>OZ026615.1:98278317-98355317 GCA_964020975.1 Hermodice carunculata | reverse complement strand
TCCCTTTTTTATTCCACCTTTACCACTAGAGTAGCTGATCTTGCCTTCTTAATTTTAACCTGTCCCCAATAAAACTCCCCAAAAGCACTTGGCTGTTGACTGTCAACTGCTTTAATTAATGTTTTTACTTAAATTCCGTGTACATAGAAAACATTTTTGCTGAGGACTAGAGTTATGACCTTTCATGATGGCACGCCCAAGCCCAAAAGCTTTCTTCAGAAAATTACAAACACACACACAAAAAAAACAAAAACAAAACAAAAAACAAAACAAAACAAAACAAAAAACCCCAAACTCATAAGTATGTTTCCCCTAACAGACCAAATTTTTGGGGAGTAGGTAGGTAGGCATAATTTTTTTTTTTTCAGCATGACAATTTGGGCGGATCGATATGTTTTCTTTGTTAAATATTCCACAGTTTTGAGTAGGTAGGTGTTTTTTGGGGGTGGGGGGTGGGTGGGGGTGAAAGTAAGTTAACAGGGAGTTGGTAGGGAGGTTATAGAGATGGGTAAGTCGGGTTAGGGGAAACAAACAGTTATTTTTTTTGGCCTTACCTGTACTTCATGCAGCACTTAGAATGGGCAGCAGCCAGCTAAATCAACACCCATATGAAATATGTATTCTTGATATACCTGTACCTTTTAGGTTTATAAAAGTTCTCAAAAGTTGCTGCTGTGAATGAATTCAGAGAAATTAACAGTTATGAAAATTTTATTTCAGCCATATCAACTAAACATTCAGCATAGAACCCCTGTTTTGGTAAATTTCTCTACAAATGTCTTCCTGAATGATTTTTGTTGTCTCATGTCTGGTTATAAAAGCCGGCCTTGATAAAATATACATGTATGTATTGTTACATTGAATCACCAAGAGCTATATAACACAAGTGAATGGTTTATACAGGATTGAAGCAGCTGTTACACAACTACACATACTTTACATGTTTGTTTGATCTATAGCTCAGGTGCTATAGTTTTAAGCACTGTTTTTTTGCTGTTTATTCCCAGCACAGCTCCATATGTAGTTGTACCATCTTGGGTGATGTGGACATCAGTAACAGTAGGAAAGTTATTTTGTTTCTATTTTCTTAAATGAACAATTATTGTACTTTACATGTGTTAAACAAGATATGCCTCTCATTAATCCATGTTCTTCATATATGCACTGTATCTGGGAGGTTCAACTGTTATGTCAAAATGACTTCCTTTTTGTCCACAAACTCCCATTTTTAACTCTTTCAGTGCCAACTGCTACTTAAGTTGAGCTACTAAACACGAACTCCTCCGAGCTATAATAACAGCGTCAGTTTCATGTTCCTTGCAAAAAGACCTTTCATTTAAAAGTATAAGTACCATGCCTATATTACATTGACTATAGAAGTCTAGGTCAACAGCTTTCCCCAGCATGCTTTGGGTGCATTGTGCTTGAAGTGTGCTGAGGAAAGTTATTGACTCAGTCCAAAATATGGCAGTGAAAGAGTTAAATGCCTGCAGGTAGAGGGGTGAGACAGAGTTCAAGGCGTTCAGGTAGAGGGATGAGACAGAGTTAAAGGCATTCAGGTAGAGGGTGAGACAGAGTTAAAGGCATTCAGGTAGAGGGTGAGACAGAGTTAAAGGCGTTCAGGTAGAGGGTGAGACAGAGTTAAAGGCATTCAGGTAGAGGGTGAGACAGAGTTAAAGGCGTTCAGGTAGAGGGGTGAGACAGAGCTAAAGGCATTCAGGTAGAGGGGTGAGAAAGAGTTAAAGGCGTTCAGGTATAGGGGCGAGACAGAGTTAAAGGCATTCAGGTAGAGGGGTGAGACAGAGTTAAAGGCATTCAGGTAGAGGGGTGAGAAAGAGTTAAAGGCATTCAGGTAGAGGGGAGAGACAGAGTTAAAGGCATTCAGGTAGAGGGGTGAGAAAGAGTTAAAGGCATTCAGGTAGAGGGGAGAGACAGAGTTAAAGGCATTCAGGTAGAGGGGTGAGAAAGAGTTAAAGGCATTCAGGTAGAGGGGAGAGACAGAGTTAAAGGCATTCAGGTAGAGGGGAGAGACAGAGTTAAAGGCATTCAGGTAGAGGGGTGAGAAAGAGTTAAAGGCATTCAGGTAGAGGGGAGAGACAGAGTTGAAGGCATTCAGGTAGAGGGTGAGACAGAGTTAAAGGCATTCAGGTAGAGGGTGAGACAGAGTTAAAGGCATTCAGGTAGAGGGTGAGACAGAGTTAAAGGCGTTCAGGTAGAGGGGTGAGACAGAGTTAAAGGCGTTCAGGTAGAGGGTGAGACAGAGTTAAAGGCGTTCAGGTAGAGGGTGAGACAGAGTTAAAGGCGTTCAGGTAGAGGGTGAGACAGAGTTAAAGGCGTTCAGGTAGAGGGGTGAGACAGGTATAAAGGCATTCAGGTAGAGGGGTGAGACAGCACTTCAATTGAAATGGCTGAGCATCATCTGTAACTTAGTGTCTTGAAATTCTTCAAATGCTAATCCAAATGATGTTAAAATGAAATGCTACATCATGGAGACCACTTCTTTGAAAAAATCCTTATCAATTTAGAAAATGCAGTTTGACTACTGTCAGGCAACCAAACCACAAGTCAACAAGTGACATGCACAATGCCCTTCAAGGTTTGACATTTTAAACCTTTTCACTGCTTGCCTGACAGCAACTTCTGTCATTACAATATACTTAAGAGAAGTAATGGGTGAAAACACCACAGACCTAAGAGTATTTACTTATGTCCTGACAAACACTTTATTTGTTCCAGACAACATAACATGCCCCCGTGTCTTCATGTGAAGTCCACCCCCCTTCCATCCTACGCAGGCCAGGGTGAGAAACAGTCAACAGCTATCTATGGCATGGTTTGGCATGACCTTTGACCCATACCAAGGAAAGCTGTTGACCTGCTGTGTGTTCTTACTGCCTCATCTCCTACTGTCAAAACTGATTTCTGTTAATGAGAAATTAAGTAAAAGGATAAATAAAATCTGATATCCATGTACCTTTGATCCCTGAGAGAGAAAGGATAAAAGATGAATCCCACGTCATGGATGACCCACAACTCTTCCCTGTTCACTCACTCCCAGCCCAACTCTTACACCTGTGACACAAGTCCAATTATTAAGTAACTTTGGTGCAATCTTTCAGCAGGTAGCCCACATTATGGGTGACAGTACTGGGAACAGCTTGGCCCTTTGCCAGCTATTGTCCCATGGACAAAACCATGTTAACAAGAAACTCAGTGACGAGTAAAGAATGGTGAACATGGGGCGTCATGGTCCGCTAGCACACAATGGGAATGCATCATAACCTGGTGTGCATCCACATCTTGTGCCTTCCCACAGCTGAGGTGTTGGGCCTCCCAACCTCAATACATCAGATTGCGCATAAATAAACACTGTAATTGATATATGGCTGAGCTGTACCATTTCTCCTTTTGAATCTTTGACCATATTTGGAGTGATAATGTCAGCTCCTCACATGTTATCTCATGCTGCTTTTCAACTTTCTGCTGGTTGGATTTTTTGGCATCTAAACGTATACAGATATGTTGTCTGTAACTTTTTGCATCCTTGATGACTATCTTTACTGTGTCATTACGTCATAAAAAAAATTTATTGCACATTTAAAAAAAGATGGACAGTTTACTCAGAGGTCACAAGGGAACTTGACTCTATTAAAAACTCCATAATCCTCCTACTAACATCAAATACCACATCACATCTGGACCATGAAAGCTTAGAAAGGTGTGGAATAAAGACGTGCATCATCAAATAGGCCGTCAGCCTTCCATAAATGCACCTATTTTCCCCCCAATAACGTAAGGGTGACAATTATGCCAGGCCCAAGGATGTCCTTTCTGTTAACTCACACATGCAGGTAGACAACCAAAAACACTGAAGCAACTTCCTCCTTCCCTGAAGAAAGTCATGGCCCTCACTAGCCATCTTCACTGACGCAAACAGTTGAACAGAAATTTACAGTCCAGATTGCAGCATAAAAATGCTGATCAACATGACTAATGTTAGAGTTATCTGAATGCATGGTAAATCAATCTGCGCTTTCACAATAAAGTAATGATAATCTGTTAAAAACTGAATTTATTGGTTGCAGGTAAAGTTTTATAATTTTGTGCAGAGGTGTTTTTACATGTACGTCATGTAATGCATGTACTTTAGGTACATAGTGATCCCCAACTTAACACTTTCACTGCCAACTACCACTACAGTGCAACTCCTTAAAAGGAACTGATCTGAATTATACTAAGGGTGCCAGATGTCGTCATGCTGCTGGTAAAAGACCTTTCCTTCCAGCACCAGCATACCTCAGTTACAGAAAATATAATAGTCCAGGTCAACAGTTTTCCTCAGCATACTTTGAGTGCAATGTGCCAAAGCAAGCTGAGGAAAGCTGTTGACTCATTCCAAAGACATGGCATTGAAAGAGTTAAGAGACCATGTACTCCAATGAGAGATCTTACAGGATTCTTAACACTGTGTGCCTTATGTATAGCTTCCATGAAAGATCACCTGTGTTGACAGACCATGATTTAGTTATCCTGAGAGATGGCCTTTCAAGACAGGTTTCTCTGTATCCATGCTCTCTAGCTGCCACTTCATGTGTTCATATTAAAAGAAAACTTCCAAAGATCAAAATGCATTTAATGTTCTTGACTTTCTTAGAATCTGCACCACATGAAGACATGCCCCCCTTTGTCAGTTCACACATAAGAGGGTATTCACGTAAGAACCTGCTGTATGTGGTCTACCAATACCTCATAATGACCTGGCATGAACAGAAATGGGGCCACCACGTCTTCAGTAGGTGACCCAGCTCTACCTGCATTGACCACAGGATGACAAGTACTGCCGTACTGAAGACTGGTAGCAGTGGTGGAGCTTTTTGGAACCTTGCCTGTGGTCAGAAGACAAGCTTCCAAACTGATGTACCTTGATGTAGTAAGCAAATGAAAGACCCCATAACCTGACTGACCACAAATATGCAGAGTAGCTTACCATAGTTACTGCAATTGTACCTGCTATAAAGACCACCTGTCAAAGAGACCACATACTTTCATAGATCCTTTCATAACATTGGGGCCTTTTTCTCTAGAAAATTTACCTGTACCCCCAGACCACCTACAATACGACACCACTTTTTATTGGCAGTCAGGCAGTTCTAAAAAATTCACCACTGTACGCAATACAATGAAACCTGGCTTAAAACCACCCTAATGGATAGCCAAATTACCATCCTGCACAACAGCTCCTCTTTTACAAGGAGGTATAGATATGTCCTAAAGTAAAGTATTGGAGTGCTCTGTGAAGACAGGGACCACTGTACATGTATATCTCCCTGACAAAGAAATCACCCAGGCAGGAGAAACTGCACACCCACAGCTCCAAGATGATTCCAAAGCCACTCACTATCTGCAAACCACAACCAGCACTTTTCACACCACTGGAATGTTGGCATTTTTTCCATCTCCATGGGTGGCAAACACAGCTGACTGTAGAAATGGACAGTACCAAAGATGTTTTCTCATAAGCTGACACATGACATTGCATGTCATACAACAAACACTTAGGTCCATGTGGGTGTGAACAAGCGATAAAAGTGGTATTACTACAACAACAACACCTGTCCAACTCCACATATCGTTAATTCATCATGCTATCTTCTCAGCACATATTTTTCTCAATTGCTTATTTTCACAGTATCTTTTTTGGGGGGGAGGGGGAGTTTTCCTAGCTTTGTTAAATCTGTTACTTTGAACATCTTGCAAATTCTTGATTTCCAAGGATATCAAATTTATTACAATACCTGTGGTAAATTGAGATTTGACACCCATGACATGACTGGCTGTCCGGAAATCAACATCACAAACATCTCCATTCTACTTCAAGGACTCAAAAAACGTAAAGCATTAAGCCCTAGTAAATATGTCAATGGTTAAAAAAAAAAAAAATAAAGCAGCTGACAGTGGCAGTGATAATGTTCAGCTAATACTTTTCACAACAGACTGTCAGTAAAAACAGCAGGTACTTTCACAACAGACTGTCAGTGATAACACGCTAGCACTTTTCACAACAGACAGACTGTCAGTAATAACAGCTATACTACTTTTCCCAACAGACTGTCAGTGATAACAGCTATGGTACTTTTCCCAACAGACTGTCAGTCATAACAGCTGGTACTTTTACAACAGAATGTCAGTAATAACAGCTATGGGTACTTTTTATTCACAACAGACTGTCAGTTATAACAGCTGGTACTTTTCACAACAGACAGACTGTCAGTGATAACAGCTTTGGTACTTTTCACAACAGACTGTCAGTGATAACAGCTGGTACTTTTCCCAACAGACAGACTGTCAGTGATAACAGCTATGGTACTTTTCACAACAGACTGTCAGTGATAACAGCTATGGTACTTTTCACAACAG
Source organism: Hermodice carunculata (assembly GCA_964020975.1). Lineage (NCBI taxonomy): Eukaryota > Metazoa > Annelida > Polychaeta > Eunicida > Amphinomidae > Hermodice > Hermodice carunculata. The sequence continues at coordinate 98,348,900 of OZ026615.1, read as the reverse complement.
ACTGTCAGTCATAACAGCTGGTACTTTTCACAACAGACAGACTGTCAGTGATAACAGCTATGGTACTTTTCACAACAGACTGTCAGTGATAACAGCTATGGTACTTTTCCCAACAGACTGTCAGTCATAACAGCTGGTACTTTAACAACAGACTGTCAGTGATAACAGCTATGGTACTTTTCACAACAGACTGTCAGTGATAACAGCTGGTACTTTTCACAACAGACTGTCAGTGATAACAGCTATAGTACTTTTCACAACAGACTCAGTGATAACAGCTATAGTACTTTTCACAACAGACTGTCACTGATAACAGCTATGGTACTTTTCATTGACAACAGACTGTCAGTGAAAACAGCTATAACACTTTTTAATCACAACAGACTGTCAGTCATAACATGCTGGTACTTTTCACAACAGACAGACTGTCAGTAATAACAGCTATGGTACTTTTCACAACAGACTGTCAGTGATAACAGCTATGGTACTTTTCACAACAGACTGTCAGTCATAACAGCTGGTACTTTTACAACAGACTGTCAGTGATAACAGCTATGGTACTTTTCATTGACAACAGACTGTCAGTGATAACAGCTGGTACTTTTCATAACAGACAGACTGTCAGTGATAACAGCTTTGGTACTTTTCACAACCGACTGTCAGTGATAGCAACTATGGTACTTTTCACAACAGACTGTCAGTCATAACAGCTGGTACTTTTCCCAACAGACAGACTGTCAGTGATAACAGCTATGGTACTTTTCACAACAGACTGTCACTGATAACAGCTATGGTACTTTTCATTGACAACAGACTGTCAGTGAAAACAGCTATAACACTTTTTAATCACAACAGACTGTCAGTCATAACATGCTGGTACTTTTCACAACAGACAAACTGTCAGTAATAACAGCTATGGTACTTTTCACAACAGACTGTCAGTGATAACAGCTATGGTACTTTTCACAACAGACTGTCAGTCATAACAGCTGGTACTTTTACAACAGACTGTCAGTGATAACAGCTATGGTACTTTTCATTGACAACAGACTGTCAGTGATAACAGCTGGTACTTTTCATAACAGACAGACTGTCAGTGATAACAGCTTTGGTACTTTTCACAACCGACTGTCAGTGATAGCAACTATGGTACTTTTCACAACAGACTGTCAGTCATAACAGCTGGTACTTTTCCCAACAGACAGACTGTCAGTGATAACAGCTATGGTACTTTTCACAACAGACTGTCAGTGATAACAGCGATGGTACTTTTCACAACAGACAGACTGTCAGTAATAAAAGCTGGTACTTTTCACAACAGACTGTCAGTGATAACAACTATGATACTTTTTTCAACAGACTCATTAATTAAAACACAACTCTTTGCTGTAAAGGAAAAACTTTGGAGGTTCTGACCTGTGTGTACCTTTCGGTTAGACATTGCTGAATATTTTGAAAACTTTTTTTTTTTAATTTCAAAACTTTGGTTCACGCATTCTTCAAAATATTCTACATTGCTATAGTCTAACACCCAGAACAAATGCCTGCCATTGTTATTTCTATGTCTGTAAGACCCACCAATCTGGGTTGGTTCCTAAACCAGGTTTTACTGTAGTGGACCAAACTGGTTCCAATGCAGTCAATGGTTGTCTTCATAAATCAAGTTCCACCTCATGCAGGAAACCCATTATTTGATTACATAACAGATTTCTTTATTGCTATTCCATTGATTTTATAGCTCAAATTAACTCCAATGATCAACTTTTCATGGGAGGAGAAGTATAATGGATGAAAAGTGCCTTGTTCAAAATGCAGCCTGTCAGGGCATTTCAAGCTGTGAAGATGACTAACATCTGTCACAGCAACACCAACCTTTTGATGAGTCCCCTCCCCAGTCTGCCTGTGATCTATGGCGCTTGTGTTATCTCATTCTTACCACACAAAGAATGAGAGCCGCCACACTGCAGTACTGTTTGAATACCTGATAGAGAGGGTGAAAGGTAGCATCCTGTATCTCCTAAGATTATGGATATACGTACACGATGACAAGCTCACATCTCTATCCTGATTGTACATTCTCAACCTCTCCTTTCCTCTGATTATATCCTTTAAAATTCATTGTCTGTGCTTTGCAGAAAGAAATAGCAGGCGTAACAGTGCACACCCTGCCACTGTGTACTGATAGGATATACCTGTAGACAGTTATGATATATGTACTGATACACGTAGACAGTCATGATATATGTACTGATACACATACAGTCAGGATATATGTACTGATACACATAAAGTCATAATATATGTACATGTACTGATACATGAAGAAAGTCATGATATATGTTCTGATACACGTAGACAGTCATGATATATGTTCTGATACACATAGACTGTCATGATATATATGTTTTGGTAGATATACATATACATGTAGATAGTCACAATACATGTATTGATAGATATACATAGCGAGGTGCACGATATATCTTTCCAAATACATTAGCCAGACTGGCTGAGTGACCAACTGACACACTGTAATTAGATAAAAAAAGCTCAAATGCTTCTTCAAGCTGTTTTTGTCAAAGATTATGTTTCTTACAAATGCTGTAAAAATAACTGGGTACAACTAAATGGCAATGCTATGTGTATAGATAAAAATAAACAATATATCTCAATAACAAAAAGTCATACTGGCTGAGTGAGTATCCCAAATATCACCCTCAAACAAGCCCTGAGGTACCCTGTGTATGCACACTGTGTGCTGTAAATGTGACCATGGACATACAAACCCCTCGTTTTTATGTCCATGATGTGACTGACAACCTGACTCTGTACTGTAACTGGTCTCCTTGATGTGTATAATGAATGTATACCCTGACTGTACTGTAACTGGTCTCCTTGATGTGTATAATGAATGTATACCCTGACTGTACTGTAACTGGTATCCTTGATGTGTATAATGAATGTATACCCTGACTGTACTGTAACTGGTATCCTAGATGTGTATAATGAATGTATACCCTGACTGTACTGTAACTGGTATCCTTGATGTGTATAATGAATGTATACCCTGACTGTACTGTAACTGGTACCCTTGATGTGTATTATGAATGTATATCCTGACTGTACTGTAACTGGTACCCTTGATGTGTATTATGAATGTATACCCTGACTGTACTGTAACTGGTACCCTTGATGTGTATTATGAATGTGTACCCTGACTGTACTGTAACTGGTATCCTTGATGTGTATTATGAATGTATATCCTGACTGTACTGTAACTGGTATCCTAGATGTGTATTATGAATGTGTACCCTGACTGTACTGTAACTGGTATCCTAGATGCGTATTATGAATGTATATCCTGACTGTACTGTAACTGGTATCCTAGATGTGTATTATGAATGTATATCCTGACTGTACTGTAACCGGAATCCTAGATGTGTATTATGAATGTATACCCTGACTCTACTGTAACTGGTATCCTTGGTGTGTATAATGAATGTATACCCTGACTGTACTGTAACCGGAATCCTAGATGTGTATTATGAATGTTTACCCTGACTCTACTGTAACTGGTATCCTTGGTGTGTATTATGAATGTATACCCTGACTGTACTGTAACTGGTATCCTAGATGTGTATTATGAATGTGTACCCTGACTGTACTGTAACTGGTATCCTAGATGTGTATTATGAATGTATACCCTGACTGTACTGTAACTGGTATCCTTGATGTGTACCATGAATGTTTATCCTGACTGTACTGTAACTGGTATTCTTGATGTGTATTATGAATGTATATCCTGACTGTACTGTAACTGGTATCCTAGATGTGTATTATGAATGTATATCCTGACTGGACTGTAACTGGTATCCTAGATGTGTATTATGAATGTATACCCTGACTGTACTGTAACTGGTATCCTAGATGTGTATTATGAATGTATACCCTGACTGTACTGTAACTGGTATCCTTAATGTGTACCATGAATATTTATCCTGACTGTACTGTAACTGGTATTCTTGATGTGTATTATGAATGTATATCCTGACTGTACTGTAACTGGTATCCTAGATGTGTATTATGAATGTATATCCTGACTGGACTGTAACTGGTATCCTAGATGTGTATTATGAATGTATACCCTGACTGTACCGTAACTGGTATCCTAGATGTGTATTATGAATGTATACCCTGACTGTACTGTAACTGGTATCCTTGATGTGTACCATGAATATTTATCCTGACTGTACTGTAACTGGTATTCTTGATGTGTATTATGAATGTATATCCTGACTGTACTGTAACTGGTATCCTAGATGTGTATTATGAATGTATATCCTGACTGGACTGTAACTGGTATCCTAGATGTGTATTATGAATGTATACCCTGACTGTACTGTAACTGGTATCCTAGATGTGTATTATGAATGTATACCCTGACTGTACTGTAACTGGTATCCTTGATGTGTACCATGAATATTTATCCTGACTGTACTGTAACTGGTATTCTTGATGTGTATTATGAATGTATACCCTGATTGTACTGTAACTGGTATCCTTGGTGTGTATTATGAATGTATACCCTGACTGTACTGTAACTGGTATTCTAGATGTGTATTATGAATGTATACCCTGACTCTACTGTAACTGGTATTCTTGATGTGTATCATGAATGTATACCCTGACTGGACTGTAACTGGTATTCTTGATGTGTATTATGAATGTATAGCTGACTGTACTGTAACTGGTATTCTAGATGTGTATTATGAATGTATACCCTGACTCTACTGTAACTGGTATCCTTGATGTGTATTATGAATGTATACCCTGACTGGACTGTAACTGGTATCCTTGATGTGTATTATGAATGTATAGCTGACTGTACTGTAACCGGTATCCTAGATGTGTATTATGAATGTATACCCTGATTGTACTGTAACCGGTATCCTAGATGTGTATTATGAATGTATACCCTGATTGTACTGTAACCGGTATCCTAGATGTGTATTATGAATGTATACCCTGACTGTACTGTAACCGGTATCCTAGATGTGTATTATGAATGTATACCCTGATTGTGTACTTTACTGTGTATCCTTGATGTGTACCATGGATGTACTCTGTGTACCATGAGTAGTGCCCTGACTCTGTACCCCAAGTGGTACTTTGACTGTGCTATGCCATAAAGACACATCCACCATCATCATGACCTGGTCATGATGAATGGCTGATACACACTGCCAACATGGAAACCCTGCCCAGTCACAGAGAACAAAGACCATAATTCCTCAGCCACAACACAAAGCCTCTCACTGTCTCATGTAGCCAGCATGGTGAATTATGGAAATGAAATCCAAGTATCTTGGGCCTGTGGTTCTTGCAACCATGTCTGTAACAGGCAAATGGGAAATGGGTCTGTCATGTCTATTTATTGCAGACATCTACATACAGTGAAATACCGGTGCGTAACATACGACAGCCAAATGTACCTATGCAAGGACTGATTCTTATTTCAAATTAGCAGATATCAACGTGGGACATTTATACCTGATCTGTATATGTATATATATATTAATGTGGTGTTTTGACAGGTTTTAATATTTTATTGGTTCATTTATTGCCCTGCTAACATCCATTTTTGTACACTATGAAAAAAATGATAGGACCCAGTAGAATGGTCCCTAATTTTGAAAGCACGTTACATACTGGCATATATAGGTACAATAAAAAGAGCTTTAAGTGTACACCATGTGGTCACATGTAGCAGATGGTCTTTGAAAAGAGATCACATAATGTGTATGGAGCTTGTGGTATTAAAAACCAGGTATTCTGTTATCAGAATGGACTGGTAACCAGGGTAACCACCTTTCCATCCTTGGATGTATCGGCAGCGAGTACAATGGGAGATGATCACATGAGACAAGGACTTCTTTGTTTGTTGTATGTGCCATGTGTCTGGTTATGTGATCAACAAAATGACCACATGAAAGTTGCCAACCCCAACTATCGACCAGCTTAGGATATTATCAGTTGAATCTAATAAACTTTGATCCTTCAAAATTGTCTTGACCCTGACGAGGCCTATCACAGGAGACACATCTTGCCAGCAGAGACATTTTCCTGTATTCTGTCAACAGACTTGTGGTGATGGATTTGTTCCATGATCTTGTCAGCAGAAGACATTTTCTTTTAATGATCTGTAAACAGAGTGGTGGTGATGGATATGTCCCATGTTAACCTACGCAGCTTGAAGATGATTTTGCAGCACAGACCTAATTAAATTCATCCAGGTCTACTTGTTCTCCACTTCCTTGGAATTGTAAGTCTGTGAGGCGATAAATTTATTTTTATTACATGCCAAATTTTTGGCGGGATCTGAGGTTCCCTGCTTTCTGTGGAACAATGACTCACTGTTCCCTTTTCCTATCCTATCATCCCTGTCAGCCTCTGCAAATGAATTCTTTGGATAAGACAGAGAGGGAAAATTCAATGTCTCCATTGAGCACTGCACTTCTATTTCACTTCAATGTTCAGGGCCAGAATTTCGCAAAATTTTTTGAGAATCTATTTGGATTTTTGTCAATTAGATTTCTTTTTAAAGAAAGACAACTTAAGGAGAATCTTTACGAGAATGGATTCTCGCCAAATTTCTAGCCCTGATGTTCCAAATTTAACATTTTGATTCTCGATACACCAACCTCATTCAATGTACATTCTTGTTTTAGTACCCAAGATTTGCAGTCACAGAGGTTTCTTTTGGGAGGTACGCACAAATCAAGGCAGTTTGGCCATGATCTTGGGCATCTCCATTCTCACCAGCATGCCCGATCTGTGGGTCACGACTACCAGAACAGAGTTGTACCTATGGTTAAAACCCACTTGCCTTTACAGACCATGAAGTTTTAAAAGCCTTACTTTAATTTATATGTACCCCATTTCCTTGATGATTTTACTTGTCATATCATAAAATGCCTCCCAAACGGTACCACCATACCTTACCACATATACACGCTACATCATACCATACCAAACTACAGCACACCACACCGTACCATACCATACCAAACTACAGCACACCACACCACACCACACCGTACCATACCAAACTACACACCACACCACACAGTACCATACCAAACTACACACCACACCACACCGTACCATACCAAACTACAGCACACCACACCACACTGTACCACACCATACACACCACACCGCACCATACCAAACTACACACCACACCATACCATACCAAACTACAGCACAGCACAGCACATCACACCACACTGTACCATACCAAACTACACACCATACCATACCAAACTACACACCACACCACACCATACCAGCAGTACTCCTGTCTGACCAAGACAATCACACCAACATGGAGTCACCTCAATCCTGTCCCAACCCTGTTGTCCTTCCCCTCCCTCACTCCACTCCATTATCCATACCATTTAATCCATTACATCTCCTTCTATTTATCTTTTTATCTTTGTATATTACCTGCTTTTCTTCCAACATTTTGTCTGAAGTTTAAACTGTTCTAAAGGGGACCAGAACCTTGCCTACCTTGCCCCCCACCACCTTGTCATAACCTTCAATGTCAGTGTCCACCTTCACAATGTCTACCTCTCTGAAGTGGGTATCATCAGCTTGTGGGGTGCAGTCCCTCCCCCAGTCCTCCTCTCTGGTAACCACCCACTCCCTTCCCCTGTGTTTTGGACCTTTCTTTCAGTGGGCACAAGTACATGTGGTGCCACAGGCAGGTGCTCTTGTACAGGTAGCTCATGACCTATCACAGTACAACACAGTTGTTATGGGTGTCTTCAGGTAATTAAATTATATCTGCTTGGTTTCATCATCACTCACTGATAAATTTATGTCATACAGCTTTGACCTATCAAAATGTCGTATTTATTTGGTTTCTCTTCGCCCCCTCATCAAGTTGTATGTTTCATTCATCAGTTCGATGTTACAGCAGGAAATGTTGTCCATATTGCACAATACACATAGGGTAATTCTAGACAGCCTGCTGCAGTTACATAAATATATCTCTGACTGTGTGTGGCCTACCTACACATCTATGCAACCTGTTAACCCCCCCCCCCCCATTTCATAAAGACCAGGTAGATGCTGTAATTCTTTCTATTCCAGTACATACAATTCATACCTGACCTTCACCATACATAAGGGTATTGTTAGTTTAAGATGTCCCTTCAGTAATCATTTTCTCTGTGTTTGCTTTAATCTTGTAAGCCTTTATACACACTTAATGCACACAACTTTGTGATATCATGATAATGTTTATATAACACAAGTAATATTTCAACAAGGTCAGTGTGTTTATTCAAGTTGCTTAAATCAAAAATGATGTTAAGGAATTACAAGTCTTGGACCTAAAATAAAATTGAACAAACTTTGTTACCTATTAAAACAAAAATTGCAGTGGGCTTCAGCATAATTGCCAGGCCTATCTATATTTTATGTTAAAATTTACCTTTCTTTACCACATGAAAAACATATGACTAAAAGGTAAGAGGTTAAGTAAATAACTCTGAGGAGCATATTGGTTTGCCTGAGCCATGAAACACAACATACATGTATGTGGCCAGCAAGCTGGTACCTCAAACTCCAATACTTTGTAACACACTTTGCAATCAAGTCAATCTGGACTGAAAACCACAATTATGACCCCGTATTTACTTCTTCAACCATAAATAAGGTCTTTATATGTTCCTTTATTTACAAAGAAACTTTGTACAAGAAGTCTTTAAGCAAGAAACACTGTGGCAATGAATTCATAAATGTAGACATTGTGTCTTTGTGGTGACAAACAAAGGACTTATGGAAGGGAACCAAGAACACGTTTTACCACTCAATGTAAGAGATTGTTATGCAGTGGGAGGCCCTGTAAACACTGCCATTGTGAGGCTCCACCAGCCAGATATACCAGCACAATGAGATTCCAACCCTAGAAAAGTAAATAGGTTTTAGGGTAACATTATACACTCAAATTGCTACAATGTACAGTGGTATGAACTTTGAGCAAACAAGACCACAATTAAACATAAAGCCCCAAAGATGACTGCCCTCCTGGGCACACAGACTTCAATGGTCACGGTGCACACAGAATATGCCAGAATGAAGCAGCTATTTTTGAGCCAATTAGGCAGAAAAAGGACAAACAAATATCTTATTTTTATGCTGGTACACGGAACATGCACACACTGCCTCTGTCCATACAGATGCCCTCATCGTGTCATACACACGACCTTTTTGTGTGTGTATTTGTCATCTTCCATACAACTCACCATCTGACGACACGTCTTTCTGCTGTGCAGCTAAATTTCAAGGTATTAGCAAACACACTGTCATTTTGAAGTTTTCACCACGGTGTAAGGAATGTGAAATCAAATATGATGTGAAATTTAAAAAAAAAAAAATCTACTGGAGAAATAATACATGCAATAGCAAATTTGAACTGGAGACCTACAACAGTCGTGTGCTGAGCTGACATTGCTTGCACAGACTAAAGTGGTCCGGTGAACTTCCACTGTTTTCCCCACATTATAAGCTCAAAGGTGGCCAACCTTTCATCTTTTCTTCATCACCTTTCACCTTTTTAGCACCTTTCTGCTTTTTCATTAAATAGTAGGTTATTTTAGTAGTATTTATGCAACATTTGGTCAATATCTGTCCTGGAACAAGAAATTCTTTGCCCTCAGGTTCACCACCTTTCTGCTCTCCAAAACTGGGGAAAACCCTGACTTCAATACATCAAGGTCACCATCATCAATGTTTGCGATATCAATCTTCAGTCACACAGTTTACCAGTCATTTTTAATGAAAAGTTACAGAATCCAATATGTCAGTTTGACCTGTCCAGGTCATTCATGGTCAAAATTAACATAAAAAGACATGTACTCTCCTATCAATGTTTTTTTTTTTTTTGCAATTATGGCCCTATGGGCCTCCAATGCTGAAATTTTTGTCAGTTGACCTTTCAATGTCACTAAAGGTCGAAATAAACAACACCAAAGAAAACCCAACTGGTACTTCCCCATTGTGTTTAATAGTACCCATGGGCCTAGTATTCATAATTTCTGAGATGTAAGCCAATATGTCAGATTTGCTGCTATCCTCATTGCACGGTAACAATGCTAGCATGTACATAACATATCCTTACTGATCTATCCTGAGGTTTATAATTTGTTAAAAAAACCTGGAAAATGACAGCACCACTAGGTGGTGAAAAAACATGATGGCAGTCAAGTCCAGATACACTTCCACGAAGTTTCAAGAGACCCCAATGTGCAGCTTGGGAGTAAAGTCAAACAGTGAGAATGCACAAAAATTGTTAAAAAATAGAAAAAGAACCAGAGTGCTACCTGTTGAACTGGGTCTGGCAGTACCTAGATGTATCCCTATGTACTTTGAGCGCAATTGGCAAAGCAGTTTGGAAAAATTGTTCAAAGATTTTACCAAAAATGCCCCCCCCCCCCCAAAAAAATCACCACAGTGTGACTATTTTATAAAACAACCTTGATAGACCCCCACCCAAGGTACATTCCTACCAAGTTTGAAGTGAATGCAGTTAACAGTTTTGAAAAGGAAGTCCAAAACGTGAATTACCATTGCAATCCCCATTGACTTACATGTGCCCAAATTGAAAAATTCATCCCCGCCAAGTTTGAAGTGAATCAGGTCGACAGTTTGGGGGAAGAAGTAAAAAAAGTGAATTTCCAGTGCAATCCCTATTGACCTGCATGCAATCAATAGGAATGCATGCATTAACCAAAAAATAACCAACTGAAACTTTTGTTAACAATCAGGGATCCAGACTATCAACACCTATTGAACATCTTTGTTTAACCTTTCCACAAGCTACATCTCCATTACATTTCAGAACAATCCGAGTGACGGTTTTGCAGAAGTCAAAAATAGCAAAAACACACAAAAATTCGTAAACTAGACATATTTTCAACACAAAGCATTGACTGAAGGGTCCACCATATAATGACGCTGCCATTTGCTCAAGTTAGGTCATGGTGACACCAAAATTTCATGTCAATTCATCTTGCCAGGTAAGATAAGCATATAACAAAATTTGAGCAAAATACATGGAGGCATTCTGTAGATATTGCGGTAACAAGAATGTGCACATCCAGACAGACGGAAATCAGGACAGATATCCAGATGGATGGACAATCTGAAAATATAAAGGGTCTCCTCATGGGGCAGATCCTTGAAAATTCACAGCACCACCTGTTGAATAAATTAAGGTCTGGGGGTCCCCAGAAGTATCCCTATGGAATTTCAAAGCAAAAGGCCAAGTAGGTTTCAGAAAAAAAAAATCAAGATTGGAACCAAAAAATTCATAGAAAATCCTGAAATAACGTAAGCGTGACCATTTGACCAAACTTGGTAGAGATCTGCCCAAAGTTGATCCTCAACAAGTTTGAAGGGAACCTAGATGACAGTTTTGGAGAAGTCAACAGAGGCCAATGGGCCTAATGCTCTGCTGACCACCATCACCAAATTTTGATCTGGAGGCTCAATTCTTTTTGCCATTGGTATCCAAGCAACAACATACCATTACAAAATCACCTTTCAACTTTACAGAACTGGTAACCTCACAAAAATAGGTCAAGGTCACTGATATCATACAACATATCAGTGTTGGACATGGTCTATACATCCTATTAATTTGGCAAACAAATTCAATTACTTTTCGAAATATGGATTTTCATATCTTGAAACACATTTCTGCTCATAATTTCTGTCAAAGTATAGGTGGTGCCACTAGTATCATACACAACAGATTTTTGACCTCCTCCACAATCCCATTAAATTTCATGAAGATGTATCAATCATTAAGGATGCTAGAGTGGTCCCAAGATTTTCACATTTTGATCCAAATATATTACATACCGCTGTAGGTGGTGCCACCATCATCAAACTCGACCTAGATTTCCATACACTTGATAAGCCTTAAAAGTTGTATCAGGCCATCTTGAACATTGTGCACTGTATCACGCTCACAAGCAAAAGTTTATGGACAGACAGACGAAGAGACATTGATGAGTGTGATCACATTAGCTCTGTGACCATTAGTCAGCAGAGCTAAAAACCATACATATCTTTGACTGTGCAACATGCAGAATCCTCAGCTAGTTACCTTTATGAAAATATATACTTTGTAGCACTTTTCATTAGGATTCTTTGTAAGGTTGGACAATTGTGAGCCTGTGTCATAATACATCATATATCCTGCAGACATGGATAGGAGAAGGAATCCATGTTAAGATTCACTTAAAAAGGGGTTGATAAAAATTTTCTGACTTCAGCAATAACTCCACTGGGCTTGGCTACATGTATTATAGTTGTTTACAGGATGTAAAAGAATGTGTTTTTTGCAATTTTTTCTTGCTCTATTGGGCATGACTAGTTGTTTTATTTCATTTCATAAAAAAACATGTTGGGTGCAGTCTTTTTTATGTTTTCATCTTTTCAGCCCAAGTAACCTTGTTGCCATCAGCTGACACACAATGATGCCTGCACGTGTTTAATTGGTAATTCGGACTTGTTTACAACTTGTTTACTGACCCATTAATTGGGATATGATGTTCACCTCTGTTTCCTTTAATTCATATAAAATATGTCACAGATCTAAAAATTGCAAAATCTATTTTCACTATATTGATTTGCATCATAAGAAAATCTTTCATGAAACTGAACCACCACAATAAACAAAACTGATCTGTCCACTAAACAATTTTTAACCAAGCGCAGCACTGATCTTTTATGCCACAGTATGTCAGTTTCTGAAATCAAAATGAGTGATTTACAGTCTCAAATTATGCTTTTGACAAATCACGAGAAATACCAAGTGCATATTCATGTGTTAACACCTGAACATTATTCATGTACTACCGGTACACTGGTAATGATGAGAAAGATATTATAATGTTCATACAAACCACATTGATTTTCAGACAGAATTTCATGTTTATTTTAAATGAATACTGTTGTAACTTTTTTCAATGACTTTTTAAACCACTGGAAGGACTGCAATTAATTGATCTATAATCAGAAGATAAGTCACCAGATTTACAAGGATGACACAAGAGTTAGACTTCTGTTGAAGAAAACAACAAATTACAAACATTAAAATGGGTACAGTATGTTTCCGGGTACTTATTTTTGTACTTTGGCACTAATACTGTCTCCCCCCCACACTTGACATTGTTTATACCTGATGGCATTCATTATTTGAATCTCTTAGACAGGGTTTGAAAGGATACTTTATGACAATTACCACTGCAATATAATTAGCTGATAAGGGCTGCACAAGCTACTGTTGGGTTTTATTTGCTAGGACAGGTCAGGTTGGAGGGATGGTTTTGTACAGCTAGTACACATTTAAACAGCAACATTTTATAAAACACAAAAGCCAACTTCAGCAGGAAAGGGGTTAAAGTGAGCAAGTCCATGAACACGTGTCAAAGTTCAATCAATTCACATCCCTGTAAAGACGGATGAACTCAAGAGATTCAAAGAAGGATATTCAATCAAGGTGACAGTCATATGAAGGTCATCTTGACAGAGTCACTGATCATCACCAACCTGGTTGACACCCACAGCACACCCTACATCTCCACCTATTCTTAATCGCTTGCTAAATCTCTGATCAATTAATTAGGGATCAAACAAGTACACTGAAAACTCATCATCATAAACATAAATAAAATATGTATATACAATTCCAATTTAAGATTTTTTCCAGTTTACAGTTTTGCTGCATCTTTCAACCAAGTATATGTGCACATTGTAAAGAAAATGAAAGCTTGTGTATGAAACTGATCATTCATTTTACATCTGACCAGTTCTCAGCTTAACAGTATGTTTTTTTTTTCCTTTCTTTTTCAAACCAAAGGCGGCAATTCAATGAGAAGGGTACTTTGACATTTAGCTGCTGTTCATAAAAAGTGACAGCTTTACTTACCAGTCTCAGTGCTGGTCTGAAGTATGAGAACACACGTAGTGTGGTCCAAAAATGTTTAAAAATCCACAAACGCTTCAGGTGTTATGTCTAGTCTACCGCACGTATACAGAGTTGGGGTTAACAGGTGAACACACTTAGACATACAATCATACATATGCCCACATTGATGTAATGAACTCCACTAGTGACCGTGGGCTGACTGGATCATTTTCTTCCCTTGCTTTTCCTCATGTCATGGCCAATATATTGCGATACAGTTACAATTGCGTATATTGGTCTCGATATTAAGGGAGCCGCATGTCATGGCTGGTTAGCGACACCTAAAACACCACTCACCAAAGTTGCACTGCGTGACAGAGGTGCTTGTGGTTAACAATAGATAGGTTAGACTCGTGAGGTGATAACTTCACTAGCTTATGCTTGAACAACAGCTATCCACATAAGTCTTCTTTTTTCATTCTTTTTGTTGACACTGGTTTTGAATGTTTTTTTCCTTTTTTTGCCTATTTTTTTCCAAATTAAAATATTTTGCCACAGTAATAAAACTGAGGCAGCCAATTTTACTACTTACTCTACATTTTGTAAATACATCTATCGATCTATCCATCTACATGAACATATCCATGGACATATACTACCTTTAAATAAGAATACGGTTTTTATTTCTGTGCTTTAGGACCAGAACCAAACTTCCGTGTCATTCTTAACTCTCTCATGTCAGAAAACTTGATACTTTGTATCTGTTTTTTGTTTGACACATTACCATTTTAAGAAAAAAAGGTAAAAGCACGATGATTAAGCATATGTAAATGGTCAAGTCTCAACCAGTTTAGGCTGCCTCGATCAAAGGAAGTCATCACTGTCCCATTACAAAGACATGCACTCTAAAATCAAGTTCAGTTTTGACAAAAGTCCATTCTGCTAGTCTTGCATGTTGTTTACATTTTCACCCTATGAATCAGTTGCTTTAAATATCTAAACACAAAGTGAAAAAGAGAGATTTTGGATACTCTATGAAGTCCCACAGATAATAAACCAGCCTTAGGACTCTTTAAGACTTCAAACAAATAATTTACGATTATGCCACCAATCACTGATAACATGGGTACTTTCAGCCACAAATATCCATTTTTTGAATGAGATCTCTGATTAGGGTTTAGTTCATTCCAACCCCACTTTTTTTCAGTGTTTCTTGTGAATGCAAATCATCATTCAACATGATCTACATTACTAAATGTTTTGTGATTGACAGACACCAACCTCATCTACCAACTAAACCTTGAGCTTCACACAAGTTCTTCCTCTTTATCCATATCTCTACATGCAAGTTTTGTCAATAGTGTCCCCATCATTTTTACTCCCCTTTTTCCTTGGCTGTTGGATGTGGACCATTCCCTGTAGCATGCTGTGTTGTGACAAACCACCACTGTGCTGCACAAACCCAAGATACAACTGCACTCTGTGATTACTTTGCAGTGCTAGACTTTATGTTCACAAAATTACCCATGAGGGTACCTTCATTGATGTACATGTATAGACTGGCATCTCAGACATTAAGGTCAGAATTAGCTCTAAGGTGTGTATTTGCCCCAATACACAGCTGAATGCACAAACATTTGGAAGGCTAGAGCCTTGTATTTCCATTAGTTTGTATGTTAAAGCAACCTTAAACTAGAACAGGCTGATTTTCCGACAGAAAATCAAATGTCTCCCCATACGCCCTTACTATTGTCACCCACATAAAATTTTAACTTCCCAAGTCAAATCTTTCTTGAGTTATCGCGTCCACATTGATTTTAGATGAAATGCCCAAGTGACCTAGAAAAATAGGTCAAGGTCATACATCTGCAGTCACAAGCAAGGTCTTACAAAAGTCTTATATAGAAACATAATCACACAAAATATCAACCTCGGTAAGGCAAATCTTTCTCGAATGCATCTGCAATGATTTTTTAAAAGTGGCCATGAGACCTTGAAAATAAGTCAAGGTCACCCATTTACAATCTCAACCTAGTTCATATTATGGTGCATAAACACGCAAAATTTCAACCTCCTAAGTCAAATCTTTGCAGAGTTGTTGCATCTGTGTCAATTTTAGATGACACGCCCATGTGACCTTGAAAAAGATGTCAAGGTCACCCATCTACAATCCCAAGCAAGATCATACATAGGAACATCTTCACATAAAATTTCAACTTACCAAGTTAAATCTATCTGGAGTTATCACGTCCACATTGATTTTAGATGAAATGCCCACGTGACCTTGAAAAATAGGTCAAGGTCATACATCTGCAGTCACAAGCAAGGTCTTACAAAAGTCTTACATAGAAACATAATCACACAAAATGTCAACTTCTTTAAGTCAAATCTTTCTCAAGTGCATCTGCAACGATTTTTAAAAAGTGGCCATGTGACCTTGAAAATAGGTCAAGGTTACCCATCTACAATCCCAACCTAGTTCATATTATGGTACATAATCATGCAAAATTTCAACCTCCTAAGTCAAATCCTTGCAGAGTTCTTGCGTCCGCGTCAATTTTAGATGACATGCCCATGTGACCTTGAAAAAGATGTCGAGGTCACCCGTCTGCAATCCCAAGAAAGGTTTTAAAAAAAAAACATCTTCACAAAAAAATTCAACTTCCCAAGTTAAATCTTTCATGAGTTATCGCGTCCGCAACGCACGCAACAATGTGTTGAAGGAGAAGAAGAAGAAGCGGAAGAAACAGACACAAAAACAATATATCCCCCCGTTGCACGGGGAGACATAATAAACTTGTCACTTATGTGGCTGTGGTTATATGATTTTTTTGAGGTATTTAGTTATGCATCTAGATTTACTGTCTGAAATTTGGTGTTTCTATGTGCAGTAGTTTTCAAGTTATTAAGTTGCAAATTACAATGTAAAGTAATGGGAATATACAACCCTAGCCCTCCACTGACTGCAGTGCCCTCTTTTAGGCAGTCCTTGAACCTTCTGTTCTTGCTCTTGCCTGGCTGTAGATTGAAATTATAAATTAAAGATTCCTTCTGGTGACACACACAGTTCTGAATTCCAATATGCGGGGTTGAGCTACTCTATTCAGGCCAGTGGCAGTACCCTCTTATCACTTTTCTTTTTTTAAAGAGTATCAACATAAAAAAAAAATTGCTTGTGACATGGGATTCATAAATTGTAAGCAAAATTCACAGATCATAACATGAATAAGTAACTACATATACATGTATCACATGTTTAATTAAGAGCCCCAGTGTAAAACTTGTACTTTTTTGCAGAAATGATATTGAGTTTGCCAGTTTGCAGAAACATACAAGTCCTATATAAAACTTGTATGTTTCTACAAACTGGTAAACTAGATACCATTTCATACAGATATATAAAACTTTAACACCGAGGCTTGTGTTTAAGCATGTAATGCATCCATGTAATGTGAATGTTGAATATGGGCCCTCATATTCCAGGTCTTCACACTAAGGAATACTAGGGTACATCAATATGTTGCTTTGGCTGTCATTATTGCAAAAAATGTGAACATATATACAAAGTACAGTGGATTTCATTTGTAGAAAACATAAACAATGTTACAACCTGTGATAGCATGACTAACTAGAGGGCACCACTGCCCAAGAGCAATCATCTGACACCATATTTAATCAGTGAGCAGCTGTGAGTAACACTCTATACAAAGTCTTAAGTACCTCCCAGTTCAAATTAATTTAATCTCACTAAGATTGTGAATATCCCTCACAAAGCAAATGCAATCTCTGAAAGAAAATCCTTGTCTCATCTATAACAACAATGAAGTCAGTATATCTGAACTACATTCAAGGTGTCAAATGCTGTGCCATGGGGGGGGGGGAAGTAGAAGATGGCAAAACATTCACTCCTTCAAAAAATGTCTGTTCTTGTTTGCCAATGACAAGCTGCATATATCTACTTTTGATTTACCTATTAGATGGACATGAAGAGAGTTACTCCAAAAGATCACAGGAAAAACATCCATTTACATCATTTTATTGAAAATAATGTTTGGATATATTCATTGAGGTCAGAGGAAGTGTTTTGTTTGTGTTTCTTGTTTATGTCTGTGCTAGTTATGTAACAGCACAGTATTTCAAGTTAAGTGGTGCAACCAATCTGAGAATACAGTTTATTTGTCCTTTTTCATGGTGCATACACTGGGCCTTAGTGCATACACTGGGCCTCAGTGCATACACTGGGCCTCAGTGCACACACTGGGTCAGGTCCATTTATGACAGCTTTGTGTGGGTTCAAATTTTGTGGCAGTCATTTTGTGCCTGGAATTTTTTCTTGCCTGGTCTATTTGGTTTCCCTCCCTCAGAAGGAACATGAATTTAAATATGGAATCCTTTTCTCAGAGTATTAAGTTCAAATATGAATTTTGCTATATTATAACCTACGTTTTTGCATACACTAGTAAAAATACACTATTGCCATTACAGGTAAAAACTTGTTATACAGTATATATTTATGTATTTGCTGATATTTCACATCCAAACACTTTTTAAATTCAAGTGGGTTGTCTTTACTAAATGAAAGGTAACAGCAAGCAGTTGACATCACATAAAAAAGCATGTCCATAAACTTAAGACTGCAAAATATGCTTGATGTGCAGCAGAAGACCCATTTATAAATTCACTTATCTGTTGGGAACCCTTGAATTTTCAAAATTTTGAATTGAATGTGGTAATATGTTAATTAGTTGTAGGTTTAGACATAGATAGTGACTGTTTTCACCTATGGAGTGAAGAGATTTGATTGTGTTTTGTTTTGTTTTTTTATTTTTGTTTGTTTTTTTGGGGGGGGTGGTGGCATAAAATGTGGCCATGTTGGCCTCTGCGTGTACAATAATAATATATTTAAATCCACATCCCACCAAAAAAAATATCACAGACATTGCTGAGGTCTCTATTTCTATGTATCTTTGTGCTACAAATGAGATTCACTAATCAGGTATCCAGCAGTGATAAGCTTTAGCTGTAATAACAATGCATGTAGCATAGCCTTTGAGACAAAATTCAGATAAAAAAAAGAAGAAAAATCATAAGAGTTTGTGGTAATTTTAAGGGAGCAAGCCTGTTACCAGGTGGAACATGTGGAAGCTGCACGACTTCTGCCACCTCCAGCGTGCAAAAATGAGGGAAAATCACATGTAAATTTTGTACTTTTACCCTTGATGGTTGCACAACACATAGGATAAACACAGGATGCCAGTCCTATGAAACAACAAATTGTGGGAACATAATAACAACTTGTCTCTAGACTTTGGAGTGAATTGATAAGAGTACCACTGGGTCCATTCACTTGCTTCATTTTGATATCACAGACTGTGCAGCACCTCATTGCAGGCCTGTTTGTCAAATTACCTAAATCAATGAGTCTTTTCACATTCTTCTACTTATATTACAATTATTGGTAATGAAAGTTATTCTATGTGCAAGTTTGTTTTCTTTAACTTTGTGCAAATGTGATGCAATGTGTATCATTGACATTGTACATATGAACCTCATTGACAAACAAAGCATGCAATTTATATGTGTGTGAGTATGGCTTGGCAATAACACAAACACCAGACTGATTCCATCTACATGGTTGATGAGGGACTCGGATAAAAAATATTTTGTTGTTGAAGGTATCAATGAATGCCAAAATGTGTAAGGGGGCGGTGCCCCAGTTTCAGTTTCAGTTTCAATTACGTGAGCATGACACTGGTCATTTTGCATCAAAACGTAATTAATTTAATCTTGGATTTAAATAGCACATCCGCTGAATATACCATGCCAATGCATACAGACACTTTCTTTTTCGCAGGATTCTTCCATCAATAGACAACACGACCTCTCATGCATGGCCGTGCAAACTGTGTAGGGCCTACTCAGAGTCACGGTTCTGCAGCCAAGGACTTCATTGATGAAAGTCGACATGCCAGCATGAGCGCTGTGCGCTTTGCTTTGGTAAAAATCTAAATCGGACAGCATTACGGCCATAAAATGTTTTTATTTAATGGCATACTGTCTGGTTCAAGCAGATGAACGTGTCTGAATTCAATTTTAATGTGGCTATGCAAACCGAGCATGCTTGCGGTTTTTCAAATGGTTTCGTTTTCACACAATCACAGCAAATGGTGAAACACAAAGCCATGTCCATGCAGCAACCTGCTGGTTCGTGTTTGAACTTGAAGCTGGTAAATTTGCAAAACTGGTGGATCTAATATTGCGCATTTGTGACAGGAATTTTACTTATCCTCACTCCCTGGATATATGCTACCGTTTCTGTCACCTACCTGTTCCGAGCGTCACATTTCAAAGTCGAAAAGCGGCAGCGCACACCCACATGAACCCGGTCAAGCCTGTCCGCCAGATAAACTTATTCACGCACGAACAACACACGAACGCCTTCGCAAATTTCCGTCACAAATTTTTGTCCAATTAGAATGAAGACTCTGCTTAAGTGCTCACCTGTTCAGCATACCAAGATGGCGATAGCACAGCAACAGAAGTTGTTTACATTGACATTTTCTTAGTAATTTACCAACCTTTACTCTACAAAAGTCGGATAGGAAGGCCAGACAAACTGACAAAGATGGTGAAACAGACTATACAGATATTTGCGCGAATTAAGCCAACCAAGGCTAAGACAGGGGTAAGTAATGGTAGCTGAGTGAACCAGTCGGAATTTGTGGTCATTGAAAATTTGAGTGAGCAAGCAGTAATGCCAGTTGAACTCAGAACTGGACACCGGTCCAAAGACAGTCAAGTGGAAAGATCTGTTACTTATTGTTGAAAAGTGAGTACCATCCAGGTACAGGTGTGATATAGGCAGATAGGTCTGTTTAAATGCAAAAGTATGGTTCATAAGCAGTATGGTCAGTAACAATCATCCAACACATCAATCTCTTCACTCTTCTTTCACAGCCAGGTTCTTTGATTGACAATCAAAGATCCCGGCTGTGAAAGGAATGAGTGAATTTGTACGTTGCAGCTGTCCCTATGTATGTCGCAGTTCTCATAACGGACCACCAGTTCCCAGAACCAACCATCAGCTATCATTGATAGTGTTCTTGCAACTGCCCACCAGTTATAACTAACCATCAGTCCTCAAAGATGGGTCTCACATCCACCAGTTCTCACAAGTGATCATTCATTCTTGTAACTGGCAGTTTTCATAACCAACTACTGGTTCTCAAATGGCTCATAACTGACCATAGGTATTTACATGATCTACCATGGGATCACACCACTGGCAGTTCAAACAACTGACCATGGATCCTCACTGATGCTTCTTTCAATTGTCCGCCAGTTCTTACCACTCACAATCAGTTTACGTGGCTGTCGTTTTTCGTAACTGACCAACCGTTCTGAGCTTTTCTTTGCAATCAACCATCAATCCTCACTGATGGTAAATTTTAAATCATGATACTTGGGTACATTTCAAAATATGAAATTTAAAAAATCTTGATTATCCTCTAATCTATATTACAGATCAAAAAATATATATATATATATATATATATATATATATATATATATATATTACAGATCATCCCATGTTAGGTTGTACCTAGTTCTACTTTGCAGAAACCGTTTTACTACTAATTACATCTTCCTTTCTCATAGTTTCTGTTAATTACATGTATTTTTTACTTTCTTGTTTGGAAGATTTATGAAATTGGTGATGAGAATGAGAATGGTCAGGTCCTCACCTTCAATGTACCACGGGAATTAGCAGAAGGGCTTATCAACAACAAAAAGGAAAACTACAAATTCAGGTAAGTGTAAACATGTGTCGTGGCAGTTGGTACATGATATTGAAATGCAGAGTTTCCCTTAGCAAATGCCAACTAAAGCAGAACTAACTGATGCATGCAAAGAGAGACATTCAGTCAAGAAGTGGGCATGTATGACATTTCAATACAGGGTGCCCACTTACATGTAAGTACTGTGAACTGATAATTGCAATTGCATTTCTATCAATTGTAGATCTATGCAAATTAACAAGACTTTGGCAATATAAATATCAATTCATAGTCATACCATATACTTTCTAAACTGTTATGAAGTTGAATAATTTAACAAATGGAAAGCACAATATTTGTGGTAATCAAAGCATATATGTATGGCAAGTGTGGCAATTTTTTGGGGGGGAGGGGGGGCTTTCCGCGAGTCCTTATCCTTGTGTCTCATATTGTGCATCAGTATTGAAGGGGCTCTGTCTCTCAATATCAGAGGAGCTATGTCTGACACCTTTGAAGGGGCTGCCTCACAGGGTTGAAGGGGATGTATCTTGCACACCAAAGTGGCTAAGTTTTACAGAGCTTTGCTTTGTCTCACAGCTTTGAAAGAGCTATGTCTCACAGTAATGAAGGAGCCGTGTGTCACAACAGTAAAAGAGCCATGTCTCACAACAATAAAGGTGATGCCTGACAGCATTTAAGGGGCTGTGTTTCACAACATTAAAGGGATCTGTCTCACTTGCAATAGAGAGACTTAGATGTGTGAAGGGGCTAATTCTCACAGCTGACAGTTGTGAAGTGACTGTCTCAAAGCATTAAAGGGGTTATGTCACACAGCTGTAAAGTGACCATGACTCACATCATTAAAGGAGCTACCGGGGGGGGGGGGGTACTCCCATTAGTATCAATACTGGGTATGTGCCACACTGAAGGCCCCTCTTTTCAGCCAAATTTCCCTAACAAAGGTCCAGTATTTTGCCAAAAATTCCCTAAAAGGGTAATTTTTCTCTTTTATGGCCCAAAATTTTCGAAAATTTCTCTAACTAAGGTCAAAATTTTCTTCCTGTAGCACTTTTCTCTATGTCTCACAGCATTGAGGTGATTGCTTATATGTCTTATGTCATTAAAGGGGCTATGTCTCACAGCATTAGAAGAGTTATATGTATGTCTCACAGGAAAAATGGGGCTATGTCTCACAGTATTTATGTGGCTGTGACTCAATGCTCATGTCAACTTCATGTAATGTATGAACATCCATCTGTTTCAGGTTTGAAAAAGTTTTTGACCAAAGTACAAAACAGGATGAAATATTTGAGCATGTTGCCAAACCAGTGATAGACAAGTAAGAAACAAATTTTAGTTTGGATCATGTATTATTACATTCAGTAAAATTAATGAATAAGTCTTAAAATAAGATAAAATACAGCAACATACTACCTTGAAATTATACTTCTATTTTAAAGGATAGACATTGCAACATAAGACTGTTGTATCCATTTTATAGACACTGTAGCATCAGACTGTAGTATCCATTTTATAGACATTGTAACATCAGACTGTAGTATCCATTTTATAGACATTGTAACATCAGACTGTAGTATCCATTTTATAGACATTGTAACATCAGACTGTAGTATCCACTTTAAAGACATTGTAGCATCAGACTGTAGCATCTATTTTACTTTCCATTTTAACCTTAATTCAGTTTATGGGAGGCTTCTGAAACTATAAATAATGTATTGTTATCATATTGTAAATTTCTTATGTATTTTTGTGAGATGAAACATGTACTGGTGTATTCTTTATTGCTTGACCAGACCTCGCTTGACAAGTTTTTTTTAATATAACAACTCTTGTTTACATTTTATGTATGAAAAGGACTCACACATCTGTGTATTGTGGTTTCAGTGTGCTGGAAGGTTACAATGGGACGATATTTGCATATGGTCAGGTAAGTTGTACACTTGATGTCACAGTAGTTGACTGCCACAGATATCTGTGTATGAAAGAAAGCCACAGAGACAGGTTATTGTAGGCTAGAGCACAGGAGGACAAAGGAATTTATCAATGAGACTCTGGCTGTGAGACCCACACAGTATTTCATCAGATCTCATTTTTACCCATGAAGCCCCATCCCCCGGGGAACCCTTCTTTTCCCCTTTCTTTTTCCCCTCCCTTACTTATCCTGCAGCGTGATCTATATCAAGAGTGGTTGAGATAACCACTGATCCTTCTTGGTGAGGACCAGCGGCAGTACCAGTGTACTGGGTGACATAATTTAGGATTGCACTGACAATGCTTTACGTCATAGTATGTTTACTATGACATTACGTATGGAAACGTGATGCGTTTCTGGCTACCGGTATTTTCAGTTCCTGATGAGCCCAGAGAAGGGTGAAACGCTTC
This sequence comes from Hermodice carunculata, assembly GCA_964020975.1. Lineage (NCBI taxonomy): Eukaryota > Metazoa > Annelida > Polychaeta > Eunicida > Amphinomidae > Hermodice > Hermodice carunculata. Next base: position 98,324,729 of record OZ026615.1, on the reverse strand, counting down.
GTACTAATATCTCATAATTTCTACTTAAAAAACATTTTCAGTTCAGGCTCCCAAGCCCACAGGCCCTTGTCTGGTTTTCATACAGATCTCACACAGTATTTCATCAGATTTCATTTATCCACTGCCTTTTTTTTTTTACTCCCCCCCCCCACCCCCACCGGAGTAGGGTGGGGGTGGCATTACGTTTTCATGTTGACTGTCCCTTCTGCCATGCCAATGTTTGTTACCTCAAAATACCCAAAATGCTCAAAATTGAAATTTGGTGCACCAGTACAAGGATCTTATGAGCCTAATTTGGTGCACCAGTACAAGGATCTCATGAGCCTAATTTGGTGCGCATGTATCTGATGAGCTTAAGATGAACTGATAAGATTTTTGGATCACCCCCAGCTATGTAGTGATAAGCATGTGTCCAGTTTTTCAGTGTTTGCTCATAGTCTGCTTGGTCTTTAAAGGTGTCCTTCTATCACAATAATAACCCATAGGGAAGTTGGGATCCTAATATTTTATAAGCGTCAATGACACATTCTTGTTGGGTCATGATCTACTTACTAGTATCAGAAAACACATTTTTCCTCATAACTCACAATGTTTTTATACAATTTTAATCAAATTAAGTTGTTTTTAAATACATGTAGCTTATTGATAAGGACATTTTAATGCTTCCTCTTGGAGGAGGAGGTGAATATTTTTTGGAGTGTCCTTCTCTCTGGTCAATGTTTGTCACCCCAATATCTCAAAAACATCAGGATAGATTTTGTTTAAATTATACATGCAAGTAGCTCATAAGGATAAGATAAACTTATTAAATTTCCTAGGTCACTGGGACCTATTTATTGATAAGTATGTGTCATTTTTCGGGTGCTTGGCCTTCTAAGGTGTACTAACATCATATAGATAAACCCATTGTGAAGTTGAGCACCTGATATCTTATTAGTATCCATGACCTACTCAGGAGTATTTTAACATCATAAGACCATGTATGTCTTGTAATCTGTGATGAAACTTATGTAACTACATATTAGTACAATGACATGTTTGGGTTTTCATTTCAATCGATCTGTGAAGCAGAAATATGCAGATATATACTGATTGATAACAGTAATTTGGTGGTTCAGACTCTGATAACAGGAATAAACTGTTATAGACACTGATACCAGGAATATGCTGGTCAGACTCTTTTATTGACAGCAAGAATAAGCTAGTAAAAACTCTGATAGCAAGAATAGCACAAATGTACCAATACAGACTGATACGTACCAGGGATACATTGACTGGAATCTTATTGATAGCAGGAATAAGCAGGTCTAGACCCTTTGATAGCAGGAATAAGCAGGTCTAGACTCTTTGATAGCAGGAATAAGTAGGTACTGACTCTTTGATAGCAGAAATAAGCAGGTACAGACTCTTTGATAGCAGGAATAAGCAGGTACTGACTCTTTGATAGCAGGAATAAGCAGGTACAGACTCTTTGATAGCAGGAATAAGCAGGTACAGACTCTTTGATAGCAGAAATAAGCAGGTACAGACTCTTTGGTAGCAGGAATATGCTGAGACAGACTCTTTGACAGCATCCAACAAATTTAATAAAAGTATTCACATATATAGTATTACTGGATCATAAAAACCTTTGACATTGTGCATGTGGCTAATGTTGATGGGGTTTTTGTGGGATCAGTGAGCCATATGTTTGTGAGAAATTGAGCAATCAGACAAGATTATGGTAGCGCTAGTAGACCTCCATGTCAAAATGAATTATAATTCTGAATACAAAAGCGCAAGTAACTTGTCTAAGCTGAACAAAAATACTAAGAAATGTAACAAATTATACTATATGGGTGGGAGGAAAGTGGCAATTCTCCATGCACGTTTGCGCATGAGATGCAGTAAGCTTCCGGCTGATTTATTTAATATCGGTGTGGTAGACTGTCCTAGGTGTGCCTGTGGAACAGCAAATGAGGATGCTTTTCATTATTATTCCTAATGTACGAAATACAGAACTTGTCATGACCAACTGCAAAGTTCGATCTCACCTATTGCATCCTTTACTGTTCAAACGCTTCTATTTGGGTCACAAAACTGCACCTTTGATGAAAACATTTTCATTTTTAAATCAGTACATAGGTACATAGTCTCAACAGCCAGGTTTGACACTTGATGGTGTGATATATATATTTGTTAATTTCAGTTAGAAATGCTAAGTTAACTTATACAGGTATCAGGCCCACTCCAAACAATTCTATATCTATCTGTAAGCATGTCTGGTGGTGTATAATTCTTCTTCTCCTGTGGCTTGCCACTCTATCTGTACCAGTCACTGTATACGTAGTAGCATTTCTGTTTGCACTCATCCTATACGTGTTGTCAAGCGTTTCATTTTTCTTCTTCTGTTTTCAAGAGGGATCCATATAGGACTGTGTCCTGTTTCCCAATTGATTTAATAAAATATGTTTAAACTAAGTAACTGGATAGGTGTACATAAAGGACCTCTTTTTGTAGTGATTGTTTACAATACTCAACATGGATATGTATATTCATGTTTTCTTACCATAACCTTGATTAGGATTCACAGACTCAGCCGGACAGAACTCATGGACAGCCAGTTGTTCCTACAATCACATACATGAAGGTGTACACCGGCAGCATACATTCCCTATTACAATTATTATCTCTGTTAGAAGCCACACCTGACTTTGGACTTCATACAAGCATGCCAAAATCTGTAATATAAGCATACAGATGTATGTGAGTGACCTATTTTGAGCATACATGAAGGTGGTCTTAGCAGGGAGAGTATTTCTCAAGAAACCGTTCAATCATACCTGCTATATGCTGCCATGTTACGGTCAAAAACAGAGATAATGTGCAGTTGATATTCCCTAAATGTTGATGGTCTTTGGGGCCCCCATTCTTAGATAATGTCACACAGTGTACTTTGTACTGGACTCTACAGTTAGCCTTGCTGATCATCGTATCTTCATTTTACTACATCTATTGAACTGTTCTTTTTATTCATGGGGATTTGGTCCTGTGGATATGCACATTTCACATTTTTGGCCAGCTGAGAGTTGTTATTGGTTGCTGGTTTGAGAACTAACTGTTTTGTGGTTAAAAAAATAAAAGATTGCCTCCAATTAGAGTCTGCTTAACTTTTTAAGACCACTCTTTCAAGACCCTGAATTATCTTTATGTTCAAACTGAGTGCATCTTAAGATCATTTACAGTATCACACCTGTTTTTTGCAGGCACTGAAGGTGATCTTAAGAAGCAAGTAATACTGTTGTTGCAAAGCTTGCATAGAAAGTTTGTTAGATTTGATTGAGTATGACACAGAGAGAGTACAAATGAACCTGAGAAGATTTGTGTGTGTATTTCAATAGACTGGCAGTGGCAAGACATTCACTATTACTGGGGGCGCTGAACGCTATGTGGACCGAGGCATCATTCCTAGGACCCTCTCCTATATATTTGATTTCTATGAAAAGGTCAGTACCCACTCAATTTTTATTGACATTTGGTGATGACAAGTGTATGCCCAGGTTGTGGAAATGTTAAAAAACAAGAGGTTGAAAAAAAAGACCCTTCTTATAAGATTTACGGTTGGATATAAGACATTGTCATGTAAGGACAGATGAATGGACAGATGTATACTTTTATTATGAAGCAACTTGCATATACATGTGAGTTTTACTGTTGTAAGAATGCATGAATGGACAAATTATTTTCATAACTCATGCATACACGATTCATGCATGTACAATATTATCTAAGAAGTCTGGCATAAACAACACAATTTTACAGATTATCTGATACTTGCATGAAGGTCTATTGATGTGCATAACAAGCTTACATAGTACAGTAGTATGTATAAGTTCTATTTACATAGTACAGTAGTATGTATAAGTTCTATTTACTTAGTACAGTAGTATGTATAAGTTCTATTTACATAGTACAGTAGTATGTATAAGTTCTATTTACATAGTACAGTAGTATGTATAAGTTCTATTTACATAGTACAGTAGCATGTATAAGTTCTATTTACATAGTACAGTAGTATGTATAAGTTCTATTTACATAGTACAGTAGCATGTATAAGTTGTTTTTACATATAGTGCAGTAGTATGTATAAGTTCTATTTACATAGTACAGTAGTATGTATAAGTTTTATTTACATATAGTGCAGTTGTATGTATAAGTTCTATTTACATAGTACAGTAGTATGTATAAGTTCTATTTACATAGTACAGTAGTATGTATAAGTTCTATTTACATATAGTGCAGTTGTATGTATAAGTTCTATTTACATAGTACAGTAGTATGTTTAAGTTCTATTTACATATAATGCAGTAGTATGTTTAAGTTCTATTTACATATAATGCAGTAGTATGTATAAGTTCTATTTACATAGTACAGTAGTATGTATAAGTTCTATTTACATATAATGCAGTAGTATGTTTAAGTTCTATTTACATAGTACAGTAGTATGTTTAAGTTCTATTTACATATAATGCAGTAGTATGTTTAAGTTCTATTTACATATAATGCAGTAGTATGTTTAAGTTCTATTTACATAGTACAGTAGCATGTATAAGTTGTATTTACATATAGTGCAGTAGTATGTATAAGTTCTATTTACATAGTACAGTAGTATGTATAAGTTCTATTTACATATAGTGCAGTTGTATGTATAAGTTCTATTTACATAGTACAGTAGCATGTATAAGTCCTATTTACATAGTACAGTAGTATGTATAAGTTCTATTTACATAGTACAGTAGTATGTATAAGTCCTATTTAAAGCCACCCTCTGGCCATCAGAAAGTGGTCTCATGTGCAGGTGGTTTTAACCCATTCCTAGCCAGAATGAGACTTGATTGAATATTGCTTTCCTTTACATGGGTTTGATGTGTTGCACCCAACCTGCACCAAAGAAAGCTGTTGACCTGGGATATGCCATCAGGACAATTCTTATCTAAAATTTGCTTCAAAAAAATTTTCCATTATTGCATGAAATTTCAGTAAAAACACAAAAGCAGACAACAATGTACATTTCTGCACTTGGTGGGCAATTTAAACAGGAAAGGGTTAAAGTGAGGACCAAGTCATTGGAGATGCAACTGCTGGCTGGAAATGATTTTCAAAAGATACACCATCTTTGAAAAGAGCTGGCATCTGTACAGGCAATATTATATGTATATTGCGTTGTTTTCAATAAAAGACAGTATCTGTTAATTATGTACATATTGTATTTAACCCTGTGGTCTGCACTGTAGATTTATCAGCATAGTTAACATTGTTGTTCACAGAATTCAGAGTTTGTATTCTCCACCCATGTGTCCTACCTGGAGATTTATAATGAGGCTGGCTATGACCTGCTAGATCCTAAACATGAGGCTTCCAAGCTAGAAGATTTGCCGTAAGTGCTACAAATATCATCAGAAGTACAAGTTCATATCCATCAGTGGAAGATTGTAATTAAAAAATTTATAGATTTTGAAGAAACGATGTTGGTAGTTTTTGTCCCTGGTAATGCCAACAGAGGGCAGCAGCTACTGGCTGTTGTACAATGTATCCACATGCAGGAGGGTGTTCATTCAATTACATGTATTTAAATTATGCCCAAGCATAAAGTTTAGAATAATGCTATATGGGAAATGTTTATTTTTGTTTTAAAATCGTGCATGGTTCATATGGCATATGCTGATACATGTGCATGTATTTGAGGATTAAAACAAAGACACCTTAAAATTAATTTTGAAAGAATCCCAGTTTGCATTAAAACTTATTTTTCATTCATTAGAACTTAAATAAGTGAAGATAACTCTTATATGTAGAACATAATGTATCAATTGAGGCACTTTTCTTGCAGAAAAGTGACACTGATGGAAGATACAGATCAGAACATACACCTGAGGAACCTGTCGACTCATCAGGCCAATAACGAGGAAGAAGCTCTCAATCTGCTCTTTCTTGGGGACACCAACAGAATGATAGCAGAGGTACCGTGTGAGAGTACCTTAATAGTATGGCAGTAAAGTCCCAATATGGTCCTGAAGAACTGAAAGTGAATCTGTCAGTTGTGACAAAAATTATTAAAAGTAACATTCTATATGGGTCACTTTTTGTGACATCACATACTTAGGCAGTAAATGTGCGCATTTTTATTCTAGAATTTTATTCCTGCATCTTTAAAAATAAGAATTTTAAAAAAGCTACATAAGCAGGATCAAATATCAGTGAACTTGATGCAGCTTTAATACTTATTTGGTAGATTAGACAGGCCTTTCACAATATGTACATGTCTTTGTCACATCTCCTCATCTACTTTAGGTACTTTCCATACATCATTACTTCCAGCAAGGAACTGAAGTGCAGCTTGCTGGGAGTGGCAGGGACACCTTGTATTACATCTGTACTTAAGTCAACCCTGTGTAAAAAATAGTCAAGTGTCCTGTGTTATGAATTGTTAGAAGAAGACCATGACTTGATTTCCTGTAAAAATGTTTGCATTTTCCTTGCATGAAAAAAGTCACAATGGTATGCCAAAGCCACATGACAGATCTCAAAGTGGTCTCTCTCTCTCTCTCTCTCTCTCTCTCTCTCTCTCTCTCTCTCTCTCTCTCTCTCTCTCTCTCTCTCTCTCTCTCTCTCTCTCTCTCTCTCTCTCTCTCTCTCTCTCTCTCTCTCTCTCTCTCTCTCTCTCTCTCTCTCTCTCTCTCTCTCTCTCTCTCTCTCTCTCTCTCTCTCTCTCTCTCTCTCTCTCTCTCTCTCTCTCTCCTCTCTAGCAGTTTTTGTACTTTCTTAATTCAGAAATGAGAGAGACCTCCTTGAAGCTAAGTTGGATTGATGAGGAGAAGAGAGTCAGGGTGGTAATGATATACTTCCCATAACAAAGAAATTACAATACTTGAGTTATAAACTAAAGTAATCAATATGCTCTCACTCTTCACATTTTTATCAGACACCAATGAATATGGCATCCACGCGTTCCCACTGCATTTTCACTATACACGTCACATCGCGTGAAGCAGGATCAGCCACAATCAGGCGCTCAAAACTCCACCTGGTGGACTTGGCAGGGTAAGTCTTAAATTAGAATTAAATGTTATGGCCTAATTCTGATGGTTGTGTCAAGCTGTGGAAATAATAATTATATGTCATGTATTTGAGGACAAATCATCGTACACATCACTCTTACAGTACCTTTAGGGTACGGAAGGCTATCAGTTTAAAGAGGGTCATCTGCCATTTTACCTGTGTTTTCTGGACATGTTTCTTTTCTTTTCTTTTTTCTTGACTTGACCAGCATCAGTTTTGATGTGTCACAAACAAAGAACTTAAATTTCTCAGCCTGCCTATTAACATTTTGGAAGATATAAATTGTAAACTTTTCATTTATTTTGTACAGTGGGGGTATATTCAACTCTAGACAGTGCTCTTACTGTTTATGACAAAATGTTTTAAGCTCTGCTGACCTAAGGTTGCAGAGCTTATGCCACTGCTCATGTCTGTCCGTCCATAAACATTTGCTTGTTAGCGATATCGTCCAAAGTTTTCAAGTTAACCCAGTATAAGTTTCAGGACATCTAGGGTTTATGAAAATCTAGGCCAAGTTCAATATTGGTGATGCCACCTATAGTATTGTGTTGTATATGGGTCAAAATGTGAAAATCTTGTGAGTGCTCTATCATCTTTAATTTGTGGTGGATCTCCATGAAATGTGGTGGGATTATGGGGGGGGGACATCAAAATCTTGATCAAGGTTGATATTAGTGGTGCCACCTATAGTTTTACAGAAATTACAGTAGTCAAAATGTGTTCAAACTCGTATAAATCAATTATTTCAGCTAAGAATGCAGCTAGTCTTACCAAATTTATAGGGTGTATGTATCATGGCTAAAACTAGAATGTTACGTATTATAATGACCTTGCCCCCCTTACTTGTTCAAGGTAACCAGGACTATAAAGTTGATAGAGGTGTGTAGCTTGTGGAGGGCCTTGTACTTTTAATTTCAGTTATGATGTAAATAAAACATTAGAATCATTTATATTAATGGATTATGCTGGTGGTACAATCTATAGTTGTTTGGAAATTATGAGTCAAACTGTATTGTAAATTATATAAAATCCTTATTCCAGCAAAGGATTCAGGTACTTACACTAAATTTATAGGATGTATGTTCCATAACTGAAAAACATCTCTCCTTGTCTCGTTCTTATTCACCCATTATTTTGTTATTTATCCATATATATGTCAACAGAGCACCAGGACCATGGGCCTCTTGTTTATTTGGGTAGTTTGAGGTTTACTGGTGGATAACAGATAAGACCCATTCTAATGTTGAGTGTTCATTGTGCATGATAATTATGAGCTTCAGTTGTCAGTCATGGCAAGGGTGTGTATAATCCTGCATTCACCATAAGTTGGCAAGGGTCTGGACACTTGATATACATTGTATACAAGTAGTTCACTGGTCAAAAAAGTGAACAGAGTAGGGTAAAAAAAACACAACCAATGATTGCCTTTCAACACATAGGTCATATTTAATGACTGCCGAAATGTGGCTGTGGCTTAGAGTGTGCACATTTTATGGTTACACAAAGTAAAGACAATTCTCGTTAATGTTTGGGCAAAAAGGAAAAACAAGTAGTAAATGAGCCCCATAATACACAAGTGACAGGAAACATACTGGGAAGTGCTTGGGAGAGTTGCAGATAGCATATGAAGAGTGTAAGAGAAGATAATCTCACATAGCCCAGAAGATATTAAAAAGAGATAATCTCATGTAGCCAAGAATAATGTAAGAAGAGATAATCTCACATAGCCCAGAAGAGTGTAAAAGGAGATGATCTGACATAGCTGATAAAAATGTATGGTAAGAAAAGATAATCTTACATAGTACAGGACAGTATGAGAGGAGATAATCTCAATTAGGAAAATACAGTGCATGAAATAAACTCATGTAATTCAGCAAAGTATTAGATAAAATAGAACATAATCTCAACTTGTTTTCTTTCCATACAGATCAGAGAGAGTATCCAAGACTGGGGTGAATGGAGTTTTACTGACAGAAGCCAAGTTTATCAATTTGTCACTGCATTTCCTTGAACAGGTGTGATGAATTCATTTTTCATCAAATTAATGTCAACGAAAAAGGTTAATTTTCCCAATAGTAGTAAAGATGTCAGATGTTTTAGTATGTGTCAATAATGTGAGACAAGTGTTGTGGTAGCTGTTTTTTCTTTCTTTCTTTTTTTGTTTGTTTTTGTTGTACTGTTCTGTAAACCACATTTTTGTTTTCCTGTTCTGTAAACCACATTGTCTTTACGAATATAGCCAAATTTTATATATTAAATCATGTCCTAGAAGCAATAGATTTTGTTCTTCTTTTAGGTGTAGTTACATAAAAAATGCTCATTCATATTTCTGATAAGAATTGCTTTCATTCAGGTGCAAGTATGCCCTGAAACAATGAGCTTGCCGTGGTTTTCTGTCTAGTTAAGGAGGAGTTCACTTGAATGAAACCGGTTGAGTGGGTATTTTGAAATCACACCTCTGCCAGTCTAGTGGATCTTGTAAGCCCACGTCTAGAATAAGGGTCATTCTTTTGGACTGCATGGCAGTGTCATGCTATAATAATTGGCTATTGCATTGTCATGCTCCAACTGCTACAATGACAGTTTGGACATGAATTGTTACAGTGGTACCTGCTATTTAAGACCACCCCTACAGCCAACAAAAAGTGGTCTCATACTGCAGGTGGTCTTAAATTGAAGGTATATTTAACATGTAAATACAGCAGAGGGTCTTGAAAGAGTGGTCTTAAAAAGACATGCGGTCTTAAATTGGAGGTGGTCTTTGGAGCAGGTACCACTGTATCAGGTTAAGCAGTCAAGCAGTAAGAGAGTACTTGACCACCTCCTTATGTTACAGACTGACATAATGAGTTCACGTACCTTGCTTTCCCTGACTAGGTCTGCATATTATTAGCTTTTCGTGTCATATGCTCTGGCAGGGATGATCAAAAGAGACATTTGAGGAGAATTTACTCACCTGAAATCATGTCTTGTTTGATGATTTTCATAAATAATGCTGTAATTGATGGCAATGATAGTGGCATATAAACAAATAAATTAGAGGCAATGTTAGTGGTATATAAATGAGTAAATTAGAGGCAATGTTAGTGGTATATAAACAAATAAATTAGAGGCAATGTTAGTGGTATATAAATGAATAAATTTATGTCTGTGTGTTTAACTGAGTAAATTGATGGTGAAGATACATGTACATGTAGCAGTTAATAAGTAAGTAAATTAGTGGCAATATAGCAGTATATGAGCAAGTAAATTAATGACAATGATAGTGTTACATAAGTAACTTCTTAAAGGCAAAATAGCAGTATATGAGTTGGTAAATTGATAAGGATCACAGCATATCGGTAAGTAACTTAATGTCAAAATAACAGTATATGAGTAAAGATATAGATGACAATGATAGCAGTATATGAATAACTAAATTAATGGCAGTGAGCAGGCTATGAATTGGTAAATTAATGGCAATATCCCAGTACATGAGTAAGTAAATTAATAGCAAGTACAGCATATTCTGTATGTTTCCAGGTGATAATTTGTTTGTCAGACAAGAATCGGCAGCACATCCCGTACAGGAACTCCATGATGACATCTGTGCTACGCGACAGTCTGGGAGGGAACTGTATGACAACTATGATTGCTACAAATGCTGTCGACAAGAAAAACATCATGGTACATATCCAATCAGTTTACAGTCCAAGCCTTTTGTCCCCAGATTTATCTGACTGATATGTCAATGCTGTGTACCCTGACCACATCAACAATCAGGAGACAGCCTGGGCTTTACATAGCATTTACATTTGATACTTGAACCAAACTTATATTTTGTGTTATTGTTGTTTTATGACAGAAAATCTTAATGGTACAAAACATTGGCAAGGGGACTGGCAAGACAGTAGACTTGAAAGATATCCTTTCCTTAACTTGACTAAGTTTAAAGTAACTGTTTTGTGTTGAAAAGGTCAAGTTTTTAAAATTCGACTTGAGATTAATCCTGCACTGCAACAGAGTAAAACAAGATTTAAGGAGTCTTCAGGCAGAATATTATGGTTTAAAAACATGCACCTAATTCATCTGTTTTTACTTCCAAATGACTTGCATGCTGGCAGACTTCGGTAATTTAACCCCTTCCTGGTCAAAGTATGACTGAGTCAATAGCTTTCCTCGGTGCAGGTTTGGTGCAATGCACCCAACCTGCACTAAGGAAAGCTATTGACCTAGGGCATGCCATCATGAACAGTCTTATATACAAATGTCAACAAAAATGTTTTCTAGTAATGAGAAATTTGAGTAAAAATGTTAAGGCAGATGGCAATTTATATCTGAGTGCTTTTCGGCAATTTGAGTGAGTAATGGTTAACATTCAGCTGAACACAATGTAACATGCCAGAATACATGTACTTCATCTCAAACAATGTAACATTCACCAGAACACAGGTCAACATGCTAGAGTACATGTACTTCATCTGAAACAATGTAACATTCACCAGAACACAGGTCAACATGCTAGAGTACATGTACTTCATCTCAAACAATGTAACATTCACCAGAACACAGGTCAACATGCAGAGTACATGTACTTCATCTCAAACAATGTAACATTCACCAGAACACAGGTCAACATGCCAGAGTACATGTACTTCATCTGAAAGAATGTAACATTCACCAGAACATAGGTCAACATGCCACAGTACATTTACTTCATCTGAAACAATGTAACATTCACTGGAACACAGGTCAACATGCCAGAGTACATGTACTTCATCTGAAACAATGTAACATTCACTGGAACACAGGTCAACATGCCAGAGTACATGTACTTCATCTGAAACAATGTAACATTCACTGGAACACAGGTCAACATGCCAGAGTACATGTACTTCATCTGAAACAATGTAACATTCACTGGAACACAGGTCAACATGCCATAGTACATGTACTTCATCTGAAACAATGTAACATTCACTGGAACACAGTGCAACATGCCAGAGTACAAAGTCATGTTCTTTATCTCAAACAATGTAACATTCACTGGAACACAATGCAACATAATATATGCATTTCATCCAAACCAACTTTCGGTCTGGATTCTTGCAATTTTGAGGCTAAGAAAAAGATACAGCAACAGTAGTACTATATTATCAGGACTTATCATAGGCTATACATTTTTCCCATGCAGATACTCGTACATCATGTCTTTCTTTTCTTCACAGGAGAGTCTTTCCACCTGTCGCTTTGCACAGCGCGTGGCTATGATCAAGAATGATGCAATATTGAATGAGGAACTAGATCCCAAACTCATGATTGCAAGGCTCAAGAGGGAGGTACAACAACTGAAGGAAGAGCTCGCTATGTCAACTGGTGAACAGCGAACTGATGCTTTGACAGAGGAAGAAGTAGACAGGTAAGCAATTTCTGTTATGACAAGCATTCAGACTAACTTTTTTTCTTTGATTCAAGAAAAAGAAAAAAAGTTAGTCAGAAATGTAAGATTTAGGACTTGAAAATTGACAGTTATATTCAGAAGAAGATAATGTGTGCAGTAAAAACTGGTTGTTGTACCTGGTTACTCTTTGTTTATGTTCCTTCTCTGTTGGTTCGAAAGGTTTTATTGTTAAACCCTTTCATTGCGAACTGCAACTCAACTCAAATCACTGAAAACAACCTGCTCGCAATAAGGGTGCTAGATTTATGTTCTTTTTAAAAAAGACCTTTGCATTCAAGTACCAGCATGCCTGTAATTACATAGAATGTAATAGCTCATGTCAACAGCTTTCCTGAGTGGGCTTTGGGTGCAACGTGTTCAAAGCACACCAAGGAAAGCTGTGGACTCGGTTCAAAATGTGGCGCAGAAAGAGTTAAATTGAACACAAAATGTTTCTTTTTCCACTCCCACAATTAATTGTGCTTTGCTTTCATATGTAAGAGCCCCACTCCGTTAGATGTCAGTATTTAAAAACTTTTGTGTAGATACTGTGTAAGAGAACGTGACATATTTTGGATACAGGTGTAAAGAAGCTGTTAAGACATACCTGGAAGATGATGACCCTGAGGCTGTTATGAATATTGGTGCTGATATGAGGAAAATACAGGAATGTTATCGACTAATGAAGGTAAGTGTTGCGGATATTGATATCAGGGATGCCAACATTTAAAGTGTCATTTCAGGGACAAATAGTCAAGACCATCAGGGAAACTAAATAATTAACAAAGGACACATCAGTAAATACTAAATTTTGATGAGGGACACACACTGTAAATTGGTTCAAATTTTCAGCAAATTTCAGGGAATGTCCCTGATGATGAGGCACAGTTGGCATCTCTGTGATATTAATGAGTGGAAATTGTGATGTAAAACATTAGTTATCAAATATGTAAGCACATACCAATAATGTATAACATATTGATGAACTGAGATGGTCACAGCTCAAGTCTATGGCAAGGCATAAGTGGCCTTGTAGGAGAAAAAGTTTTGTATTTGTTCATGGAGCATGTTGTCCATAGGTGACTTTTTCCAGGCTCCAATTGTTGCAGGTGGAGACACCTGGGGACAAACAATGCCTGCTTTATTCATTGGTCAAAAGTTGCATGTGACACAGAGCACGTGCTGCCACCAAGCAGAATAGTACATCTGCCGTGCCCTATGTTGTTGCAATGACTGTTGACCTCATATATGATGCACTGAAAACTGTTCATGCTCTAATGGTGAATATTTCTGTCATAGAAAACTGATACACTGAGAACATCTGATACCACACTCATTGCACTGTTCATTTTACAAGAAATGTCTTTACCTGTACATGTATTAAAATTTCAAATTCTTTACCATATACTCTTGCCCCTGCAATTGTTGTACTGATCAGCATTAAGTCATTCACTTCATGCTCACTGGCCAAGGGTTTGTTCCAAACACAAAAATATTCAATCTTATGAGATGAAATCTGAAGGATGGCTGTGTCACCCAAAGTGCAGATGGAGGAATTAACCCACGACCCATTGCAAGTGAATGTCATGTGACAGTCTGCTTCTTAGCTGTTGTCATGGCAGGGTCAGGTGACTAGGGCTAGCACAGAGAGAAAGACCACATGAACAGGTACCTGTAGATGCTATTTATTTGTGGCAGGTTTACTTGTTCAAGGTAATAGACATGTTCATAAAATTTGACTTTTTTTGGTGAAATCCTTCCTGGTGTTGCAACTTTTGGCAATTGAAAAAAAAAGTGCTGCATGCATTGATTAACACAAGTTTATGATCTCTGCAGAGGCAGATTGTGGAGAGAAAAGCCAGCAGTAGAGATAATGAGCAGACAGCCAGGCAAGCATCTCCTGTGGACCCTCAGACGGCAGTGGACTCTTCCGAGATGAAAAAAATGAAAGAACTGTTACACCAGAGAGATAATGAAATCAGTATCCTTGATGCAAACATACTGTTATGTAGTGTATATAATTTAAAATACAGCTCCAAATGGTAAGTTTTTGAGGAAAGAGGAAAGGCAATTAACATGTACTTGGTATATGTACTTGTGCCCAACACACTGCTGCTAGGAAGAGGATCCTATAATGCTCCTGTAGGTAACCACAAACACACGCATGCACAAAATAGTGTGAGGCACTCCTATTTTAGGCAACTGAAAACTGAATGTGATTGGTCTCCATCAGGTTATGTGGGAGGCAACTTCAAATAGTATCTTGGCTCAATTCAATTGTGGGGCTGCCAAAATTTGGAAACAAGAAATTTATAGTTACATATAAGGATGAGCAAAATATATATAAATCTCACACAAAAGTCACAAGATTAGAAAAGTTACAATGTGCACATTTAGAGTAGTTTGTTACTATGTACAGACTTAAAGTATTGTTACAATGTATATAGTTAGGGTAGTTTGTTATTTCAACATAAACATTTGGAGTAATTTTTATGATGTACACACTTGGAGTAATTTGTTACAGTGTACACACTTAAAGTAGTTTTTTTCTATGTACATAGTTTGTTACAATGTATAAAACACAAAAGGTGATTTGTTGTAAAGTTACATATATTATGAGTACCTCTTGTATGTCACAATGTGCAGCTAAGAGTAATTTGTTCCATGAATGCTCTTCTCTTGCTGCTGAACCATATCTAAGGTACAATGTAATTGCAAGACTACACACATGCCACAGTTCCATTCCTTGACCAGCTGCAGACATCCTGGTTAAGATGCTGAAGAAAGAGAAGAAGAGAGCGGCGGATGCGGTGGAACAACTGCAGACTTTAGGGCAGTCAGTGCCACGCTCTATGTCCGTCAATGATGGGCCAAGTCTGACCAATGGCGATGTGAAGGATTCAAGAAAGATCAGCTCTTCTGATGGTGCTTATCCTGACAGGACACCCTCTAGTGGTGGAAAGTGGACTCGTGAACAGAATCGTATTGCTCAAGAAAAGGAAAATGCAACAAAAACAAAAATATGTGAGTGGAGACTATTTTATAGTAATACTCAAAAGAATCTGAAATGGACTTTTGTATTTACATGCAGATAATGTTTTTCAGTTGACACAGGGAGAACCCATTGTAATTACATGTTGGGATGATTTGTAATCAAAACTTTGTTTCCCTTTGCCTGATTCTCATTTATTTACCCTCTGGTGTTCAGATTTCCTGCACCAATTACATTTTTTATTGTTGTTTTTTTTTTTTTCAAACCTTGAACCATTATGCTGCAGGTGCTTTTTTTTTTAATTCAAACTGTTGCTCAGCTAACATCATGACACATAGAACCAAATGACTCAGCATGCGTATTTAGAGGTTTAAAAGGAACATTCCAGCAAATCATTTAAGAGTTCAAAGGGTAAAGGAGACATATTGGTGCCTGTAGCAGTAGGAGATACAAGGAAGATAGTAACTTATATGGAATCTTTGTGAAAGTTAAAAAAGTCAGAAATAGGAAGACAACGTCTGTCCACTTTTACATTGTATGAAAAAAGGTGAGCCTTGCCATTTGGTCCAGATGATTATTGTAAGGCCTAATAAATCTTGGTTAACCATGGTAATGCCAAACAAGACTTGTATTTGACTAATCAAATAATAGCTTTCACTTGTGCTGTAATTTTACATCAGGAACAGCCAATCAAGTTTTAGTTAACAAAATGTTACTGGAGAAGGAAGTTTAGGCAGACAGTAACTCAGACATAAGACAACTTGTTGCAATCTCACATAAATGACCATAAATATCAGACACAAATGTATTTCCAGGAAAAATTTAAGTTTGTAATTATATATTTAAGAAGTCTGAGAGGGTTGTATGAGTCTACAGTATTTCAAAATACCACAACTGTTGTCATTGTACTTATCATTAATCTCTGAACTTTGCCAGTGGGAGAGCTGTCGATGGGCAGACAGGAAGCATTTGAAATCTTCAGGCGAGACTACAACCAGAATCAGAGCATTGATGAAAACAAGCACACACTAAAACAGAGGTACACGGAGGCCAAAACGCTGGGACAGAAGGTCAACCAGTCCAGAACCAAAATAAGTGAGTGGAGATATCTTTAAAGTTCTGTCATAGACTGGTACCTGCCCCAACAACCACCTCCTGTGAGACTGTATGGATCTTTTAAAGATCACCCTTTCACCACACTTATAAATTTACCTGTACTTTTAAGACTGTCTGCAATGTTAGACCCATTCATTGTAGGCTAGAGTGGCTCTAAAGGGCAAGTACTACTGGACAATAAAACCTCCCTATACTGAACACCCTTGGGACCAGAAAAAAGTCTTTGGTATAGTGAGGTGTTGAGTATAGGGAGGGCTGAGTACAGAGAGGTGCTCAGTATAAGGTGGTGTTTGGTAAGACAGGTTTTACTGTATATGTATGTAGACTTTTGTTAAGGGGGTCTGTCATATTATGAATGAAAAGAAGCACCAACTGAAAGCAATACATTTTAAGAAATGAGTTTTTCCACTCATGTAGAGGTGTATATATCCAAAATGTTCACCTGTAGCACCCTTTAATGCAATACTATTGGTGACACTGGGTGAGTGTCTTGTCCTGGAACATGTATGTTATGTAGCATGGTTAATTTCAGAGGGAACCTGACCATAAAAAATCTGTAAAAAAAACCCTCCAAAAACGGGGGCTAGCAGAGGGCATGTTATAATACAACAAACTGAAACATGGTTGTTCATTGGCAGCTGGGTTTTTGGTTGATTTTACCAGAACATGCCTTCTAATCTGCAGCTCAATACTCTGTTAGTATTAATTTTGAACACAAGATGGCAGTACGTCCTGAAATAATAGCCATAATCCTGTGGCACTGCTCATTTGCCACAGTCCTGTATCAGATCTGCCGAGAAAAATAAAGTCACTTTCCCTTTGACCATATCCCGACCTCTAAGGCTCACCCACACACACTTTTCTGTTCTTCCTTCCTTCCTTCCTTCCTTCCTTCCTTCCTTCCTTCCTTCCTTCCTTCCTTCCTTCCTTCCTTCCTTCCTTCCTTCCTTCCTTCCTTCCTTCCTTCCTTCCTTCCTACCTTTCTTTCTTTCTTCTTTCTTTCTTTCTTTCTTCTTTCTACTTTACCAGCAAATTTGTCCAACACTTTTCTCGGACACTATTATACATAGAAACTCAAAACTTGGCATGATTGTACCTCCATACAACAAGTTTGACCGTTTTATACAGAGGAATGAAGATGTTTAAAATTATGCAAATTAGGGGCTTTTGAAATTTTAAATCTTGAAGATCTTCAAAAGTATAATAGACAGAGATGTCATTCCAACTTCTACTACTGGGTATTGACCAGTGCGCATCTAATGAATTTAAAACAAAAGTTGTAGCAATTTAAATTATGCTTATTAGCAGCATTGGACATTTTAAAACTTAAATATCTTCAAAACTATTATAGTTGGGATATCATTTTAACTTCTACTAGGGGGGTTTTGACCATTGTACATGTAATGAAGCTAAAGCGAAAGTTGTCATTTAGATGATGCTAATTAGCAGCACTTGAAATTTTAAAACTTAAATATCTTCAAAACTATTATATATAGAGATGTCATTTCAACTTCTACTAGGGGGTTGTTGACTATTGCACATGTAATGACTCTAAAACAAAAGTTGTAGCTAATTAGCAGTATTCAAAATGTTCAATCTTGAATATCTTCAACACTATAATCGATAGAGATGTTATTCCAACTTCTACTAGGGTGTTGTTGACCATTGCGTACCTAATGAAGTAAAAATAAAAGTTTTAGCAATTTAAATTATGCTAAACAGCACCATTAGAAATTCTAAATCTTGAATAACTTCAAAGCTATAAATAATAGATTGAGATGCCTTACCAATATGCTTTGAAGACAGACACACTGATTTGCTATGTAGCAAATCATCTCTCCTAGTTATTTCTGTTTTCTTCTAATTCTAACATTCCATTTCTTTTCTCCCAGCACCCTTCAAGGGAATCCTGTACAGTTCTGACCCATTTGTTTTCTCCTGGTAAACTCTGTCGAACCTAAAATCCATGCCACACACTCTTCTTCTCCTAAGCGCCAAACTTCGTCTAAGCCCGTACAGTTATGATCCTCATTCTGTCGTTTCCTAAACATATTTTGCCTCATCTCTCTATATGCATCATACCATACTAACCAATGGTCTACCGTCTCATCTGCCTCCTTGGAACAATCTCTATACTTACCATTGCTACCTGTAGTCCATTTCTGTCTTCTCTTTTCAAAATTGATAACTCCTGCCCTACTCTAAAACGAAAGTTCCTTCCCTCCATCCCAACATATACTTTTCTCTCCCTTTTCTTTGGCTTCTCTAAAGCCTTGTATGCTGTGCAGTACTTTTTTCTCACACTCCTTTTCTTGCGTCTTCATTCAATCCTTGTCACTACCTTCCCTATATATGTTTTCCAATCCTCAACCTCATCATAACCTTTCAATTCATACCTTTCTGCTAACTTATCTATGTCTTTAACCTATCTTGCCTGTTCTATAACAGCTTCATTGTATATTTTCCTGCACCACCTGCAGTTGGTCATGTCCTACCACACGCCTTCTCTCTCCATTCAAGGTTTGAAATGTAAATTTATCTCCCTTTTGAGAACTTCTTGTAACAGTATTTGTTGATATATGTACAGCTATTTCAATATCACACTACAATAGTTCTTTTCTGTATTTCTTTTGTTGCTACTAACCTGTGTAATGGAATCTAAGAATCCAGAAATGATTCACAAGGACATGTACAAATTATTCCTTCAATTAATGAAAAGTGCTACAAATTATACATTTTTGGAAAGCTAAACAACCCCTGATTTATTTTCTGACACAGCCATATGCATCCTTGGTTTAATGTTTTCCCAGCATTCATAGAAATGCATCATCTTATTTTTCAAGGAAATGTATTAATGGCACTTAAATGTACATGTAATATCACCAAACATGTATCAAAATTATACTACATCAACTTTTCCTAACAGGTTTCCCATTCCAAAGTAAACTTTAAACATGTTAATGAGAATCAGCTCCATAGATTTTGTGAATAGATATAAAATTCGTTTGTTTCTCAGGAATCAAGGATGGCAATAGCCTTTGCCTGTCACATTTCACAGATCAGAAAAGATATCCCTTGTGAAGCAAGCCCACTCCACATACATGAAAGAGATTATGTATCCTGTTAAAGCAGTCATACAGCTTTGACCAACTTCCCTCTGCAGATGTCTGATATATATTTAAATGTGTTCCTCATGTTACATATGTATGTACCTTATGTTATATATGTATGGTATATATTTAAATGTGTTCATTTTGTTACAGATGTATGATATACATTGAATGTGTTCATTATGTTACAGATGTATGATCTATATTTAATGTGTTCATTATGTTGTATTTGTATGGTGTATATTTAAATGTGTTCATTATATTATATTATATATGTATGGTATATATTAAATGTGTTCATTATGTTACAGATGTATCACATATATTTAATGTGTTCATTATGTTATTATGTACAGTGTATATTTAACTGTGTTCAACATGTTACAGATGTATAATATATATTTAATGTGTTCATTATGTTACAGATGTAGGATGTATATTCATATGTCTTCATTATGTTACACACGTGTGATATATATGTATATGCATTCATTATGTTACAGATAAACTCAAGTCCTCAATAGAGCAGCACAGAATGTCTAGAGTGATGCAAGGTAGGTATTCAGCCACAGGTGTAAACATTAGTCAGGCAATTATCACAAATGTGGTCTACACATCACAAATTTTCCGTGAAAATCCTTGATGGCTTTATTCTGTTGTCAACAATGATTCAGTTTTGAAAGAATATTCTAAGCCCATTTTTTACCACAAGAATTTAACAACATAATGTATTGTTAATGACAGTGGTATCCGTGGCTGGATTTAACAACTTTTCATTTACTATGTTCAATATAACTGCTTATCACAGTCATGTGATAAGCAGTTATATTGACACAGATAAAATGACACTTTTGTTGATTTTCAAAGTCCAGGGACTAATAGAGCAGGGGCATAGTCATACTGCTAAAAATACAGCACAGTAGAGATACATGTAATTTAGTCAATGGCAGTGGATGGTCCAGCATTTTGTGTCAAATTATATGAAAACAGCACAGTCAACTTGCCAAACAATGAAAGCGCCACTCACCTGAGCCCCCTTAAGCCAATGTGGTGGTGATGGTGATGGTGATGGTGATGGTGATGGTGATGGTGATGATGATGATGATGATGATGATGATGATGATGATGATGATGATGATGATGATGATGATGATGATGATGATGATGATGATGATGATGATGATGATTGTTGTGGTTGTGGTTGTTATAGGGCTGGTTGACCCAGACAACCCTGAGCCTGATGAGCTGGAACAGGAAATGAGGGACCAGATTGAAGATGAGAAACTCAAGTAAGTCCTTAGCACACATTGAATTGTTTGTGCCTCAGATGAACTCTCTTTTTTTTTTTGTCCCTCTGTATGATACACATAGTAGATAAAGGTCAAGAAATTTAATTATCACCATTTTTAGTTGACCAGCATCATTCACAAAATCACAATTTTTGTTTAATCTTGTGAATGTTGTTTGAATCCTGTATTGCTCACATTAGTCCAAAACACCTGCTGGTCCAAGGATGTCAGGTACAGCATTTTCACTTAACTTTTAATTAATGGAAAATCTAGAGAGTAATTGTGCATCTGTTCATGTCTCATCACCTCTGGAACACCACAGGGACATTCCCTTCTGGAATTCTCCACTCCAAGGGAAAAGTAAAGCTGTGGTGCCTGGCTGACATGCCTGTGGTTGCTCCCTCTGGTGGCCAGCTTGTCTAGAGCAAATTGAGAACAAATCTCTGATACACCTGTAACCTCAGTTCTCTCTTCTAAGCATCCGTCATTGCGGTACTTTTTGTACTTGGCGAAAATGTTGCAGTTTTGCTTTCAGATGCCCTGTTCGTCAGTTTTTACTATCACTTTGTTCCTTTGTGGTCAGTTTATATATGTACCAGATGAGAAGGATTTATAGTCCAACCACATTCAGTACCAACTGGGATCTTAGAAGTTTGGATGCTACATGGTGCCTCAGGTGGAGGCTAGTTTACTGACATTGGAATAGGGTAATGACTACTAGGAAGTGGTTCTCGACAAAAAGACACAAATACAGTTCAAACATGTGCAGCCAGCAGACTGTACAGGTTCCCCCATGCTCTCTCACTTGCTCTGCAGTGTTTGCAGGTTTGACCTTGGTCAATCCTAATGTGGCGTAGTCAGAGTTGCCAGGTCTACTCTTTAAGATAGGTTGGGTATTGTCATTTCAAGAAATACAAACTAAGAATTCTATTTGTTTGACTTTAAGGAGACTTTTAGCTCCCCCCCACCATCCTGTTGAAATATCCTTCTGATATTCCAAAGGTGATGTATTGTCACAAAAATATGATGAATTTACAGCAATTGATTGATAATGCTCAGCTACCTTGTATGGAACACCAGGAGAGCCCACCCAACCATCCCCACTCTGGTGGTCTCTTTCCCCTGTGTCACACCAAAGAAAGAGAAAACTGAGGTTCTAGGTGTATCAGAGATGTGTTCCTGAGTTGCTCTAGCAAGAGGGCCACTGGTGCAGCTGCAGACATGCAAACTTGTTTATGTCCTTGTTGCAGTTTAGGATCCCTAAAGGGAATATCCCTCAGGTGTTCCACAGGTGAGTATCCTAAGTAAACATGACAACGCTATAAATTGCTCATTTGAATGCAATACAGGTACAAGGAAGCATTCAATCGCCTACGTACTCTCAAAACAGAGATTGAACATCTACAGCATTTGTTGGAGAGGTCAAAGGTCAAGCTGATGAAAGACTTTGAGCTGTGGTGGGCAGAGCAGGCAGCCATTGCTCAGGTAAGACCCAACCTGAATAGGGCACATGACTGGTTAAAAATACTAGCCAACTTTTTTGATGTTGCTTATGCAGACTTGCGTGTATAAGTCAATCTTACATCAACCATGAAGCCGTAAATCATTTTCAAATTACTCTATCCTGTTCACATTGATGACTACTTTCAATGGCTGTTTGCTTTCAAAATTATTGACAAACAAAAATGCAAAAGTGGACATGCAGTTTTTTATGTCAAGTCTGTCTGGGCAGCAATTTGAAACCAAATATCTGAAAGAGAAAAAAAAGATCATCTTAGTAGCGGAGGTTTTGATGACACGTGTACAGTATACATGACAGGTTGCAATTTCATAGTGCATGTACATATTTGAATGAGCAGAATGGGCCAATTTTGTTATTACATGTATACGTATAAAAGTCTTGTAGATGCTAAGCATGCAAACATCAATGTGTTCACTAGTATTTGAGAAACCAGCAAGAAAATCTTGCCTAATTTTAACCACCTTGTGAACCAATTTTACGTGATACATGTACCTCATTATGCATGAAGCTTTGCTCTCACTGAGTGATTTGAACTTCTTTCTTTATTGTGGAAAATCAGTTTCTATGCTACATACAAAGTTTTGTGTGCACATTTAAACATTTTTTTTTGTTAGAGTACATTGTTTTCCCTTGACTTATACTGCACAAGCAAAATCACAACTTCTATTTTGTTTCTGACTGGACAAACATTTATGTGATCACAGCATATGTTTAGCATATTATTCACATTTTATACTTGTCTTGTTAATGGTACCTCCTTCACCAACAGGTCGGCCAGCATTGACTGGTAGGACCTGTTTATTCAATTCTTTACAATGTTACCCCCACATCCGGATTAAGGGCATGTGCTTTTATATCATGGCATACCATATGTTATCATGTTATTTTGGTATACAGTGGTACCTCTTTTGAGAGACCACCCCTACAGCAGGTCAAAATGTGGTCTCTCAAAACAGGTGGTCTTTCATTAGAGGTACAACAACATGGAAAAGATAGCGCAGTGTTCTGAGAGAGCGGTCTTAAAAAGATATGCGGTCTCTCATTAGAGGGGTCTTTCAAGAGAGGTACCACTGTACCATATAATATCATCTAGTTTTGGCATGCCATATAATATATTATGTCATTTTGAAATACCAACTATTACTGTATGGTGTAAGTTTGGCACACTATATGTTATGTTATTTTGGTATGCCATAAATTTTCGTGTAATTTGGCATGTACATATACAGTCAAAACTCATACACATTTTAAGGAACAAAAAGTACATTTTCTATGACATGTGATTCATTTATCTGACATATTCAGTTATGTGACACAATTTCAGGGGACAGATGGTGTCGTTATAATGAGGTTTCACTGTATTATCATGTTATTTGGGCATGCCATATATTTTCATGTTATTTTGGCATATATATACATGTTCTGAGTAGTTTACCCGCTGTAGACCCTTTAATTTATTTGGGTTAATGCAGCCTATGTCAAACTTCTACAGAAGAACGTGTGCAATTTGGACAATAATACTTCCATATGTATAAAGGTTAGACAGGGACAGGTTAGCTTATGGAAAGTAAAGAGTTCGGACTGCGGAATGAGTTGATGACTACTAGGAAATGGCTCTGGACAAAAAGACACAAATACAATGTACATGTAGTTTTGATGGATTAGACCCATGTACCACATTTGACTCAATTTAGGTTTTCTTTTAGATCCCTCATAATCAATTCCTATGCAATATTTAATGGGCCAAACATTTGTGAAAATGTTTTCTGACAGGTTTTTAAAACACGTAATCCTACAAAAATTGAATATATCATGCAACATGATACATTCATTATATGCTGTATATCATGTAACATGACACATTCATAATATGCTGTATTTCATGTAGCATGTTACATTCATGCTATGCTGTTACTCATGATACATGATGCATTCATAATTTGCTATATTTCATGTAACATGATACATTTTATGGTGTGCTATCTCTTACACAACAGAGTACATTCGTAATATGCTGTATATTATGTAAAATGCTGCATTCATATTAAATATGCTGTCAATGTCACCATAAAGTTTGTCCAGTCTGTGTTCATTGTGTTACAGAACTTAACTCTTTGTGACCTCTATGTACCAGCTACTCTTAGCACTATGGTGTGTTCTCATTGTATCCTATTAAGGACTTCTAGCACTATGGTGTGTTCTCATTTTATCCTATTAAGGACTTCTAGCACTATGGTGTGTTCTCATTGTGTCTAGGACCATCAGGGCCAACACAGTCATGAAAAACCTGGTAAATCTAAGTCAGCCTGGCGTACACCTCCAATATCTCCTCATTCGTCACGGCAACCTCGCATGGCAGCATCCCTGTCTTCAGAGTCCTCTCAGGTAACATGCAAAAATCAGTCTCACAAGTAAACAGCATAATATTTGTTTTGTGAGAAAAATAGTATTCTCATAGGAATAAAGAAAATTCACAAAAAATCTTATTTTTAACAACCAGATAATATTTCTATTTTATATTATCTACAATTTGGCATGCATTGTATTTTACTGTCAAAGAAGAAGCTTCAAGATGGGCGACTAGGTGTATGACACACATACATGTAGTTTGTAGGATTTGGGCTGTACTACACGTGTATGATTTGGGCATACCATACATTTATTGGTTGGGTTGTACAATATTTGTATAATTTGTAATGTCCCATAGTGTATGGTTTGGATTTTACCTTGCATATATGATTTGGGCTGTACCGCATATGAATTGTTTGGGTTGTACCGTACCTGTATGATTTGGGTGGCACCATGTATATTACATGTATGTGTGTCTGTCTGTCTGTCTGTCTGTCTGTCTGTCTGTCTGTCTGTCTGTCTTTGGATTGTACCACACATGCATGGTTTCGGTAGTGGTTTGGGTTTGACCACACCATTGGTTTTGGTAGTACCACACATGTATGTTTTGGGTAGTACCACACATATGTGTTTTTGGTAGTACCACGTGTATGGTTTGGGTTGACCATACATGTACAAAGTTGGCTGTCTTAGCTGTTTTCTTGAGCATTTTCAGGACTGAGCAGTTGTCAGAATGCTCCTAACATAAAAATGTACTCCTGTAGCACAGGCAGTCTGAGTTTCCTGTCATCACAATAGAAAAATATGTCTCTGTGTAGCACTTTTCTGCACGCTTGTAGCACTTTGGTGCTACAGTGCTGCAAGATGCCCACCCCTGATTTTTAGCTCAGCTGACTTGTCAGTCAACTGAACTTATGCAGTCATTCTTAGCTCAGCTGACTTGTCAGTCAGCTGAGCTTATCTTATGGTCCTCCGTCCGTCATTTGTCGTCTGTCCGTCGTCCGTTGTCCGTCAACAATTCACACTTTCAACTTCTCAAAAACCATAAGCCAGATCCGCTTCAAACTTGGTGGAGCTGTGTCTTGGGTGGATCTCTACCAAGTTGTTCAAATGGTCACAGTCCAGTGATTTATGGATTTTTCATGATTTTTTTTGTTCACTTTTGGGGGAAATCTTAATCAATCTTTTTCTCTGAAACAGCTCACCCAATTGCTTTGATATCACACAGGAACACTCACTGGGACTCTTAGTCTTTAATTTGTTCATCAGGTGGCGCTGCAATTTTTTTTCTAACTTTTTATGAATTTTTGTGTGTTATAGCTATTTTCGACTTCTTCTCCAGAACCGTCACTCAGATTAAGCTGAAACATGGTGGATATGTTCCCTCGGAGGACGGTCAAACAAAGTTGTTCACTATGTGGGGATGCTGCAGATTCCTGATTTTTAACGATTTTTTTCAATTGTGGTACTAATCGGTCAATGCATATTTCATATTGATTACTGTGGAAGTCAATGGGCATTCTAATGCTAATTCACATTTTCGACTTCTTCTCCAAAACTGTCATCCAGATTAACTTCAAACTTGGTGGCAATGTACCTTGGGTGGGTTTCTACCAGTTTTGTTCAAATGGTCATGCTCCAGTGATTTTTGGATTTTTAATGAATTTTTTTGTTCTTTTTATGGACAAATCTTAAAAAAATCTTCTTCTCCAAAACCACTTACCCAATTGCTGGGATATCACACAGGAAGACACATAGGGACTCCTTGTTGTTAATTTGTTCACCAGGTGGCGCTGCAATTTTTTTTCTAATTTTTTATGAATTTTTGTGTGTTATAGCCATTTTCGACTTCTTCTCCAGGAAGGTCACTTAGATTAAGCTGAACTGGGTGGATATGTTCCTTATGGAAGGGCCAAACAAAGTTGTTCACTATGTGGGAATGCTGCGGACTCCTGATTTTTAATGATTTTTTTAATTTGGCTCCTTTGCGGTAAATGCACCTTTCCTATTGATAACCATGTAAGTCAATGGGCATTCTAGTGCTAATTTGCATTTTTGACTTCTTCTCCAAAACTGTCATCCAGATTTACTTCAAAATTGATGGGGATGTACCTTAGGTGGGTGTCTACCAGGTTTGTTTCAATGGTCATGTTCCAATGAATTTTGGATTTTTTCATGATTTTTTTTCAAAAATCTTTACAAAAGTTTTAATAGGAAAGTTTAACATGGGAATTTCTTGTAATGGTTATAACTTAAATAATTTTGGCCAGATTTACTTCAAACTTGGTGGGGATGTGCCTTGGGTGGATCTCCACCAAGTGTGTTCAAATGGTCACGCTCTATTGATTTTTGGATTTTTTATGATTTTTTTTTTCGTTCTTTTTTGGGGCAAACTTTAAAAACTCTTCTCTTCTGAAACCGCTCACCCAATTGCTTTGAAATTGTGCGTAGACACTTCGGGGGACACTTACTTCCCAATTTGTTCACCAGGTGGCACTGCAATTTTTTAATGGATTTTTTGTATGGTTTTGCTATTTTTCACTTGTTGTCAGAACCGTCACTCAGATTAAGCTGAAATGTGATGGATATGTTCTTGTGGAAGGGTCAAACAAAGTTGTTTACTAGGTGGCACTGCTTTGGATTCCTGATTTTTAAGGATTTTCAATTCGAGTACTTATCGTTCAATGCAGCTTTCCTGTTGATTACTATGCAAGTCAATGGGCATTCTAATGCTAATTCACAGGACAACTGACACGAAATTTACTGTTTACTTGATAACTTAAGATTTGTTTTGAGTTAGTACTGTGATGCTGCACGTGTTAATTATTCTGTATGAAGGTCATGCTGAGACAGTACATGAATGACCTTGACTTCGTTTCTGGGGTCACAGTGCAACATACATGAATTTTACTCTTCATTATAACTTATAATTAAGAACTACTTGAACCTACATGTTAGTGTTCTTCTTTCAAGGTCAGACTTACTCAGAACATGGATGACCTTGATCCTTTCCCAAGTTCATGGAGCTGCAAGTGTGATGAATGTCAAGATCTGCTGAGCATGGGCTGTTCATACAGCCCTCTTGTTGTGTTAAAGTTGTTGGTGACAGCCACATATGTATGTTTCTGTCCTATTGTTAGTGTGGTCTGTCGGTTGACGTGCTGCTCATTACTTACTTGCAGTTCATGTTAAGCTATGCTCATTTGAGCAGAGGAATGTCATAGTATTTTGATTTGAATTGAAGAAAGCTTTTCTCTGAAACTGCTTGACTTTGAAATGACACAGAGACCCATCTACAGTGTGCATTGGTTCATAAGACTGACCCACATCTAATTCCTAAGGTCACTGGGCAATAGCTGTTTGGGCCAGGATGCCAATTGAGCTTGGTCATTGTTCGGTACATGTATTAGGGCTTAGTTGGGGTTACATGTGGGTGACCTTGACATAATTTTTTAAGTTCACATGATTACTTAAGTGAATGCTATTTTAGGCTGATAAGTCTAGAACTATGTGAGCTTTGACATTAATTTGGCACATGCTGATAATCCTCTATGATGGTTACTTTGAGATTGCACATAGTTGATCATGACCAATTGCTTCAAAATTGCTTTAGTACTCTTCTGGTGACCCCTAGACTCTAATTTGTTCACCAGGTGGCACTGCAATTCTTTTTCTTTCTTTTCTATTTTTAGACAAAATTTTGTGCTTTCAGCTTTTTCAACTTCACCGAAACTATGTTGGATTGTCCTCAAACTTAGTGGGAATGTACGTGAACTCAGTCTGTACGACATTGTTTACTACATGTTGCTAGCCTGTCATTTGCTGATTTTTAATGAATTAGCTAACTTATGAAAAAAATCAGTTAGGGTCACATGACATGTTAGCATTGTTACAATGGGGACAGCTGCAAATGTGATGTGTTGTATTGCAGCTCAGTAATATTGGATCCTAGGTCAGGACTTGCGCTAAACACTAAGACATGCATGAAGTACATGATTATGTGGTTTGTTTTGGTGTTGGGAATTTTCATCTTGAGTGACATTGAAGGGTCAAGTTGACATATCGGCTTGCACATCGGTAATACTGTATTCATTCTAATAGTAGCACACTGCGCTAATGCAAAGATTACCTGGAGCAGACACGGTTTTCATGGAGTTTTGTGATAATGATACGTCTTAATTTACAATACCACAAGCAATTACACTTCTTAAAAAAAATCCATATAGCATAAGATAACAACAATGAACCCTCTTCTTTCATCAGAGGCAGTTAATTTTTAGAAATATTCAAAAATACTGGATTTTTAATAAAACTGTCAAAAGTATGGTGTGTGCTTCTATTAGGGCGTGTGCTACAATTGGATGAATACGGTAATTGATCCAGTCACTTTTCATTTTAAAAATGAGGACCTCTGAACTGTATAAGTGAAGATTGATGTTGCAGATTGTGATAATGGTCTTAAACAGAGGTGACCTTGTCATTATTCCAAAGGTCACAGAACCACTTTAGTCTATGTGTCCAAGGTCAGTAGAGCGCAGAACTGTCAAAGCCTTGTTTGTTTTTGTAAGCTTCCTTTTGTATCCTTTTTTTTCTTGATGTTTCACCTGAAATCACAGCTTTTTACACCAGATAATTGTCTGCATTTGTGTTAATGTCTGCTGTTATTTGTATCTAGACCTGCCCATATACATGCTGTCAAACTTCTATGCTTGCATTGACTAATTCCATACTGATCCCGTTTTTTCCCGCCAAAGTGTTAATGGCGTCTGCTTATCTTATTTTGACAAATCTTGCACAATTTGTAAAAATTTTGAATAAAGATTGACTGAGAGACCATTTAGGCTTGTATGGAGTAAGTCAACAGCTTTCCTGGGTGCACTCAGGAAAGCTGTTGACTCTGTCTTTTTCTGGGGTGGAATGAGTTAAATGTACACATAGGTGTGTACTAGACTGTGTATATTCATGTCTGCTGCTGTTTTGGATCTCTTTGCACAGGAAAACATCAACTCTGTCCAAAAAAACTATGTAAATAAAGACAGTACTTCACCTTTTGATTTTTTTTTTTTAGATGTTGAACCATAAACAGAAAGTGATGATGATCTTTTGAAGAAATGACCTTTGGAGAGAAGTGTGTTGCAACCTGATAAATATCTCATAAGAAGGCACTGAGCCTTGATACAGTCAGTGAGATGTTTTGATCCATGGATCAGCTTGTTGTCAAAGTGGCTGTGGTGAAGAAGTCAACAACAAAATTTTTTAAAAATGTCACTATTATCCAATTCTTTAACTATTGTGTGTTATCACTGTACCCATGGAAAAGATAAGACTTTTTGTACACTATAATAACTGCAGAGACACCCCCCCCCAAAAAAAGAAGAAAAAAAAAAGAAAAAAAGAAAAGAGAGGGAGAGGGGAGGGGGGAGGAGCAAAAATGTTGATGGCCAGACATAGCTCATTACACAGGGAGAATGCCCTGACTGCACGCCCTGGTGACCACAGTCAAGGACATTGATTACATGCATGAACAGGTGGCTTTATACAACCCTCCTCTCTCTTTGTACTGGCTGACCTCAGGCCAGAATGGAATATTTTGATATCAGATGGGCCTGAAACAGATGCAAAATAAGAAAGAAAGATGCCAAATGTGTTATTTATAGTGGGTTATTGCATGACATGTTCCACTTTTGACAGCACTTATCTTATTGCAAGTGGTCATGCTTTCTCTATCACGGCTGCTGATGGAGTCAATGAATATATCCCCACAGCAATTATACACATTTTATTCCATATTTTTTATTTTAAAACACAAAAGATCACTCAAACATTAGCATTTTTTAAAATTAGTATCATAAGTTGAATTTTCACACACACATGTATGTGTATATGTATGTATGTATATATATATATATATATATATATATATATATATATATATATATACACACACACATATATATATACATATATATATATATACATACACATATATATATATACACATATATATATGTACATATATATATATACACACACAGAAGAATCTCCATAAGGGGACCATTTCTATATTAAGACCATTAAACAGTGACTGTCCTGTTTCTTGTTTATCTTTAGTTAAATTATATCCCCCTGTAAGACCACTCCCCAATTAAAGCCACCTTATTGTAGTCCCATACATGTAGGTAGTCTTAATAGGGAGTTTCCACACACACACACACACACACAGACATAGACACAGACACACACACACACACACAGACACACACACACACATACATACACAGACAGACAGACAGACACACACACACAGAGACACACACACACACACACACAGACACACACACACAGACACACAGACACACAGACACACACACAGACACACACACAAACACGCACACGCACGCACGCACGCACACACACACACACACACACATATATAATGCCAAATGAACATTTAAGGTAAGTCAGCAAATGTTTTGGTATGAAGAAGTATCTTTGCACAAAAGTAAATGAATTTTTTCTCAAAATGTGCTTTTTCAGACATCTCTGGCTTCAACATCAATAAGTTTGTACAGCGGAGCTGATTCTAGAGACTCCAAGCAGGCACCCATCCCTGGCCATATCCGACAGAGTCTTACTGGCAGTGCAGAGGCTTACACCTCTAGGGACAGCCAGCGGCACTCCGCCAGGAA
The DNA here is from genome assembly GCA_964020975.1 of Hermodice carunculata. Taxonomy (NCBI): domain Eukaryota; kingdom Metazoa; phylum Annelida; class Polychaeta; order Eunicida; family Amphinomidae; genus Hermodice; species Hermodice carunculata. The sequence goes on along the minus strand of OZ026615.1, from coordinate 98,293,145 downwards.
GTCCAGGTATGTATGAGTATTCTTACACTTCAGCTTCAAACAGCAAAGTCATTTAAGCAATGAGGGTCGACTTTGTGTGTGTTATGGCATAATGACGCGCGTGATTGAAGCTGACATCGTGGGCGTGGCGCACGCCAGTGCGCCTCGCCCGATGCCAGCTTCAATCACCCGCATCATTATGCCATAACACACACAAAAGCGACCCTCATTGCTTATATTTACATTTCCCTCTTAATTTTTCTGCTCAATTACACAAAATTTGGAAATGTAATGCATAAAATTAAGAGAAACGTCCAGAAACTGATTTACCCAGCATGTTCAGGTGTAAAGTTCCGGAAACCCAGGTGGGCGTGGCTTATTGGAATGTGGGCGGGACACTTGTGTTATGGTCCCATAACACACAAGGCTACTGTGTTATGGTCTCATAACACACCAGGCTCTCTCCTATACTTGCAATGTTAAAAGTTAGATTGAATGTAAATATTTCTTGATACATTCTTTGTTCATTGTTTTATTAACACTTTTGATGTTAACCCCCCCCCCCCCAAAAAAAAATTAATGTTTACCAGAACTATAATGATTCCAAATTCCAATATAAAAAAAAAAGAAAAGGAAGTGTGTATTCAGTGGTCCCTCCTTTGAAAAACCACAATTGGTAAGCCTTTCTTCAGTTCTTATTTTATGTGCGGAACGAGCGGGACTCGAACTTGCAACCTTTGGCACCAGTCGCCCAGCTGAAATGGGAAACGCACATATCCATTTGACCAAATCCCCATTAAAAGAATGGTTCTTATGTTGTTTACACATCCTTTGAGAGACCACCTGCTTTATGTGACCACCTTTTGGGTGGCACTAGGGGCGGTCTCTCAAAGGAGGGACTACTGTATTCCAGAGAAAAGGATAACAGTAGATGCATAGCTTTCCTTGGTATTCTTTAACCACTGTGCACCGAGGAAGGCTCTTTAACACTCTGCCTCCAGTTTAGCACTGAAAGAGTTAAATACACTTGCATGATGATTGAAGTATTTTGAGAAAGTTTGAATTGTTATAATATGCCTTGAAATAAAAAAAAAATGAAAGAAACAAAAGGAAGAGAGCAAGGGAAGGAAGAGGGAAGGGATCAAAGGATGGAAGGCAGTGTTGCTGTGGAGAGTTCAGCACTTGGGGAAGATGTCCTACATTGCACTGCATTCTGCTCATGGATGGTCTTACTTACATACAGGTAATGGTTGGGGTGTGATGTGGCAGTGGTAGCAAAAAAGGCTTGTGAGTGGAGTGGGAAGAAATAATTGACAGTCAGAAAAAAATATATATTTGTTTATTACCCATTTCACTGGCAGATCAAACCCAGAGCCTGGCGGGGACATACCTATGACAGGAGATGCACAAGCTGATGCCGACATCATGGCTTTTGTCAAGGCCAGGCAGAGTATACTCCAAAAAGGTAAGTGTCACACAGCCCAATAATTCTACTGTGAGAGTGTCCTGTCGTTACACGTTCCAAGTGACCAATATATCATCTGATGCAGCTTTATGGTCAGCGTGAACTTTGGTTTGTGAAACAAAGACTGGACACTTCAATAAACTGTGTACGAATATAATACAAACTTCTCTCAATACATTGAGAAAGTGGACAAATGGGAGTGATGGGAAGTGTAGGGTGTGTAGGGAGGGCGTGGATGAGACCATTGATCATATGATGACATGGTGTACAGGTTATAGGGCACTTAGAGACAGGCTGTTTGTACGGTGGAGAGAAATACATGGACAGTGTAAAAGCTTAGAGCAAGTAAGGGACATGGCAGAGAATGATAGGCTAGCATGGATACTAGGATTGAAGGGCGATTTTCGGGGAAGTAAAGTAGGTTTAGAGTCAGTGAAAGGCTTCTTGGTGCAGTACTGGGAGAGTAGGAATAATATCTTAGGATTAGTCACTGAAGAGAGTAGAGGAGTAACTTAGCAAGGGAAGGGAGAAGGTAGCCCTTAGTAGGGCTCCCATGACCCTGCTAGGTGGCATCATCAGCAGGGGCTGTGGGCATGCTGAGTGCAAAGTTGCGATAGTGGGATAGGGCTGAATTTTTTTTTTTGTTTTGTTAATAAAGGCCACCTGACTAGCTAGTCAGCACTGTTGCAAAGAAGCAGAGTGCCACAGAATATTATTACATTGCACATTTGTCACAAACTTCTCTCAATATATTGTAAATGTCGTACATGTACGAACTTCTCTTAATACATTGTAAATGTAGTACAAACCTCTCTCAATACATTATAAATATATTACAAATGTCTCTCAATACATTGTTAATACATCACAAACTTCTCTCAATATATTGTAAATACATCACAAACTTCTCTCAATATATTGTAAATACACCACAAACTTCTTTCAATACATTGTAAATATATTACAAATGTCTCTCAAATACATTGTCAATACACCACAAACTTCTCTCAATACCACGTAAATATTTAATTTTACAACATTCTCTCAACACATTGTGAAAATATTTAAAATGTCTCAAATACATTATAAATACACCACAAACTTCTCTCAATATATTGTATATTTAATTTTACAACCTTCTCTCAACACATTGTATAAATATTAGAAATGTCTCAAATACATTGCAAATACATTACAAAACTTCTCTCAATACATTACAAACTTCTGTCAATACATCACAAACTTCTCTAAATACATTACAAACTTCTCAATACACTGTAAATGCATCACAAACTTCTCACAATACATTGTAAATACATTACAAACTTCTCAATACACTGTAAATGCATCACAAACTTCTCACAATACATTGTAAATACATTACAAACTTCTCAATACACTGTAAATGCATCACAAACTTCTCACAATACATTGTAAATACATTACAAACTCCTCTCAGTACATTGTAAACCCATTACAAATATAAATCCAGTATACATGTATTTACAATGTATTGTAAATATATTACAGATATAATTTTTGCTGCTGAACTCAGCAGACAGGTGTAGAACGATTAAATGAGCATCACTAGGATCATAATTGAGGTCCAAAAGAGCTTGCCTCACAATGGAGGTATTGATGTGACAACCAATTCAGAGTGAAAAAGTCCTGTTGGACAGAGTTTAACCCTTTCCCTCCTTAACCAATTCAAAATCTGGCTGGGGGTCACATGTTGTCTGCTTCAGTGTTTTTGACTAATTTAAACTGTAATGAAACACAGTTTGAAGTAGAAGGTACATGTGCATAGTCTCCAAGCTAGCCTATGTTAAAAGTGGGAGATCTGCAAGCTAGCCTATGTTAAAAGTGGGAGATCTCCAAGCTAGCCTATGTTAAAAGTGGGAGATCTCCAAGCTAGCCTATGTTAAAAGTGGGCGATCTGCAAGCTGGTCTCTGTTAAAAGTGGGAGATCTGCAAGCTGGTCTCTGTTAAAAGTGGGAGATCTCCAAGCTAGCCTATGTTAAAAGTGGGAGATCTCCAAGCTAGCCTATGTTAAAAGTGGGAGATCTCCAAGCTAGCCTATGTTAAAAGTGGGAGATCTGCAAGCTGGCCTATGTTTAAAGTGGGAGATCTGCAAGCTGGTCTCTGTTAAAAGTGGGAGATCTGCAAGCTAGCCTATGCTAAAAGTGGGAGATCTCCAAGCTAGCCTATGTTTAAGGTGGGAGATCTCCAAGCTAGTCTCTATTAAAGGTGGGAGATCTCCAAGCTAGTCTACGTTAAAAGTGGGAGATCTCCCTCCTGCAGGTACTGAAAACTGTCAGGGTGAGCACCGGAGGCCAGAAGCATAGCTAGGGGGGTCAGGGGGCATGCTCCCCCAGCTTGAGGAAAAAAATTGAAATTTTCACTTTCATTTCCCGCATTTTGAACTGTTTCAGGCACCATCATAGACATATTCTGCATGAATATAGTACAACAACATGGCAAAACAGTACAACCTTACAACCACCGATTGAACAATGCTACTTTTTTTTTTTTTTCAATTTTACAAAAAGTGGGAGACATTTTATAAAAAGCAGGGAAGGGAGAGACTTTGTAAAAATTACAAAATAACGGAAGATCTCCCACCGAGGCGGGAGACTTGGAGGCTTTGGGTGAGACATATCAGGATAACATGACCCAGGTCAACAGCTTGTCTTGGCATGGTTTGGGCACTTAACCGTGCCAAGGACAGCTGTTGACTTAAATCAGGAAGGGGGGGGGGGATTTCAAGTGTATATAGGAGAGCTAATCCATGTATGTTTATTCTTGCAGCTCAACAGGGACACAGGTAGCAGGAGGCAGGAGGCAGGAGGCGGGAGGCAGGCTGCCTGGCTCTACAGCTGGACCCTGACTGTGTTGTGCTGGCTCCTCTCTCAATGTTTACCTGCTATGCTGCCTAGCTGTCTAGCTACAGGACACAGTGTTGACCTGCTATGCTGCCTATAGCTACAGGACACTCAAAATGTTTACCTGCTATGCTGTCCAGCTGTCCAGCTGCAGGACCTTACAACATGGTGTGTGTTGGTGTGGCTTCATGATTGTCATTGTGTGCTGGCAAACATTTTAACTCCGAGCATGACTAGAAGAAGCTTATGCAATATCCAGTAAATAGACCACCATGAAGTCTGACCCCATTGCAGTGTCTCTTGGGTTTACAGGGTACACTGAGGACTGCAGTACAAAAACCACAGCTTATTTGGAAAGAGGTACCCAAAGGCTTGCATGTATAAACAATCAAATTATGCAGTTAATCTAAAGTTTGTATATATTGAACGTTACTTAGTTTCTTGAGAAAACTGCTTGCTCTATGTGTAAGATAGTGTATCAATTATGATATGTTTTGATTGGACCCATAATTACCTGCATAGCAGGCTTTTGTGTTGGTGTTTTGCACAGCACTTTTTATTGATCAAAGGAGATAGTGGATAACAACAGAGAGGTGGATTGAGACCATCCCTGATTACAGTAAGGTCTGTCTGTGCAGGCAAAAGTTATACTTGTGTGCTATTTGATTGGTCATGGATATAACATAATCTTGGGTGCTGTACTGCTCACATGCAAGAAGCAGGCAAGGCGACTGACATTGTTGTCATCTTTGCTCATTTACTGGAATAATAGGTCTCTGTGATTGTCAAAATATTTATGTATTTATTGTTCAAATATGAATGAGGGTAGAAACATAAGCAAACATGATGTACCATATTCATCTTAATAAGCACACCCCCCTAATAAGCACACACACCCATTTTTTTCTCAGTGAAAGAACCCCAAAAATATCCCATAGTTCTCAACGAGTGGTAGAATTCATTATTACCTTAGGATCTACATTTTTTTTCTGTTTTTGTTGATGATTTTTTTTTATAGTGCACTATGCACTTATTAAGACCAATACAGTATATACAGTGTATTATAATTTACGCTTAAATAACTTTGACTGTGGACTTGCAGTTACTGACATAATTGAATTGCTGGTCACGATCTATGTTTGAGTAACAAGAAATTCAGTTGCTTGCTTTACTGTAAAAAAAATGTCTGACATCAAGTCTTGCATAATTTACAGGTCACAGATAGAAGCAATTGGATTGGTCACTTTTACCAAGACTTATCTTGGTCTCAGCTTTATCAACATGTACAGCTTGTGATTTGTGCCAATTGCTTGTACATTTGTAATGATTAAACAAAATTTCATATAACTACTATATAACAAACAAAAATTATTTGTGGCTGCTTTTGCCTTCATCATAGATGACAGTGTTTTCTGCGTGTTACGTGGATACCTGCGTGTGTAGGTCTTGTGCCTCTGTGGCCTGTTAGCCATTGTTTTACTTTGATTAGGCACTTGAGGCCTCATGATTTTAAGATGAACATTTTAACAGTTGGGCCTCTGTGACATACTCTGACCGGTGGCCTTAGAAATGTTCAGTAGGAAGCATGGTAACAGATACATGTTGAAACATTTATCTGCCTGGAACATCATACTGTCATGTAACACAGTGTTTACATGCTCCATCAGTGCCATGTCACTCATGGTATCAGGTTTGTATTCTGCCGAGAAGAAACCTACTAAAGGGGTAAGACCACAGTTTCCATGGGCTGCTTGAGCATCCCAGTGGGTACAGTCGGTAAAACAGAAATGGGAGATTTCTCATGTTGTATAACTTTATTATGGTTGGTTATAGGTGCATGTAGTCAAGGCCTACGTCAACTTACCCCTGCATTTTGATGCAGGTACATGTGTGTGTTTTGAGAAGGAGCTATTCACTGCAGAGGGGTTTTCTTCACTCTCTCTGCCTCATGCAAAATTTGCATATAAATTATGCTGTTAATCCATGGTTATTAATAAAAAAGGTAAAGAAAAACAACAACAACAAAAAATGCTGGACACAAAAATTTCATTTTTTGTTGAAATTGGGAAAACGTGATGCAGTAGACATGGGATGATTTTTTTCCATCAAAATATCTAATAATATAATTTGATTAGTTTTGATGCTATAATGATATACATTGTATTGAAGAAAGTGAACTGGATATCTGCCTCTGTTTCCGGTGAATGGACTCAGCAATTTTGACCCCATTGGAGATATCTCTTGGGTCTACTGAGTACCTTGTAGGCTGGAGTGCATTAAAGCACAACAGCATGGGGTGGGGTGGGGTGGGGGGAATTATTTGGTCCCCGTTTTGACGACACTCCAATAGTTTTCACGCAAGGCTGAGAAGATGGATGGTTAGACAGCTATTGGAAATATTGACTATATTTCTGTTGGCATATGGATATTGAATGCTGGGACTGACAGGCTGTGTCCATTGGTCAGAGGATATGGCTTGACTGTGCAATGAGACACTGGACAGTGTCTCCTAAACAGCACAGTGTACAGTTAGGCCATGGATCTACTACCACATAGTAGGTCCATGGTTAGACTGTGTGATGACTATGCTCATCCAACTAGCCCAAAGATTCCAGATGTCCAATATGTTGTCAGGTCTGGTATTGAGCCAGTCCATTTTTCATCCTTGTTCTTCATATTTGATAGAGTTGTCACATTATTTTACATAAACAATCTGTATAGACTCAGTTCTCTGTCCTCTTGTTTAACAAGAAGAAGGGAAATATTGAGCTTGGAGGCTGGAAGACAACTTGGTCAATGTCTACAATCACTTTAACATGGCTGCTTGCAAGCTTGTATATTGATCTGTAATCCAGCTTTGTGGCTTCTACTGCACAGACACGCCAGTCACAAACTGATGCTACCTGAAGGTCACATTCATTTTTCAGTTATACATATCAGTTACACAAGCAGCAATTCCAGTCAGACTTGTTGCAGTTCTGAAAGGCAGAAAAATCTATATTGTTATATACCGAAGTACATTCCATCCAAAGTGTAAAACCATGTAAAAATCAATGTTGTTTTTTACTGAAGTACATTAATACCAAACTGTAAACCACTTTTTCAGTGTTGTCATTGGTTGAAGTATATAATCCAAGCTATAAGCCACTTAAATGCCAACATTCTTGTTAACTGAAGTATATTCCAGCCAAAGTATAAGCTACTTAAAGTCAAAACTGTTATTAACTGAAGTACATTCCATTCAAAGTATAAGCTACTTAAAGTCAAAATTTTTGTTAACTGAAGTACATTCCATCCAAAGTATAAGATACTTAAAATCAAAATTTTTATTAACTGAAGTACATTCCATCCAAAGTGTAAGATACTTAAAGTCAGTTTTTTTATTAACTTAAGTACATTCCATCCAAAGTATAAGCTACTTAAAGTCAAAACTGTTATTAACTGAAGTACATTCCATTCAAAGTATGAGCTACTTAAAGTCAAAATTTTTATTAACTGAAGTACATTCCATCCAAAATATAAGATACTTAAAATCAAAATTTTTATTAACTGAAGTACATTCCATCCAAAGTATAAGATACTTAAAGTCAGTTTTTTTATTAACTGAAGTACATTCCATCCAAAGTATAAGCTACTTAAAGTCAAAACTGTTATTTAGTGAAGTACATTCCATCCATACAGATGTGCCAACAGATTTTATATAACCTATTTACAGTTTAATATGTCCGTATATTCATACATGATATTCTACCTGTATATGTTAGCATTATCTCCTAGCCGGCATAGCACTGAGATGCCTTCTACTGCAAATCCCTCTCGTTTTTGCTTGTACAAATTGTAAATTTTTTTTTAATGGCTGACTAGTTTATGACGTCTGAATTTCCAATTGTCTTATAAAGGTGTGAGTTCTTAAATATGTCCCAGTACATGGATGCCAGCATGTTGAAATGTGTACACTTACAGTACCAAAGCTTTGGGAAAAACAATGCATTTCATAATATTATGCAGTATTTACTTACCTGTGGGACCCTTATATCACCGATACACAGTTCAACTAAGCAGACATCTGATAACCAGAATCTGAGTGAAAACTGCATTTTGATTGGGCATCAGATGTGGCATAGCAACCAATAGGCTGCCAGCTGGAAAAAGGACTCTTCTTATCAGATTAATTAGCAAAAGTAAAGGCTAGGGGTTAGAGCAGATGTGTTAACAACACTCTAGCTGGCCTTTGAAGTAGTCTGGATAAGACTTGTACAACCTTTATGAATGCTGGAAATACCATGAAGATATTTGAACCAGAGTTGTACATAAGACCCATCCTGATAGGACAGCAGACAACAACAGTTTATGAAACAGAGTTGTACATAACACCCATCCTGATTGGACAGCAGACAACAACAGGTTTTCTGGGCATGTACTTGATGTCAAGGAAAGCTGTTGCTGCTCTTATTATCATCAGTAAAGGGTTAGTACACATCACTCTGATGTAGATACATTCACATTTAACTTTGTCCATTAACACTTTCTTGGTCAACCCAGTCTACACCAGCTGGTACCTTCAAAGCTCGTCTGTTTCACCTTTGTTATAAATGCTTCACAAACTGTTTTCAATGGAATTTGTTTGGAATATTTGCCAGGATAACATACTAATAGTCAACAGTTTTCTTTGGTCTATCCTGGGTCCTTAGCACCCAAGGTTTGCCCAAGAAAGCTGTGAAGCTGTTGCCTCAGTCCAATGATACCACCTTTCAAGGGTTAAAATTACAAAAAAAAAAAAAAAAATGACCCACCTCATAAATCCAGTCTTCAGACTTTTGTGTGTGTATGTGTTTTTTATGTGTGTCTTTTTTTTCTTTCTTTCTTTTTTTTTTTTTTTTTTTTTGCTTTTTTTCCTTTTTTATTTTATTTTTTGCTACAACCAGGCATTAGTCAGCAGCTTTCCTTGCCACCCACGGTTTGGCAGAGAAAGCTTTTGGTCCACCACAGAGTCAAAATTGGAAATTTGGATTTAGCCATGCACAGTAGCAGGACCTACAAACTTTTTCAGCCCTGATCTGAAATAAGCTTGGGCATTCCACCTGATAAAATATGTGGGTACCAATCATGAAGTCTTTGTCCATGTGTATATAACCCACCAGTGCACTTCACAGCCCACTTACGCTGCCAGGTAACGTGCCAGTCATGGACTGTACCTCTCTGCCTGGCACACAGTGTCATGGCAGAAATAATCAGCTGTGATTTTGAACAGTTTTTTTTTTTCACAGTACACGTGTACTTACGACTAAGGAGAGACGTCAATTCAGGTGACATGCCTTGAGAAGTCCCAGGTCACCTTGTGTAGATGTTACGTTGTTATTATGCCAGCCGACACATGGACCTGGTACTGGTGGCAAACAAAGACAGCAAATAGCATCATTTCCTTAATTTTATCTTTATACTGTCCAGTAATTAATCGTGCACCCCTCCAAAATGGTGCAATTGTTTTGTGCTGATACCAAATATGTATGTATGTTGAAGAATACACACAGAGTATGTACATGTGTACCTTTGAATAAAATGTGAAGTTGATATTTCAGTATTCAATGCAGTTGTTGTCTTCTGACCTACACATTTTATGATGTGGAGCAAGATATGGTACAGAATTCTACTTTCTTGATACTCACACCAATGTCTGGGAACAAGTCTAAAAGTAGTTATTTTCAAAATAACACGATGGGAAACTGAAGTGAATAGGCAGCAGCTGCAGAATCAATTCAGCTTCATTTTGACTGTGCAAATATATTGATAACATGCTTAAATAGAAGACTGAGGGTTAAGGAGGTCGATCTTATTACATAATCAGTATGATGTAATTGCATGAGCCACCTATGTCTGGGATCAAGTCTAAAAGTAGTTACAGTGGTACCTGCTGTATGCAACCACTGCCGTGAGCAGCCATACTGCTTTTTGTGGTCACCTTGCTGGGACACAAGAATCAGTTTCTCTGTAAAGCTACCTGCAGTGACAGATCACCTGCTGTATGTGGCCACTTTTTCTTGGCAGAAGGGGTGGCCACATACAGCAGGTACCACTGTATTTTCAAAGTAACACTATGGGAAAGTGAAGTGAATAAGCAGCAGCTGCAGAATCAATTCATCTTCATTTTGAGCGTGCAAATCTATAGATAACACAACATGCTTAAATATAAGACTGAGGGTTAAGGAGGTCCATCTTATTACATAACAGTATGATGTAGCCGCATGAGCCACCTCGTGGTGTGATGCACGAGTACAGTTTTGAAACTTCTTTTTCCCTGATATAAATAATACAGGTTGTCACATAAAACACTACAAAACCAGAATGACAGTTGACAAGGCGATCATAGTAATGAATGTACCATTTCCACCTCTCTGTGCATATTATTACAAATTTAACACACATGGTACATCAAGCATTTGTAGAGATATAACCGTTTATTCTTAAACATCTTGTATGATTAAAAAATACGATTGTGCACACACTAGTTTTACGCAATGAAAGAAGGGTTTCATCTATATCACCTTCGTGTATTTAATTATTGATCAGGTCCCCCTGTCAAAATCCCAGCACTTAACCCTTTCTCTTTTTGTTTAATGCAGATTTTACAATGTTAGCCTGTCAAAATCCCTGCATTTGACACTTTCTCTATATGTTTTAAAGGAGATGGTACAATGCCATTCTATCGAAATCCCCTGCTTTTGACAATCTCTATTCCTTTTAATGCTGAGTTTACAATGCCATCCTGTCGAAATCCCTGCCGTTGACACGTACTCTAGGCCCGCTGCACCCCGTTGCAGTGTTGGAGCTCCCAGCTGAAATGTGAGTTTTCACGGGCTGTAAATTGCGAGAAGGAAGGTCAATTTTTTTTTCACTCGTTCCACCAGCTTCTGCTCTCTTGTGCGTGCAAAAAAAAAAAAAAAAACGCATTTCGAAAATACTTATTCTGAAGATTATGGTAAGCATTTTAAACAGCATAACAAGACAAGTGAAAGAGAACGCGCTGGCTCTACGCGCATGCCGCTGTCAATTCTGTCAAAAGTTGTTTTTGTACAAGGGTTTAAAAAAAAAAAAAAGTTTATTCCAGCGTAACATTGTTAGCACCAAGTTTTGAACGAGTCCACATCAGTCTATCCTCGGCGCGTTTTGGATGCCTTGCGCCCAAATCGTGCCGAGGAAAGCTTCTGCGTCCGGCCACTTGGGGTCTCTGCAAATATCGGCATGCTGGTACTTGAATGAAAGCTTGGTTTAATATCAAGTATCGGTCAACTCAGATCACATCGATAAGTGCTGTCCAGCTGAGAATCTTTGTAGCAAAGTTTTCTTTACTTGTACCATTTTTTCCACTTCTTCACATGAGCAGCACTTATTTTTGAGAAAATCTGTAGCAATCTTGAAGAGCTTTGTAGCAAAATTTTGCTACAATGCTCCTGTTGGACAGCCCTGATCGACGTTTGTCGAAGTGTTACCAAAATCGAACCTCAGATTTAGTGTCCGTGCAAGACCAACAAATGGAATTTAATGGCAAAGTACCTGTAGTGTGATTACGAGAGTGTAAAAAATATGCTACCTTGAAAAGTTCATTAACAGTTGGGAATTATATGGAAGTGACACCTGCAGCAATACACGTACGTTGAAGAAAAGTACAGTATGACAGCTTGTGGTGAATTTTGAACACCCTGAAATGTTTCAATTTTGTTGATCACCAAAAAAGGAGCCACACGTCTGTATTGTAACTGTCCCCATAGAAAAAAGGCCGTAAACAAGCATTTTTGCTCAACTATATTTTGTTAAGGGCCAACAATAGGCAATGGCAAGAACAGAAGGTTCAAGAACTGCCTACAAGAGGGCACTGCAGTCTGTGGAGGACTAGGGTTGTGTATTCCCATTACTTTACATTGTAATTTGCAACTTAATAACGTGAAAACTATTGCACATAGAAACACCAAATTTCAAACAGTAAATCTAGATGCATAACTAAATACCTCACAAAAATGTATCCACAGGTGCAAAAGTGACTAGTTTATTTTAAGTTGCTGTTACATACAAACTAATGGAAATACACAGCTTTAGCCCTTCAAATGTTTGTGTATTCAGTTGTGTATTGGGGCAAATACACACCTTAGAGTTAATTTGACCTTTCCAATTTGTAGTCCAGCAGTTTAACGTTTATACGCCATTTTTACGAAAAGGGATTTTGCTATTGTAAAGGCATTTTTGGTGACAACAGTTTGACTTCCTGCTGTGAAAGTAGCTCACAAAAGAAATGTGATCCGAGCAAGCATGGGGGCAACTTGTGCATTAAATGGGTCAGTAGAGACCGGGTGGATCCCAACCAGACTCTGCCCTCACGGCAGACAAGACGACTCTCTAAACAAAGCTTTTTCAGTTGTATTAAAATATTGCATTGTTTTCTTTTTCACATTAAATTATACGTATTATTATATTGTTAGCTTGTCTGTTTTGAAAGCTTCGTGACTGTGTTTTACCTCTTGCCTGATTGTCTTACCTGTGCACTGCTGACATGGCCTACGTTCTGACTACTAACACACCCGTATTACTATGTGTCATAATAAAAATAGTAATATAATGAAATATATTTACTATATGTAGGCCAAACAGCTACAAACTGACACACAAGAAAAAGAAAATAATGACCACAACAATCAGCATATGAGCACAAAAACCACAGTATATGTCAAAGACACATTGCGCAACTTTCTGAAGTCAAACACAACAGAAACTACAACTCTACAACAAAGTAAAATTGAACACATCTTTAAACGGACGCGTTCAATTTTACTTTTTTGTCAAGTTGACGGTATTTTAAAGATCAACTTTGGGTTACTAATTAGAGCTATGTTCAGCCAATCTGTTATGATTTGCGAAGTCTAACTTATGGATCGTAATTTTGTTGTTGCGATTGACTGTGTGCTCCCAATCCCATTGAAAATGCAAAGTCACTTTCATTTCATGTGTACACGTGCACTTGTCCCCATTCTGGGACAAGGCTGTATGCAGTATTTTGTCCTGGCATATATGCAGTCAACCGTCTGTCGATCATGGGATTCACACACATCGGCCCACTGGTGCAGCATAATTCATAGCGACTTAACTTTCAAGACCTCGCAAGCGGTTTTAAAGCTTCCTCGTCGGCGAGGTCTTCACGCGTGAAACTTGACTCGCGCTCCAGCTATCAGCTCCCTTCGAGACATACCTCGCCGTGAAGCTTATCTCGAGGAAGCAGAGCCGAATGAAAGTATTTAATACTGGTACCCTAACAACAAATTAGTAAGTGTACGCCTGAAGGCAGGAAAATCATTGAACCGATGGCAGGGTTAAAAAATTACACAAAATTAATCAAATATATATGGGTTTTTAATAATGCCTGTGTAATTTTGATTTGAAATCGTCAATGGTTTTATAATTTGTTCTGTATATATGTATAATTTTGATGTTGTTTATTTATATATATTTCCTCGATATCGGGGTGTTTAATAAAGTTATTATTATTATTATTATTATTATTATTATTATTATTATTATTATTATCATTATTATTATTATTATTATTATTATTATTGTATTTGTGTCTTTTTGTCCAAAACCACTTCCTAGTAGTCATTACCTTATTCCGCAGTCCGAACTTTAGTAGTAGTAGTAGTAGTGGTAGTAGTAGTAGTAGTAGTAGTAGTAGTAGTAGTAGTAGTAGTAGTAGTAGTAGTAGTAGTAGTAGTAGTAGTAGTAGTAGTAGTAGTAGTATAGACAAGCAAATGTCACGCTTACAAAAATAGCAGAATGCTACTATTGAACAGAACAAATTGAACAATTTACCCATAAAGAGAAAATACAGTTGAATGTTGTGCAGGCACTAAGGGCAACAGCGCTTCAGTTGGCCAAAAACGGCTGTGGCGATCCGGGAACAAGCTCTCAAGTGCAAAAGCTTAGGAAGCAAGGTACTTTTCACGCGTGAAAAGAATCTCGCGCTCAAGGCACAGGAACGAGGTCTGGATCATGAGTTGAGAGATGACGTGAAAGTTAGCCAGCTTTCACGGCACATCAACCCTTCGAGGTGTCTTGAAGCATTAGATTCGTGAAAGCTACCTCGCTTTCACGGGCGAGGTTTCGGTCACGCAGCACTGGACTATTCTTTGTGAGAACGGCGATGTGGCCAACTGGATATGTGTAAGTGCACTTCCCGTTTTTTGCCCTAGCGATGGAGTTAAGACCCGGAGGTTCCATGAGGAAAACATAATAATAATAATAATAATAATAATAATAATAATAATAATAATAATAATAATAATAATAATAATAATAATAATAATAAATAGCTTTGATAGCATTTCCTTGGAAGAGAGCCCTGAAACCATGTAAACGTTGTCATTGTTCCCTTGTGAACAAAAATATTTTTGAAGATGACTTTAAATTATGTTGTAAATATAGGTTTGAGCTGTAAAACTCAATATTCTTATTACTTATTT
>OZ026615.1:97988617-98278117 GCA_964020975.1 Hermodice carunculata | reverse complement strand
TTGTTTGCTATCTGTAGTGTGATTATGTGTGATTTAGTCCGATATTAAAATTCTGCCCCTGGCATGCGGTGGTAGACTTTGTAAACAGATGACTGAAACTGTGCACCGAAACATATGGACGTGTAAGACAAGCGGGTGCTGGGAAATCGCCATGGCTGAAGCCGTCTGTCTGTATACTGATCTATTGGATGAGCTTACTTCGTGGGAATAATACACCTGCTCAGATCTGATAGTAACTCATCCCACCTTCGTGTTGCCAAAAGGAACATTTTAATTTTTGAGGTAAGAGAAAACTCTATATACTTAATTCTTGTGGCGCAGAAGTATGAATTATTGTTGTTTTTCAGTGTGTTTATGCACTTTTATAATTCTGTGTGATCAGCCGTGATTGCTAAATGTTTTGGTAAACTCTAGGTATGTGTTTGTGATGCTGTCAACGAAGTTCAGTCTTAATCTTTTTCATCGTTGGTCTTTCTTCGCAAAATTCACTCATTCCAATATACAAATGGTAGGTCACAAAAATATTGCCATTGGTTGTACGCATCTTTTGTTTTTAGATCATTCAATTAAGGAAACCAACATGTCGGTGTTTAAATACTCTCTGTTTGTCATCTGTGGACTGCTGTATGTTGGACTGGATCAGGTATCGAGGGTAACAAGCGCCACCGACCAAGATGTGGACCAAATGATGAACTATTTAGACGATAAATTGGTCTTGGATACCGAGTAAGTCAAGAGTAAAGTCGATGGGAAAACCTGCCTTGCTACAGAATGTGGAAGAAATATAATACATGGTGCATATCCCAACTTGTTTTACCGATCCGCATATCAACATGGTAATCTCGCCGCTTTTTTTTTAATCAGTGTTATGTAACCGGGTCAGGCCAGCCATTCCAACTGAAGACAATTCGAGAATTAAACATTTTGACTGGAGTTGAATGCACATATTTATTGAAATTTACACAACTTGTGAAACTGAATGACAAAACAGTGGGTTACAAATTGTATGTAATACGGCCTGGTCACGGGGGGGGGGGGGGGAGGTGTTTTTGTCTTTGTTTGTTTTTGGGTGTGGGTGTGTGTGTGCGTGTGTGTGTGTGTGTGTGTGCGTTTTGATACTTTATTTTCAGACTGACATGTGGCATATGCTACGGCAAATATAAAATTAGTAAACGCGACACTTTTTGAAAGAAAATCTCTTACATACCATTAAGAAACGGCCAGAAATACGTTCTTGGGCCAATATGTCTGCTTTTTTGAATGAGCATTTGTAAAAGTACATGCTACGCCAGATGCGTAATCCGTCTAAAACATGCCAAATAGGCCTTTTTTACCCGGCGGTAGATTCGGACCTGTATCCACTCTCTGGACAACCTTTTTCACTATAAGACTCCATTTTTGACCCTGCGGGCGATTCTCCGTCCAGTGCTACCACTTAATTCATAGGCTGGGGGCGACCTCACTGTCTGATACAATATTCTTATTCTGGGGCCCACCACTGGAGCTGCACTGAATACCGTGCAATGTAACGGGTCCGTTACATTTCATACAAAAATAACAAATTTTATGTACGATGCTTGGAAATATGTCAGTAACACTCATATCGGTATTGTAATAAAATTCCGTCTTAGAATGAACAAATAATAATTGGTAAAATTGGGTAGAGATTAAAATTAATTGTAAGTATGAATATACCAGTAAAACATTTATCAATACAAATTTCAACCAAAATTAAAGAAAAATTGTGATGGAGTTCAAAGTTCATGCCTTGTATTTTTGATTAATTTACGTAAGTTGATAATATATGTGTATTGTGATACCGGGTAGCGTCATTTACTTGTAGAATTAAACTTATGCCCAGGTTTCTGTCAGTCACATTTCAGAGCATTACGGGGGTCAGCTAGAGTTCAATGCCACTGGAATGGAGAAATCAGAAATAGAGTTCCACTTTTTCAAGTGAGTACCAGCACGTACTTGAACACTAGCTATTACATTACACCCTCAAACGCTATGAAATAGAACTTTGTGGATTCTCGCTCAGAGTGCGTGTTTGATGAACTACTCCATACAAATTCAGTTGCAAAAATCCACCACGATGCAAAAATATGGCCATTATCCCAACCTGTAGTCACCGTCGTGACAGCCACCGTCTGCCACGAAAAAAATCTGCCAGCACCCTCCAAAATAATTTTGTCTCGTCTTTGCGGCACATGTCAGTGATATCCATATACCCCCGATCGCAAAGCAAATATATATATATATATATATATATATATATATATATATATATATATATATATATATATATATATATATATATATATATATATATATATATATATATATATATATATATATATGTAGGAATCCACAGAGGATTACCTCACGAGAATATGCCTACCGCAGACAAGGTCTAATTGATCGGAAATTCTAATACTTTGGGCTAAAAGTATATGGACAGTTCAATTGAAGATGCTATTTGTTACCTTACCCTTGACCGTGTTCAAAACTTTCTTCATTCCAGCTTCACAGAGTGCAATGGCGATACACTATGGGAAACTGTAGGCATAAAGGGATGTTGATTTACTTTAATGATTACGTTTCATCACATCATGGACGTGCCATCGGGGCATCAGCTCCTGATTTCTCTACTGGATGGTCCATATTTGGCTACACTGAAATTCGGGCGATTATTCGAAGCGGTTGCTGTCGATGGTCTGGCGCGCATCGTAAGCATTTGCGATGACGAGAGGCATGCAAGCCCATTAGAAGAAGAAGAAGAAGAAGAAGAAGAAGAAGAAGAAGAAGAAGAAGAAGAAGAAGAAGAAGAAGAAGAAGAAGAAGAAGAAGAAGAAGAAGAAGAAGAAGAAGAAGAAGAAGAAGAAGAAGAAGAAGAAGAAGAAGAAGAAGAAGAAGAAGAAGAAGAAGAAGAAGAAGAAGAAGAAGAAGAAGAAGAAGAAGAAGAAGAAGAAGAAGAAGAAGAAGAAGAAGAAGAAGAAGAAGATCGTGATCACCTGCCATTATTCGCCCCCTCTCTTTTAGTAAAGCCGCTGAAGGCCCAATGGAAATTGTCTCGTCCGCACAGATGGCCACTCAAAAAGAGTTTGAGTGAAAGTGCTCATTGATTTAAAAAAAAAAAAAAAAGAAAGAAAGAAAAAACTTGACGTGATTTTCATATAGAGTTTTTTCCTTTTGTGTTGACATTTAAATCACCAAAGTGACCAATTGCTCCAAAGTATAGCTGATGGAAAATTGTCCTTAAACTATTCATTATAAGTGAGTGGTTTTATTCGAGAATTGACATATTTGATATCTGCAAATCGTCAGCTGATCTAAAAATCTTGGTCGGCAGGTCAGTCATTAATTTTAATGATGTAATTGTAGTTTACACGACACAAACCAAGATAACCATCTGGACGGACTAGAACTGCTTCAGGCTCTTAACCATGAAGCTCCGCCAAACTATGGGTCTGTCAACAGTCAGACGGGCAGCTCACTACAGATACAGGCCGAGAGGAACGCCATCACAGAGAAATGGATAAAGGACATGACAGGTAAAGCACTGTGGAATAAAAGTCGGGCATGAGTAATGGTCGCTTTGTGTTTAGCTTGCATTTAACAGTTTCAGTGCAAACTCTTGACTGACCTGGACAGCTGTTGACAAGCACCCTTGCCATAGACTCTGCAATGTAGGAAAACTGGCGCTTGAATGAAAGGCTGGTTTACCGGGAACATGAATCCAGTATCACTAGGTTAATGCAGAACACATAGACTTTAATCGACATTTGCAAGGAGTTAAGGTTCACCTTGGTGTATATGAATAACGCCTAATTGACCTCTTGTTGTCTGCCGCCACTTGAAGGATGCAATGATCTTATCAATACAGTGTTAAAAGAAACCCTTTAAAAAGTATAAACAGACGTCTAATAGGCTCTCGCAGCCGCGTCCCTGTCGCATTACATAATATATTTAACCTCTTCACGTGCACGCCTTATAGCAAGTTGGGACAACATTAGCAAAATAATGATTTAAGTTTGAAAAGCGAGATGAGTACTATTTCTGTCCAAATTTTATGAAAGTGCCTTGTGTTACTTCATAACAATTATTGGTAATTTTATGATTCTTCACGTGCATAAATTAATTACGTTTAATTTCATCGAATGCAAATTTTGATTAGCAAGCAGTCCATTAATTGAAATTAATGAAGAAATTATTAAATGTGATATGAAATGAAAAAAATAGATAATAGATGCGATATTCCTTTCTTTTTTAGCAATTGTAGACAGCGTGTTACAAGCGGATGACGTAGATAACGACGGTTACCTAAACTACCAAGAGTACTCCATGGCTCGTAGGAGGAGCGAAGGAGGAAACCGTGGTCAATAGTCCATACCTGATGATAGTCGCTAGTCTCTTAATGGTTGCAGGGACTCCTGTTAGTCCCTCATTACTGCACCTACAAACCGCCAATTATTCTTTCTGACCGGCAAATGATAGGGGGAATAACCGTATGAGTTTGTGATCTGTTGGGGTTAGATCTCCCGGTAGATAAATACTACTTGTTTTTTTGTTTGTTATTTTCTGGAGATACTATGCAATGAAAATGAAGTAAATTTAATAGTAAGTAAGTAATTCTTTTATTGACTAGAAAGGTCACAATGAGCTTTTTGTCAAAGTACAAGTGAATAATACAGAATATGTAAAATATATAAATATACACATATAAGCACCTGGAAATAAGATGCTGTCTGCCTATAAAGAACGAATAGAAAGTAAAATGGCACCTGGAAAGGATGCTGTAAGTTCTAGGTAACCCTTCTTATAATGTCCTGAGATCAACTTCTAATCTATAGTATATCTATCATCTGTATCATTATATGTTCTACTGAACTTTGCACCATCTATTGCTATATGTGTATTATATGCACCATTTAAAGTATGTTACAAATGCACCATTGCAGTAGCATGTACAAGTGACCTTTGTCACAGTACATGTGAATATAAAATATGTAAAATATATAAATATACATATATTAGCACCTGGAAATAAGATGCTGTCTGTCTATAGAGAATGAATAAAAATACAATGGCACCTGGAAAAGGTGCTGTAAGTTCTGGGTAGCCCTTTCATATTGTCCTGAGGTCAACTACTAATCTATATCTGCATGTTCTACTGAACTTTGCACCACCTATACGTGTATTACATGCACCATTAAAAGTATATTACAAATGCACCATTGCAGTTGCATGCATCAAAAAACATGTGTTATGTAAATACTTGGTATGTCTACAGATATTGCTGATGGGGGTTTGTCGTTTCAGCGTAATCACAGGGAGTCTTAATGGTATACTTTTAGTCTGACCTGTTTGGCTTATCAATACATTTCTACAGAAATTTACCCAATGCAAACAATAAACCTGGGTGTTTGGTTGATAGGAGGCTTTTGAATTGGTCGCAGGGATGCATTGTTACAAAGTGCTTTATATGCAGTGTCGCCGCATGGAGCATGTTTAATCTCTCTGCATTATGGGAGGGGCAACCTAAGTAAAGCATGTTTTTCATTTTCAACTTCATTTAAACTACATTTTCTACAGATTCTGTCCTCATACACTTGTTTCGGCCTGTGGTGTCTTCCTAATTCGACTTGTAGCCTATGTGAACTGAGCCTGAAACGGGCTATGGCACTAATGAAGGGGGTACTAGGGACTTCGAGTAGATATGTTTCCATACAATAGTCTGTTTTGAAAAGTTTATAGACTCTAAGCTTTTGGTCATCTCTCATACTTTGAAGGTCTTTAAGGCTGCTTGACATGTAAAGCTTGTATAGTTTCTCTTTTATTTCACTAATGAAGGCTTTTTCATCCACAATGCTTTGTTCCATCCATTTATCAAACATATCAACTTTAGAGAGAATATCTTGAATTTTTGCACACCAATTTAGCTGTCCATGTCTGTTCAAATCACATAGGGTATCATACGCATTTCTTACAACACTGTTTCGAGGTACTTTTAGTAATTTCATCCAAAATTTTATAGCCCGTATTTGGAATCTTAATTGAAGGGGAAAGCGACCAGTTTCACAGTACACTCCAAGTGTGGGGGTCTGTTTCCTGACTCCAAGCATTTGTTTTAAAAACTGTAGTTGGACTACTTCTAGGGAGCTAATTTCATTATTTTGCAGCCATACTTCACTTCCATACTCAAGAATGGGCATTATTTGTGCGTCAAAAAGTTTAAGAGCTAACACCGGTGTGGGCTTACCCATGGCAGAATAGATTAACCTGTTGCTACTGTAAAGGGCTCGTTCGGCCTGCTCTCTGGTGTGCAAATTAGTGGCATGAAAACAGTGTTTGACTTCGTGGAACTGAATACAAAACCAAGATATTTATACTGAGATACCACCTCCACCTCAGAGTTTTCAAATCTAAATGTTTCTTTGTTACCATTTTTAGTTCCAAATATCATGACTTTCGTTTTGGGAAGACTCACAAGAAGATGCCATTTGTTACAAAAGCAGGACAGCCCATACAGTTGTCTTTGCCGTCCCGCTGCTGTGTCCCCACAAAGTGCAAGATCATCGGCGTACAATAGATATGACAGATATATTTGAGACAGTCTCAAACCTTCATCGTTGGGTACGCTAATCTCAAGATCGTACAGGTATTCTGTAAACAGTTTGGGGCTGATGACCCCTCCCTGCAAGACTCCCACTTTAGTTCTAAATGTTTCACTTAGACTACCTTTCCATCTGATCCTAGTGATGGACTTATTAAACATGCTAAATAGTACTTTCGCAAAATTACCGGATACCCCACGTTGTTTCAGCTTGTAAAACATAGCATACGTGTTAATTGAATCAAACGCTTTTGTGAAGTCTACAAAACAGACATATAAAGGTTTTCTCTGATGATTTTGTTTTTCTATTAAACTGTACAAAGTGAAGATACTGTCTGTTGTGCTTCTTTCTTGTTGAAATCCGAACTGAAATTTATCATCATCAACCGTGACCTCATTTTAAAATTTCAATCTTTCATTCAATACCGACTCAAATAACTTGCCCAAAGATGACACAATTGTGATCATCCTGTAATTGTCTGGGTCATTATGACTGCCCTTTTTGTATAAGGGGTTCAGGATACCGTCAGCCCATTGAGAAGGATAGTCACCGGATTTCAATACATAATTAAACAAAGCAAGAATGGGTTTCCTCAACGATTCACTTGCATATTTTAGGAACTCAGATGAAATTCCATCAATACCAAGTGCTTTCTTATTCTTCAGTTTCCTGATACACTTGTCTAGTTCTTCCTCTGTAATGACCTGTTTAAGATATTGAGAAATTCAAATTCCATGTTGTCAAAAAAGTGTTCATCATACTTGACAAGTTGTTCGATCTCAGTCATGAATTCTACATTAAATTCATCAGAATCTAGCCCATATGGAAATTTTGAAATTCTTTTCGTCTTTGGGTCTACATGCAATGATTTAATACCATATTCTACATTAATTAGCCAGTAGCTTAATTATGTACTATTTACCGTTTGAACTCTTTTTTAACTTTGACTTGGATGCATACAATCTCTCATTATGTCAGTAATCAATATTTTTCCAATGCAGTAAGGTAAACCAATTGCACAGGAACACTGCTCGTTGTGAAATTCTTATCAAGTGCTGTGTGACTCAGTATAAAATTATTTGATGAACTATTTACATAAGAGAAAATGAAAAACTTCAGGGATTTGGGGGCAACTTGACAAAATTAACTGGTTGCCCATGGGCACCTTGCGAAAAAAACCATAAAGTTTTACCCCTTGTGTACTACAAATAACGTGGTGCCGAGAATGGACCCCTGACGTATCACAATTTGAACAGCTCGTTCACAGGACAACTCTCCAGTACAGCAAACACTTGCCTGCGATTTCCTTATACGACGAGAACCAAAATTATTCCTTTTCCACGATTCCATATTTCATAAACATTTTTCTTTAAAATGATTCATGATTTATAGTATCGAAACATTTTTGGATATCCAACAAACAAATGGCCTTTATCATATCATCTTTTAAATTTTCAGGCCAATCAACAACTTTGAGCAGGCAAGTTTCATGCGAATAGTGTTTCATGCACGCACTCTGATCAGCTGTTATGAAGTCGTGTCCAACGTAAAGCATTCTTGCAGTAAGCGTTAAATGTATTTCTCTATCACCTTTCGAACAAAGCACCCCAGTGACATAGAGGTCTGCAGTTATTCATCAGTGACACGTCATCTCGACCCTTGCATATCGGTGTCACCTGTGGCGCCAGTCAGCTGGAACGGTTGACTGAGCGAGACACATAAAATGCGTGGTTAAGATATTCCCACCAATTCCACACCAGTGCGTAATAATTTCGAATCAAAATTTGAAACATCCAAAGTGGAATCCTGAGATATTTGTAGCTCAGCTGACTTGACAGTCAGGCTGAGCTTTTAGTAGGCCGGGTCGCCCGTCGTCCCTCCGTTTACAATTACATTTTCGACTTCTTCTCCAAAACCGTCATCCAGATTCACTTCAAAATTGGTGGCAATGTACTTTAGGTGGATCACTACCTGATTGTTTAATTGGTCACGCTCCAGTGATTTTTGGATTTCTTATGATTTTTTGGGGTTTTTTTATGGAGCAAAGCTTAAATAGTCCTCTCTGAAACCACTGACCCAATTGCTTTGATATTACACAGGAACATTTCCAGGAACTCATTGTTCTTAATTTGGTCACCCGGTGCGCTGCATTTTTGTCTATTTTTTATGATTTGTTAAAAGTGTTTTTGCTATTTTCGACTCCTTTTCCAGAAACGCCACTCAGATCAAGCTGAAACTTGGTGGATATGTTTCTTGTTAAAGGATCAAACAAAGTTGTTCATTGAGTGACACTGCCGTGGATTCCTGGTTTTAACAATTTTCAATTCGGGTACTTGTCAGCAAATGCACCTTTTTTTAAATAGATTACAATGTAAGTCAATGGGCATTCGAATGGTAAGTCACATTTTCAACTTCTCTGAAATTGTCATGCTGATTCTCTTCAAACTTGGCAGCAATGTATCTTAGGTGGGTCTCTGCCAAGTTTTTAAAAAATAGTCATGCCTTTGTGATTTTTGGATTTTTATGATTTTTATTGGGTGGGGGGAGGGGATGCAAATCTGAAAAAATCTCCAAAACCGCTCACCCGATTGGTTAGATATCACACAGGAACACTCATACGGTCTCCTAGTTCTGAATTTGTTCACCAGGTGGTGGTGCAATTTTTAGCTCATCTGACTTGTTAGTCAGGCTGCACTTTCAGGAGGCTCAGTCGTCCGTCTTAGAAATACTTCCAAATGTCATATGCACTCAGCTAAAGCTCAACACAGGTGTATTCAGTTGCAACCTTGATTTTGTGGGAAAAGCTTTGGTCAGCTGAGCGCGGGCTGTTCTCGCAACCTTCTAGTTTAAACTCATCATAGTTTCGAATTCTTACTACTGGTGATAATGCATATCTGTATATACCAGAGGGACCTAGTAATTTTGATTCCATCTGAGCAAATTTATTCATAACTTGCTCGCCAATCTGCAAAAAATATATGCCAAAACTTTTTAGCGGTCACACCCTGAGGAAAAGTATGCAGGACCTTTTTACTTGGGAAAACCCTTCGAATCTCATTCCACATGGTCTGTGTTGTGGTGGCTTGCTGGCGAAGTTGTTGCGCATACGAAGCCGCTGCGTGAGTAGCGCCAAAATACCTTAAGCGTCAACATTTTTATAACTACTGTATTTCATGGAAATCAGTAAAAGTTTAATAATTGTCTCAAATAGACGACACGCTATAGATAGGAGGAGTTCAGGTGTGTTGTGCTAACTAATCCTGACAACTTTTTCATTTTTCAAATACAAAAGCCAAGAAAGAAACCTAAAATTTGGTTAAATACTCTATGTCTGGTAATTCTAACCAATCAATGCCTTGTATACTACCAAACAACTTGGTCCTGTCTGATAGTAAATCTAAAGTTGAAGCCTTCTTTGAACATTTCCTTAACCACTCCGATGTTGACTTTTCCACTTTCATTTTGCCTAGTTACGGGAAGTCATTGTTTCAAACGAAGACAGTGTTCACGATATTTTCAAATCCTTGGACATTGACAAGGCATGTGGACCGGATGTTATTAGCCCCCTGCTGTTAAGGGAGGCAGCTCCGAGTATTACCTTCTTCTCTTAGTAAATTATTGAACCTTTTCCTTTCTAACTGTAAGTTTTCAACTGAATTGCTGAATGGAAGAAAGCACGTAACACCAATTCACAGAGGTGGTGCGGCGGAATTGTGCAACAACTACAGACCTATTTCTCTAAAAAGTTGTGTAGGTAAGGTTTTTGAACGTGTGGTGTTTAAGCACATCAGTTTTCTTCGTAATAACAACGTATTACCGGAAAATGTATCTGGATTTTTACCCCGTGATGGATCAGTCAATCAGCTTGAATATCTTTATCAGGAATTTTCAAAAGAGATTCATCTCCAGAAAGAAGCGGGAGCAGTATTCTACGATATTAGAAAGGCTTTCGACAGGCCGTATCATCCAGGGTTAATACACGAACTAAAAATGCAGGCATCCGAGGTCCACTTACTCCTTGGTTGGAGGATTATCTTTATGCAAGAACCCTAAGAGTAAAGTAGAGCAGGGACGTGTTATATAACGTCCCTGAGTAGAGCCAGGTATCGTCTTGGGGGAGAATCAAAGCAGGGGGCCCGCACGGATCAGTCTTGTGGGGGGGGGGGGGGTTGCTGTTTCTTGTGTATGTAAACGACATTGTGAATATTGTTAGGTCAGAAATACGTCTTCTTGCTGATAACGCGGCACTCTATATTACAGTTGATAATCCAACCGAAACGGTCGAGATTCTAATTTATGATCTGGAATCAATGTCCTAATGGTCAGATCAATGGTTTGTCTCTTTTAATCCTGAAAAAAAAACTAAATGCTTGATAGTAAATAGAAAAAACATCCAGTGGATCATCCCGTCTTGACTTTCAATAACAGTAATCTTGAAAATGTAGAGGTGCGCAAACACCTCGATCGGTCTTTGGCTTTCTGTTAATCTTTCATGGTCAGTTCATCTTAATCACATTATCGGAGAATTAAATAAAAACCAACAAACAAACAAACAAACAAAAAACACAACTGGTGTGCTACAAGGTAGTATACCTATACTTATACTTATATATATATATATATATATATATATATATATATATATATATATATATATATACATACATACATACATACATACATACATACATACATACATACATACATACATACATACATACATACATAGTAGTGTGGTTGTTGATTAGCCAATCAGGTGAAAGCCTTTCGGTCTCATGACCAGGGAATGTAACACTTTATTAACTGGTCTGCTGGTATATTGAATGGTCTGCTACAAGGTAGCATACCTATACCTTTATTTTCAAATTCATTTTTTTCAACGCCCTTTCCGTATTTCACTGTGGGATAATAAGTTCGCAGTAACATCATGGACCTCGTTAAAGGCATATTGATCAAGACCAAAGGCCGAAATCAATATGCCTTTCTGCGGTCGCCTAACTTTCTGCTTGCTTGATTTGAATTGTTAAATGAAACAAGCAACCATTAAAGCCAAGTGTGTAATTACAGATGATAATTTATTTTTACTTGTTTAATTTTATCTTATTGATTTATTATGTTAAAAAGTATGCATAATACAATTTTACACAATGCAGATATAAGAAATTCAGTCAAATATTTAATCTTGGCATGCGTATCTCATATATCTAAGAATCAGAAATATCAGCTCTATTCTTTACTTACTATTCCATACCATTCATGATTTCTGTGTCACAAGGTACACTTTTACATAATTTTTCACATTTAGTAGCCAAATAATTCTTCGCACCTGGAACACCATCAACATTTTTACATAAAACCTTTTTACATTGGTTGGACACACTGGATTCCTTGCTAAAGTTTCTAGTGTATATTGATATTAAATTAGAATATAGTATTTGCCATTTTTTCTCACCTTATGGTAATCTGATTCCTTTCTAAGTCTTTATCAAACACAACACCTGTGATAGGTTTACCAGAATTAATCCCAATGCTGTGCCAGAAAAGAGCCGTCTCTCTTACAGGTTGTGCATGATCCTGCAACCACTTAGGAATATTAAGATCATCGGCTTAAGACGGTCTGTTTGGGAACTAAATGATTACAGATTAGAGCAAGTGCCAACAGTCTGCAAATTTTCAACATTGTTCAGTGGCTTATTTTTCTGGTGCAGTTTCCAGTAAAACTAAAAGTTTGACACGAGCATTTCTCCAAATTGGTCCAGTAGTTTCCTACAAAATACCAGGAATAACATAAACAATATAACGATACATAGGTTCGATATGGTGAAGTTTTGTGGGGCTAAGTTATGTCGCAAGATGGGAATAGGTCTCTGACCCGTCTGCTAACATATATAGTTATCATCAAAGTCGAAGAAAAAGGCTTACTAGACTTATCGTCTCTTTGAAACAATTTCGAGTCCCATGAGACCAATTCTTTTCTTTAAATACTGTTATGTCATACAGGGTAAAGTGGAATCATTTGGAAAATGTTGCATACGCTTTTCTAATTTCACATTGGACTTTTAAAGTTGGACGGTAAAAAGTTACAAATGTACAGTTTTATGAGGACAGAAGCAGAACCTAAAACATGCATGTAATTGTAATCTGAAAATGCGCACTATCCGTTTCACCATTGTACTATATACCCTATATTCCCTTTAGCATATAATGACTATAACGGAGTTGGTAGCTTATTTCATTTGATTATTCCATGAGTATCCGTATAAAATGGTCTATGAATGTAATGTATCATCATCATCATCATCATCATCATCATCATCATCATCATCATCATCATCATCATCATCATCATCATCATCATCATCATCATCATCATCATCATCATCATCATCATCATATATTTTTCTTATTTATTTATCTATTAGTATTTTTGCATAAAGAAATTCATGTTACAGATTATCTAACGTAATACTGTGGTATACTTCTATTATAGATATGTTCCTTTTCCCATTTAACTTCACTTTTACAGTCAATAGATGTACAAACTATAGATACTAGCACCTAATTGATTACACGTAAATATAAATGCAGCAAAAATTAATAATATGATGTGCACGTAATATAATATGTCGAGTCAAATGATACTTTTCTTTACTTCATTTTTCAAGCAATAGGCAATTATCTGCACAATGTAAATGGTTGGGTTGGGTTGAGAGTTATATGTAACACTTAGCGTTGATTTTTGTGACAAATAACTGTGCAAGTCCCGCGCTATCTGTTACAAAAGTAACAACGCTTTCTGTTACAAAATTTACGCTAACTGTTACTTGTAACAGTTAGCGCAGTTTTAACTAGAAAAGTTTATTGTTCTGAATAGAAGGAAGAGGAATTTCAAGAAGTCAAAATGTGGAAAATTGTTACGCCGTCCCGAAGTATATTCAATTATCTGGTAGATTTAAAACGTGATTTAAATTCGGTAATATGGTACTGTTTCGATTTGTATTTATGCTCACACACCAATCCCTTTCCCCTTTTTGCTCTTCCTATTTGTGGTCCTGTGTGTGACCTGTCTGTGTATTGGTGCTCACAAATTCATTGTAGTCTTCTTATAGATGTACAAGAGGCCCTTATAAAGGCTGGGTGAGCTGTCGGCCAATTGACTTTTTCATTATTTTTGCTAATAAAATATGCTTAACCCGTACATAAACGTATTGTTTGATTACCAATTTTGCATGTGAATTGACAGATGCATCTTTAGCATGTCTGTTTCAACAGTTTGGATGACCATGTGATTAAACTCAAACTAAGATCGGCTGTGAACTATCACTGAGCTTTTAACACTTTCTGGGCTCATTTTGCCCGCAAGCTAATTCATATGTAAAACTACTTCTAATGACAGATCACCATGGTAGGACTATTGTCCATATTGCGCACGTTCTTTTGTAGAAGTTTGACATATGCTGTGTTAGCCAAAATAAATTAAAGGGTCTTTAGTGGGTAAGTACTCAGCATATGTTTCGGAGCCCGTTACCCGTACATGTTTCTCTGAGTACCGGCTCCTTGTCTAAGCTAAATGTTCATAATTTACAAGATATTTGCTTCTTTTAGCACGAGTGTATGGGTATTTTTGGGAACTGAAAAAATGATTAAAATATATCCTGGGAATTGGGAAATATTATTTAAAAGGGAAATATATAATTTATGTGAACCAGGAAATCAAATTATTATTTCCTGTGATTTGTGTTATGGCTTTTTCATTCTTTGGAATTTGGGAAAGTAACAGAATTCCCGAGTTCTGGGAAATCAGCATTTATTACTCCGGTGAAAGATCACTTTTGTAGCTTTTGATCTTGCAAGCTCTTGAAAATAAAAACCATGACTATGTAGTCAAACCTGGCAACTGTAAAACAAAACTTTTACTCAGGAAACTGAAAATGGAGGACTTACTTCCTGTGAATTGGGAAATAGAAGATTTATTTCTTTGGGATTGGGACCTGGAACCTCCATACACCGCCCTCACTGAAGTATGAAGACAAGTAAACTTAGCATTCATGAACCGACGAGAGTGTTAGATAATCCATAAACAATCCAGGCTGATAACAAGGAAAGTTGTATTTAAACGTATAAAACATTGAACTGTGCGGAATACATCGGTCCAGAATCTGCCCTCCTCACAGCAGGGGGTGCAGAGTGGTGTCCGTCCCAACAGAACAACAAACTTGGACTGGACATTTGATCAGGGAGCTCGGTAGACATTGATTTATGCGGGTGCTATTTTATTCGATTGTCATGGTACTTTGACTCAAAATCATATTCAAGGTTGCTGCAGTTGGTTATGATGGAGTGAGATGGGCCTGATGTTCAAGCTGGCGGAGGAGGAGGAGGAGGAGGAGGAGGAGGAGGAGGAGGAGGTGGATGGGGCAAGGGGGTATTGACCCCATGACGCCAGGGTATTGATGACAGGCATTGGTTCTGGGCTGTAATTAAGCAGGTTTTGTGTTTCACCCAACAGCCTACTTACTGATATATCCATAGATATGATTGACTTGGATGATGCCTATCGTATGGTAATGACACAATATTAATCTGATTCCGTAAAACGAAAAACAGCGTAATTGCCAGCAAATTTGCCTGTGTGCTTTGAAAATTAGCAAAATGCAAGACGTTAAAAACTTCTGTTCTTTGATAGTCAAATGTACCTTGACCACAATGCTTTGATTTAAAATTTGACCAGTCCCTTCCTCTACAATAGTTTGGAAATGGTCAAAATTTAAAACTTTGCAAGTGTGCCTTGCAAGCATAAATTTTAATTCTAAAACTTTCAAACCAGAGAAATGAAGGGGTTGAAACGCCTATCTGCAATTATTTTGAGGATATTCAACATTTCTGTTGGTAAATATGCCTAGTAAGCATAAATTTAACTTGCAAAACCTTTATTTTCAGTTCATTGATCCGTCTAAAGCACAAACATGAATTGGAGTTGGATCGATACCTGTGCTTACAATACCTTTGAAATATTTAACATTTGAATTGTCCGAGAGTGCCTAATTAGTGGCAGATATTCGACATTTAAGTTTTCCCACTGTCCTTAATTGACATAAATTATAGCTTGAAAAACAGTCGTTTCCATTGCAATGGGTGTACGTATGCCACAAACAGACTGATTGGAGTTAGATTTACACCTCCATCTATTATACTTTCGAAGATATTCAACATTGCATATTGATTATTTCATATCAGAGGATTAATTTCAATAATAGAGCTATGACCATGCAGATATTGCATTTTTAGCCACAATGGTGTCCGAGAAAAAGGTTCGGACAAAATTTGGAAAGAACAAAAGGAAGAATGTAACATACAAACACACAGCCTAGAAAAGATTTCATGAAAGCAAATCTGTCTGTGTGACTTCAAAGCTTGCATAAATTAAAATACACAACACTAACTTTGTGTGCATCTGCAGCAAAATGTGATCCGAACCCCAATAAAGTATTATTTTGCAAAGGAATTGAAGTTGGATTGATCATTTTATCTGTGATAATTTTGGAGATGTTCAGCATAAAGATAACATAAAACAGAAAAGCAAAAATTGAAATCCTATAGCTTTTCCTTCACTGTTCAGGCGCCTTGGAATGGCTCCTATAGCTTTCAAAGTTCTCAGCTACTCAACATTTGAATTGCTCAAATCTCCTTAAGCAT
Source organism: Hermodice carunculata (assembly GCA_964020975.1). Classification (NCBI taxonomy): domain Eukaryota; kingdom Metazoa; phylum Annelida; class Polychaeta; order Eunicida; family Amphinomidae; genus Hermodice; species Hermodice carunculata. The sequence goes on along the minus strand of OZ026615.1, from coordinate 98,261,804 downwards.
AAAATAATCATATAACTCCTGTTTACAGCTCATTGGATGCATCTGCAGCATGAACCTGTCAATTGAAGTTTGGAAGGCACGTTAACCTATAACAGTTATTATATGGAATTGTTAATTCTACAAGTGTCCTAATTAACATAAATTAAAATTCTGCATCATTCATCTTGCAGCAATTTGAAATGGTTTGTCAGTATTGCCCCGGTTTGGTATCTGGCCAAGAAACAAAGGTATATGATGGATTCTAACCATATCATCTGCTTATGATATTATATTATCTATTCAAGATTTTTGCAACTTTTTATAAATGAGGTAATATTGACAATCTAATTTACAAACATGAATTTTACAATTTAAAAAAGAAGTTATGTTGCTTCAAATTTAGTAAAATTATTTTGAAGGATATTTCTATATCATTTTGCTTTACACGTATCTTAAAATATGTATCTTTTCCCTCTTGGTTGGGTTTGTATGTGGTACAAATGAATGTTTGGCCGAAGAATCATTCTGAGATCGAAAAACCTTGCTTAGATCTGAACACCCACCCACCCCCACCCCCCCCCATCCCCCCCCACACTGGAGTCATTCAAAGGATCTTTTTTTTGACTTCACTGTACAGACATTCTTCCCGCCAAAGCCACTCCCGTGTGACGATCAAAGTGTTCCAAGACAAAGTTTGTAAACTAAACTCTCCTGTGCCCCCTGGGGCAAGCCTTTCACCATAGCATAGGAAAGAACTGCAGTGTATTCATAATAGGAGACACTGTATTTCACACTTTTTATTACATGTATCATTGTACCATTGCTTGTATGACTTATGAGTGTGAATTGACTCACTTTTGTCAATAAAATCATTATATTGTTATTACTATCTAAAACAAAAATTTATTCTTTACCGATACCGAACTCCCCCAAACAGCTCTGGTATGCTTCCAGTGAAGACAACATCTCAGAGTATAAAACGTGGCTTAAAATTTATTTAAATTTGATATATTTTTTGCATAGGAAGGAGTCACATGTGACAATTTTGTCCACACTGAACATAACAATGCTATTCAATCTTTTCACGATGAAATTATCATGGCATGTCAGGATGTGAACTCAGATACTATTCCACACTCCAATAGTCATACCAAAAAAGTTATTGCAAGATGGGATGGAGAGGTAGAGCCATATAGGAGGCAGGCAATATTTTGGTGCAATTTGTGGAAAAATGGTAATTCTCAAAGAGTCGGAATAAGGTGGCATAACGATTACTTTAATGTCTATAAGTTGTTCATATCTGTCATCGAGAGGCAGTTTACATAGAACAGCATGTAATACTAGGGGAATTTCACGAAGCATACCACAAAAAAAACCGTAGAGCAGAAGAGCAGAGGATCGATTTTTTACCCTAAAGGGATAATTTACATTGCGGAGGAATCAGCAATTTGAAAGGTGGTTAGTCTTGTTTAATGTCCCCAAAGCATTTGACACTGTGGATAGAAATCGGTTATTTACACAGCTAGGAGATAAAGGAGTCCAGGGTAAAGTTTGGAGGCTTATTTCGGGATTGCACAGCAAAGTGGATAACAAAATTATTGTTGGTCGTTTCAAAGTTCCTGGTGTGAAGTCCTTTATGGAGTAATACAAAGTTGCATTTTATCGCCTACGCTGTTTTCCCATGTTATTGCTGACCTAGTTCATTTGCCCAATAAACAAGATGTAGCCATTAAATGCAAAGAGAAACGTATCCCATGTCTCCTATATGCCTATGGCATTTGCCTTATAGCTTCCATAGAAAGCACTTTATCAAGCATGATGAATGTTGCCTATAATCATGCCACTAAATGAAACATGGCGTTTAATCAAAGCAAGTCCAAGGCTATAGTGGTTGGCAAGCGCATAGATAGAGAGAAAAAAAGGAAATTGGGAATTTCATATCAGGAAGAATGCTCCTTGAATGAATATTTAGGTATTCGCTTCTCACACTTCTCAGGTGACACTCCTCATTTTAAGATTTGTATGAACGCAAAGTCGGTTAAATTGAGATATTACATGTTTGGTTTAACCTATTTTATTTGTAAATACGATTAGCCGACAGGCTCACCAGCCTATACTATAGCCTCTTGTATATTAACAACAGGACAACATAAAACAGAAAAATTGTGAAATTCAGTACACGGATAGATGACATACGGGACCAACAACAAGAAAGGAAGGAAGGGGAACAATGATGATCTGTGAGCATTGTTAAAATACTACTACTTATACTATTTACAGACTTAAACCCAAGTTATATTTTGAATCTTCCAGAAAGTCTAAGATACTTGTGAACGGCCTTGAATATCTCATCGCTTTGTCTAGTAATACTTTCTCTTCCTTTGATTCCAAATAAAATTTGTCAGGTTAAATATACCAAAGGTGGATATTTTAAATTGTAGTTCGTTTGTTAGTATAACATATTTGTTGCATTCAAAGAAAACGTGATGAACAGTTTCCCGACTTGGTGCACATAAGCAAGATGGAGATTCAACCACTCCAATTTTGTACAGATCATTATTCAGCTGACTGCAGCCCATTCTCATTCTCGAGTGAATTATGGTATTTTTCCTTTCTCCTAAATAGTACAGTTCGTTGCGTTTTGGTTAAGTTCTGTTTAGTTCCCTTTCAAATTAGTCCAAATGCTCAATGGTCGCGATAATGAATTCCACTCACGAATGCCTGATGGGAAAAAAAGAGTTGTAAAGTGTGGTTTTCTTAGCATCAAAAATTTTAATTTGTTTGGTCCGTTCTGAAACGGTTAGTGGTAATAGTCTTGAGAGATACCCTGGGGCTAATCCATTTATAATTTTGAAAAGAAGTACCAATTTTTGTTTCCTTCTACGCTCGGCTAATTTTTCCCAGTCTGTCCCTATATAGATTTGTTGTAGATTCGTATGGACAAATGCCCCTGTCACAACCCGGGCTGCCGCCAGCTGAACAGGTTCAAGGCTGTCCTTGTCCAGTTTCGTGCATTCATCCAAGACTACACTGTTGTACTCCAGGCAAGGAAGTACAACTGAAAAATAGAGAGATTCGAGATATTTTCTGTTTAACTTTAAACTTTATTGCAGGCGCTTCAATACACCAACTAGTTTTTTTTTTTTTTGATTTTGCAATAACACGATTGAGAGGTACTGACCATGAAAGATTAGCAGAAAACCAAAGCCCAAGATGTTTGTGCACTTTATATTTTCAAGAGTCTTATTATTGAAGGTCAAGTTGGGATGGTCTTCAGGGACATTTTTCTTGCTTATTGTCAAGGATTTTGTCTTATTAGGATTGAAAGAAGTGAGCCATTGATCTAACCAACGTGACATTGATTCCAGGTCCTAATTTAGGGCCCCACCTGCCTCTGTTGGATTATCAACTGTGGTGAAAAGTGTCGTGTCGTCAGCAAAGAGGCGAATTTCAGATCTAACTATCTCTACAGTATCGTTTACAAATACAAAAAGGCAGGAGAGGCCTCCAAACTGAACCCTGTGGGACCCCCGCTTCGACTCTCCCCAAGATGAGGCCTGACCCTGGATAACTGCCCTTTGTGTTTTTGCATTTAGGTAATCTTCCAACCATGAAATAAGTGGGCCACAGATGCCTTCGTTTTTTAATTTGTGTTTCAACCCTGGATGATACACTCTGTCAAAGGCTTTGACAATGTCCCCAAAAATCACTCTTACGTCCTTTTGGAGATCAACCGCTTTTGAAAATTCGTGATACAGATATACAAGCTGGTTGACAGTCCCATCTCGGGGTAGAAATCCAGATTGGTTTTCGGTAATACAAGGATGTCTCGTAAGAAGTTGAAGCTGTGCTTAAACACTGCACGTTCAACCACTTTACCTAGACAGCTTAATAAAGAAATAGATCGGTAGTTATTACACAGTTCTGGTGTACCACCTTTGTGGATTGGTATCACATGTGCTTTCTTCCAATCGGTTGGTCACTTACAATTCAAAAGAGAAAGGTTCAATAATTTAGTAAAGGAAGGGGTAATGCTTGTGGCTGCCTCCTTTAACAACATAGGACTGATTCCGTCTGGTCCACATGCTTAATCCGTGTCTTAAGAATATAAACTACCTTGGACACTATCTTTATCTAAACAATAGTTTCAAGCGTGTTTAGCGAAACTTGAATTTCGTTATAGGTAGAATAATGAGGCAGAATCTCCGTCAGATTGCTTAAGAAAATATTCATTAAAGGCTGCAGCTTTAGAATTACTATCAGACTAGACCAAATTGTTTGATAGTATAGAAGGAATTGATATATTAGAATTACCAGACATAAAGTATTTAACCGTCTTCCACCATTTTTTGCTTTTGAACAAGCCATCATTTACAAGATTGCATTGTTTATTATGATTATCATCTTCGGCTTTCCTTAATTCACTAATATATTGATTACTTAAGTCAAGGAAGTACTTCCAAAGTTGGGGGTTTTCGTTCGAGGCCTTCGCCTTCTTATGGATTCTGTGGACTTGACGCTTTTGACATCGCGATTTTGATGTATACCAAGGAGAGTCATCTTGCTTCTCTGGACACTTTTGTTCGGAATAAAAAGTTGAGCAACATTTTTAAATACAGTAGTCCCAATAAAACATGCCACGTCAATGCCTGGTGAGTCGAAGCAGGCGTCCCAGTTAAACTGAGTTAATTTTCCTCTGAAATAGTCAAAACTTGGCTTTTGAATACTGTCATTTAAGCCTTTCATATGACCTAGCCGCATTAACTCGGAATAATAAATTTGCCGAGACAGTACAATGGTCGTTTTGCGCGACTGGAGTTAAAACAGATGTACCTCGAACAAATTGAGGTATATCGATTACAATCTGGTCTAGACACGTTGATGTATGTTCGGTTACCCTTGTGGGCTCATTAATATGAATGGTAAGTATTATTGGAGATACTGGCTTGGTCCACATTGGCCTGAAGATCATCCCAAAATGTCACACCCGTGTCTCGGGGCCTATAAACAACTGCTAATGAGAATTTGTTAGTATGGATGCGGACTTTCACCCACAAAATTTCGAGAGCGAAGTTCTCCAGGTCGCTGCGCCTTTTTACAACCAGTGCGCGAGATGCATACAGGGCAACTCCACCACCGAAGGCACCAGCACGGTCTCGGCGCATGATCATGTGAAACCCGGAAGAGTAAGGTCCGCACTATCCTTGTGCGATGAAAGAAAAGTTTCCGAAAGTGCTATTAGGTCATTTGACTGTGCTAACGATGTTATAATGCATAGAAGTTTGCCTTGCGAAAGACTACGAATGTTCGCATGACAGATATTTAGGTCCCCTGGTCCAGATGGGTCTGTAGGGCCTGGGTTTGGATGCTCGTCCCCAGACAGCAGTAGGGCCTAACAATGAGAAATGTACAAAAAATGAGACTGTCTGTACAGATTTCGAGGAAATGGTGGCAATATAATATATGAATGACTTGTGAAAAGTCAAGCTTTCACTAGGTTTGTTACCTTGATCCCATTCGGTTATAAGTGATACAAGAAATATAATTAACAACTAAGAAAGAAGATTTGCTTCAAAGCAAATCTGTGTGCCTTCAAAAGTTGTAAATATTAAATGCAACAACGTTTGTCCTTTGGTACTTCACATTACATTAAGCTTATGGCTGGATGAAAATTTCAAAGTCCAAATGACCTTGACCTTTGAACTTTACAGGTCACATGTAAATTGCTGAAATGTCCAGTGTTACAATACCCACAATTTCAGCCCAACATGAACCAAACCACATGGAAATTGACCAAGTTGTGGCAAGATGAAACTTTCAAAGAGCCAAATGACCTTGACCTTTGCCGTTTAAAGGCTGCATGTTCTACCAAAAATGTACAGTGTTGTAATACCTACAACTTGAGTCCAACATAATTAGAATTGGATGGAAATTGGCCGAGTTATGGCAGGATGAAACTTTCAAAGGTCCAAATGACGTTGACCTTCACGTTCAGAGGCCACATGTAAATTTTCCAAAATGAGCAATGTTACAATAGCTAAAATTTAAGCCCAACATGATCAAAATTGGATAAAATTGACCAAGTTGTGGCTAGAAGAAAGCCACCATCGAAAGTGGCCTTTTGACCTTGAGATGACCTCTACCTGAAGTGAATCATGACGTTTGAGATGACATTTTGACCTAGAATTAACCTTTGACCTTGAAATGACCTTTGACTTTAAGATGACCTGGCCATTTGAGTGACCTTTGCCTTGCTATAATAGAACTGCTATACACTCGGAACCACATCGACTATAGTATAGAAGACGTGAAAGATTTAAAACTCAAATTAGCCCTCATTTACATAATTTTGAAAAGCATGAACTCCCATTATAAAAAGGCAAGTTTTTATTTATAGAAGGATGATTGTGCCAAGTCTAGAGTTTTTAGGTATAATACTTTTCAAATGAAATGTCGAACAAATTTGCCTGTGAAGAAAGAAAGAAAAAAAAGAGAAAGAAGAAAGAAAGGAAGAAGTTATGGCAAGATTAAACGGAGAAAAAGGGAAAAATGACCTTGACCTCTGCCCTTTAGAGGTTACATGTTCTTACAAAAATGTGCAATGTTGCAATACCTATAATTTGAGTCCAACATGATTAGAATTGGATGGGAATGGGCCGAAGTATGGCAGGATGAAGCTTTCAAAGGTCCAAGTTACGTTGACCTTTGATCTTTACAGGTCACATGTAAGTTTCAAAAATGTGCAGTGTTACAAAAGCTGCAATTTATCCAAATAAGTGTTTCTTATGTGAGGAAGTTGAGAAAATGCTCCAGCCCAGGGAGTCTAAATTAATGTGGTCCATCGTGTCAGTTCATTTAACATTGCGAAAGCGCCCCTGCCAGGGAAAACGGGTTGTTTTGACCATGGAGCTACTCTAGCAGGTCCATGTTTTGACCAGGTGGGGACTGGGGTCGGTAATTGCAGGTACTACTTTACTATGATTATACCATACAGAACCTGCCAGGGCATATCAAAGAGAGTGAATGTACGAACATTTTCAAAAATAAGGTGAAATCATTCTTAATGCATGACTGCCATGAGATGGGAGTACTGGAGAGGGGCCGCTTTATATATTTATAATTTCAGTATCTTAGAGTTATAAAAGTTATGCCTTTGGTGCTTATATTTATATATTAATTTATGGAAAATTTAGATCTTTTAATTCATCAATGATTAAAGCATTTCAGCTACAAAACTGCGCAAGTCAACTTAATATTTTCCTGATTTCACATTTGCTATTCTCATGTTGTGGTCCAGCATGGAAATAAGTCAAGGCAAGATTCCCTAGGCATTTGTTGCTCCCATTTCATGCATCATAGTTTGGTGTGCATTTCGGCAATAATATTGCACAATGCTGGCATATGTGCGGATAACATATTATCAATCAATCAACATTCAGTGATAAAAGTTAAGTACATTTAGGCCTAGTGATTATCTTATTGTATTTTTTCCTCTTGCTTTTGTAGAGAGAATACACAACTTACTAATTGGGGGATGATTTATCTGTTAATTTTCCCCGAATTAATAAACATAATAGGTGTGCAGAATTCCCTAAAGCTTTACATGTATAAATACAAAAATGGTCTTATCTTAATTGATAACATGGCAATAGTCTTTTTTACAATTGATTTAATTTTTGCTAATTTCTATCACATTTTTGTACAATCTGAGGGAAAATAGCCAAATCATTACAATAATGACTAAAATGTTGTGATTTCGTCAACCATGTCAAGGCAAGATTATCCACTCGAAACTCCCCAGAATGCACTATTTTTCATGCTCAAATTCGAAATTTTGCGGGGAGCGGGAATTCCCCCAGACCCCCCCCCCCCTTGCCTTGGGGCGCTTGCTTTGGCCTTTTGGGCCACATACGTCTCATGTGGATCAGTGAAAAAAAAGCACTTTTTGGACCACTTGGGTCTCTGAGTTTCTAGCAGTGGCCTGGGTCGATCAATATTTATCAGGGAAAGCTGGCTTAAAAGTATTTTTTTATGTTCCATTATTAATTTTAGGGTTAGGCCTTTTTAGTAAAGTCTGTCGGGTTACCGGAACCACACATGTATTTTTGTTAGGCCTTAGGTAACTTGGACATTTATTGAAACATGTTTAAAATGGATGTTCTTTTCCCTTTTACACATTACCTCTTTTGACGTCAGTTTAATTTGTTAACTGGGCACAGCAGGAGGCACTTGTACAATAGAAGAAAAGGGAACTACCTGGCACTAGTAGATTTTAACAGCGGCGTTTGTACACTTTGGCGGCGGTGGGCAGTTGACAGCGGCGACCAGCGGTGGACTGTGGCGACAAGCGGCGGTCGGCGGCGATCGCGCTGGTGGCCGCAGACCGCGGCACACATTCTCACCTGCTGTGGAGTCTCAACAGGAATTGGCGGCGGTGGGCGGCGATACTGCCTATTCCCGCCAACCGCCGCCCTGGGCCGCAGAACGCCGCCTGCTGCCGCAGACAAACTCAAATCAGTCCAGGGAGCATCTGTTTCTTTCAGTTGTAAGCTAAGAGAACAAATATATGCACCTTTTTAACAAATGTGTGCACTTATGGACCCAGGCTGGGTGACAATAAAAGGCAATATGTATATACACACACACACAATGTAGGACTATCTACTATATGCACACACTCACACACACACACAGACACACTGTGTATGGGTGTATATATATATATATATATATATATATATATATATATATATATATATATATAGATAGATAGATAGATAGATAGATAGATAGATACTTCATAAATTATTAATCAAGACATCATTATCAGAATAAATATCTTTAATTATGACAGCACCATGCTGACTGCAAACAAACGCTTACTGTCAGCCAAAAACACACAATACAGTATTACACATGCCAAACTACAATTGCAGAATTTGAATCTTACACATACATATATTGACTTCTGACTGGCTTATAATACATTAAATATAAATATTCTCTTCTATTTCAGTTTGTTGCTAATGTAAACAGGGCAATTCATGGTTTTCAAAATTGCAAGGACAAGAATAATTGTTTGATAAGTTTTGCATCTGGATAAGCAGTGTACCTGGTACTTGGCTCAATTTACGGAAGTAATCTTCTAGCTTGACCAGTATGAGGCAAGTTTTGTTCTTTCAAAATTGGGAATTTCCGTGGGAAGCAGGTATTTGCATCCATGTACAGCTCAATCTTGAGTGGACTATTTAAGTTAAGATACATGGACATGGGCATTTTCTTGACTGAGGACCATCAATTTTTCTTGCCCAGGTAGCCGACTTTAAATCTTTGAGACTTTGTTACATGGGTGAAAATCGTAGCATACAGAAAATTTTATTGCAGTGGCCAGTGGCTCTTGCATGAAAATTGTGGTAAAAGTCAATTTTTGGTGTATGGCACCTGACTGTTAACAAATATAATTTTCAAAGGGAATATGACTGAATTGAAGAATGGAAATAGTATGTAAAGGTTTCTATGAACAGTATTAATTAGCAAAGTTAAGTAATGGATGCTCTGGAAGGGATGGTTAAACATTTTCATCATTTTCATGATAGTACAGGTGCATATATTTGTTCTCTTAGCTTACAACTGAAAGAAACAGATGCTCCCTGGACTGATTTGAGTTTGTCTGCGGCAGAAGGTGGCGATGAGCGGCGTTCTGCGGCCCAGGGCGGCGGTCGACGGCGATAGGCAGTATCGCCGCCCACCGCCGCCCATTCCTGTTGAGACTCCACAGCTGGTGAGAATGTGTGCGGCGGTTTGCGGCCACCAGCGGCGGACAGCAGCGATCGCCGCCACCGCCGCTTGTGGCCGCAGACTGCCTCTGGTCGCCGCAGACCGCCGCTGGTCGCCGCCATCCACCGCTGGTCGCCGCTGTCCACCGCCCACCGCCCCCAAAGTGTCCAAACGCCGCTTTAAAATCTACTAGTGTGGGTAACCAGATGTGTGCATGTTCTAACCGAGGCATCTACACTTGATGTACGTTAATTTTTAAATTCTTCTTTGCATATAATTTTGATTTAAATAAAGTGATATGCCATCCTGATGGATATAAATATTGTCAACATTAAATAATATGTTTAGCATTCTTTCCTAACACGAAAATATAAATCGGATAGAATTTGGAAATACAATATGGAAACCCGTCATTTTACGTTCTGTGTCTCATGGTTGTGCGGTGTGGATTAATAAAACGAAAGAAACACTTTCTACTCTGAATCTTTTTAGGACTCTGCAGCAAAGCCGTTCTAGGCATCAAATGTAATCCAGCAATCCTTGGGGAGCTGGGGTGGCTCTCAATTGACTTACTTTTGAGTCGTGTGCGTGTCAAATGTAACCATCGCATGCGTTACGACCTGCCGGAATCTCGTCTTTGTGAGAAAGTGCTTGATGGTTTACTGAATGCCTTTATTGTTGGTTCTAAAGCTGCCTGGCCATATACTGTCTGTGAAATTCATAATAAACTCAAAAACACTGGGCTTGACCGAGCATTCACCAGCCCAAATGAGACCTGGCTCCGACCCTATGCGAAATGAAGTCTTGAAGGCTATAAAATCTCTTTCTCCCAAGGTGTAGATAACTGCACATCTTTGAATTGATGCCGCTGTAAGAAATTTTCTACATTTGGCCAAACAATTCTCTTCAATGTGCACGATTTTTGTGCGTCACAGTTAAAATTTAAGGCACGAATCGGCTGTCTGGATATTAATGAAAATTTGAGAAGATTGGGAATATGTAACTCAAGTTGTGGTATTTGAAAAAGTGGGAGGCAAGAAATATAACACTTCTTATTTTTGTCCCCGTCCCTGAATGATATTAGGATGTCAATATTCAGGGGACTTGAGCACAATTTATCGATGAATGGAGCTCAGGAAGTGTGGCTCCATTAGTGCAGCTCCTCTCTCTTAGGCAAAATGTGTCTTTTTTCTTTGAGACTAAGGCTTCTTCTATGGTGACAACACAGGTTGTGATCAAGTCTGTGGGGATTTGTTGGTGAAGACCTGGAATTTTCGACAGTAGTCCCTTGCGGACACCGACCTGATATTTATGTATGCTTGCCTCACCATAAAATCCGCATATTTTTGTTGCACGGGGTGGTGCGGGCCTTGGCAGCATCTCTCCGGCCGCCCCCATTTCCCGTCAGTCTCCTTTCCTTTCCACGGAAAATGGTTTTGCGGGTCGGTGCGGTAATGTCGGCGCTGTCACCGTACCGTGCTGGATCTCCAATTAATGTAAAATTTTATTTGTTGGATTTAATTCTGCTCATATTGCATACAAACACATTTGATTTTATTGTATATAGGCTTACTATGACTTGCTATGGACGCATCTCGGACGTGTCCTGACCTATTGTGCCCCCGTGTATAGTTATCCGAAATAAATTATTTATTATTATTATTGGTAAGAAGACCGTTCCAAATACCATTACGCACTTAGAACAGCTAAAATGAACAAAAATACGCATATGACAAACCACGTAGCGGAGAAGACGACTCAAGTAATTGTAAAGATTTCTGGGGTATGATTGAATATAATGTAAAAGCAAAGACATCGAAAATAACGATGATAACATCACAAATCTCTTTGCAGATAAATAAAAAATGGTCTAATTCTGTATCTCATGATGCTCAAGAGATGTGTAATTTGGGTGATGAGATTAATGGTTACATTGAATCGGGTACCTGTACGAATACTGGCAGCTTTTCATCGTGTGGTAACAGTTGAAAGTATTAAATTAGCCGTCGAACAGCTTAGATTAGGAAAATATGATGGAGAGGTCGGTCATTCCTCAAACCAGGTTTCTCGGGTTGCATTGCAGTGCCAAGTTGATTTATCTTTGTTATTCTCTTGCATGGTGCAACATGGTTTGCGCCCGATAGTTTCACACGTGTGTCTTTAAATCTCATTCTGAAAAGTCGGCGAAAATCGGTGAGCGACCCTGAAAGCTACAGGGGTATAGCCCTTAATAGGATTTTAGGTAATGTTGTGGTTACGTTTAAAGCAACGAGGAAGATGATGCCATATTGCCTAATTGGTCACCATTTTATAGGTGCTCTGGCATACTCATATGATATAGCGGTAATCTTTCCCACAGTTTCAGCAATATCCAAAATGTAAACAAAATGTGAATTATTTTGTTAAGAATACAGTCTCATTTAATCCTCATAAATCAAAACGCATAGTGCGTGGGAGCAAGGAGGGTAGCGTCTCTGCCCTCCTCGGTGGGGGCAATGGTTCTTACCCAACATTGTTCATTGACAAATTATCTATTCTAAAGTTAATACCTTTTAATATCTGGGTCACTGCCTTGGTGAAAACGCATTGAGTATTAAACATCATTTCTGATTGGATAAGTCAATTTCAAACAGAAGTGAATGTCTTCATGGCTCAGTTTGGCACTGCATTCCCGGACGCAATTGGTGCAAACTCTTTGAAGCCTATTGTATACCTCTATGAAGTTGAACGACTTAGCAATTAGCTGCAACTGTTTATTTTACAATCACTGGGACTGAATATAATGCCCCAGTTTGTTTCTACTTCAGTTACACACTGACAGTTAGTTTAACTAAGATAAGCTATCCAGTTAGAAAGCGTACCTACTGGTTCAGGGGTAAGTCAAATTGTTCTTATCTGAACTTTTACTATACAAATTTAGTAATTATGTTTGGTCTGACAGGTATTCTTCATTCACAATGAAACTCTGTATTCATAAGCAAAACTTCACGAATTTAGCTAATTCATCATTGGCTACGTTCATATTTATTCATTATTATGAGGATTGTCTTTGCTGAATATTTATGCTGAAAATTTAGCTTAGACAAGAAGCCGCTACTCAGAGAGACATGTACGGGTATAGGCTCCGAAACATGTTCTGAGTAGTTACCCGCTGAAGACCCTTTAATTTATTTGGGCTAATATAGCCTATGTCAAAATTCTATAGAAGAACGTGCGCAATATGGACAGCAGTACCTCCATATGTATATAGGTTAGACAGTGACAGGTTAGCTAAAGAGTTCGGAGTGCGGAATAGGGTAATGACTACTAGGAAGTGGTGTTGAAAAAAAAGGGCACAGATACAATTAGATTTCCATGTCCTGTCATGGGTTCATGTCGGGGTCAAGGCATCTGATTATCATAACTGAACGCTATTCTATTCATCGGTTAAAGAAAAAATGGGACACTGCTATTCAGCCTGGGTTATACAGTCACCTTACAGGGTGAAGAGCATGCTTAATTGGGACCAGATGAACCCCAATTCAGCCAGTGGTGCCAAGTGTGTGACACGCATGGATGCATGTATAACATTGTTGGCAACGGCAATGGAAAATGGCCTGTATTAATGTATTGCTGGGGTCAATGTACTACGAATTTCAATACACATGAATCTAAATCATGGTGTGTGAAGTACTTTCTATGTGGAAGTAGCCAACCATAGAACATTGCACCTTACTGGAAGCTGGAGCAGTTTTTTTCAAACTCCACTTTATCAGTCATTTAGTATTTACAGAATGGTTTTGACACTTTTTGTGTCTCTGCTTTACGTCTCAAAATAAGTATCACATCAATGATCTCAAAATGAGCGACTTCTTATCCAAATCATCAAAGTTTTACGCAGGAATGCGTCATGGTGAACGGGCCGTAGCTTAATACTAGACCAGCATCCTGCATGGACATCCGTTTGGCCCCATTTCACATAACTCCCACAAACTTCACCAAATCATCGAACTAATTTACCGATTTCTCGTATTTGTTGACGATGCAATGGTTTATTCTAGTTTATAGGTAAAATACTTTTGAGAAGGGGATGGAACCTGCCCGCTGGATGATCTGATTGCTTCACATTGACGATCAGTTGACCTGACATCAACATTTAGTGGATGTGAAACTAACTGTACTCCGTCGTTTAAGAACCTCACTTCCAAGTAGTTTGCTTCAAACCATTTATTTGTCTTGTAGCCAGCCAAACTTAGATGATGCAGATACTGTGTGGAACATTTGTGGTGTCGGTGCATCACATAGACTTCAAAAACTTCAAAAAAAAAAAAAAAAAAAAAAAAAAAAACCGCCGCCAGGACAATATGTAATAACTTCGATTTTAGAAATACAAGGGGAATCAATCTTAATTTTAATCTTGGATGGCAAACACTGGAGCAACGTAGAAAATTTTATAGCGCAACCCTGATGTATAAATGTATTAATAGCCTTGCACCGGACTATCTCTGTGATAATTTTAATTTATTTTCCGATTCTCATATTTATAATACAAGAAGTACCCACCCTGTAGAGGTTTTAGTCCCCAGTGTCAAGAAAGTTCTTTTAAGAAGTCTTTCGCTTACAATGGTGCTACAGTCTGGGACTCTCTTGACGATTTTGCCCGCAGTTTACATGATTTAAATTCTTTCGAACGCAATTTCAAGGCTCGATATTTTACATGATTTTTATGTTTTAATTTTGGATTGCTTGTCGCTCAGTTTTATCAGTAATGTATTTGCAACATTTGTATATATACTGTATATATGTTTACTGGTCCCCAGGGAAGAACAGAGGTAACTCTGACTGGGTATACCAGAATAAAGATATTCAATTATTATTATTGTTATTATTATTATTATTATTATTATTATTATTATTATTATTATTATTATTATTATTATTATTATTATTTTTATTATTATTATTATTATTATACAACCTTTCACCATGTGGCGCAGTCAGTAAGCCAAGTTGACGTTTGAGCTGGGCATGCCCAGTGAAGCATGGCCTCTGTTTAGGAGAGAGGTCCTTGAGGACAGAAAGGCGCCTTCCCCCACTCAACTTGTTAAGTTACCCTGGTAACCAGAATCAAAACTCTCTTCTTTTTTTTAATCACATCAGGGGCTAATTTTAGTGAAACAATTAAAGAGCATTGCCTATTGATAATAACAAAATCAAGGGAACCACTAAATATACCAAGCTTGCATCCATAACAGTTCCTTCCTTTGTTTCAAAGTTGACCTATGTACATTTCTATGTTCAGTGAGAGAAAGTTATCCGTTATGACATGTAGCCCAGGTAGAGGCTGGGCTTCACTGGGCATGCTCAGCTGAGATGTCTACTTGGCTTATTCCTTGTGGTTCCGCGGGGGTAATTATGCCTGTGCTGAGGTAACATGATTGGAGAGTGTCAATAAAATATGAGGCCTAGGGATGCAAGGGGCTGTATATTAAACAATTTTGCTACCAGAAAGGCAGATTTTGGTTTGATAGTGGAAAACAAGGTATACTTTGAGCTGACATGAATATTATGGAGGTATGTACACTGGCACCAGTATACACAATGATTCAGCTGGAGTCAACTGTGTGCGTATAATGAAATTGCAAGTAGTACTACGCAGAGCTGGTTGCCATGGCAATTTGCTGAAAAGTTTCCCATCCATACCCATATTTTCTGGTGTTTACTTGATGTAAAAATTTCTTATGCACATTTTGGTGTGTAAACATATATGTTTGTAATCCATTGAGTGAACTAGAAGGTGGTAGCTCTGTTCGTCTGTGTTTCCACAGGTTGAATTACTGAGTGAAACCTTGTGTCTTTCAACCAGTCTCGTGATGTTCGAGGTGGCTACTCCATGTCTCTCTCTTTATGTGCATTATACCTCTATTTCAGTGTGGGCCTGGGCATCTATAATGATACAGTTTGCATTTAACATATTGTATTTTTTCACCGCTATAATAAATATTTTCACTTACCACTGATTTGGACAAAAGCAAATGCATTGCCAGGTTAGCAGACGCCTAGCCCTGAACTGTAGGATTGGGACCCCTGCCAGATACAAAAATGGCACGTGAGTCAGCTAAGCAAGAAAGCAAAAATGCCTGGTATAAAATAATCAATGCCTCTTACCAACATATAATATCTGCGTCTGCGTGTCCTTTTGTTTGTGTGTGTTTGTCTGCATAAAGAGACACCAGGGCTGCTCATGCACTATCATTATTCAGTCTGTATGCCAACACAGAACTTTTTTGTTTTCCCCTTTAGATACTTTATTAATTTAGTTAGTTAGTTAGTTAGTTAGTTAGTTAGTTAGTTAGTTAGTTAGTTAGTTAGTTAGTTAGTTACTTAGTTAGATACTCAGTTAGTCAGTTAGTTTTCCTCGCACACTATTGTTCCGAAAATTAAGAAACTCGACACGGTGATTGATCTACTAGTGAAGCTGTGTGTATTTTTGGAACGGTCATGGTGTGAAGAATGATGCAAAGTAGCGGCAATTAAAAGTTTAAAGACCCACATCTTCAAACCCAATACAGATAGACCAGGATTTTCAAATTGTATACTAGTATACATGTTTGTGCCACCTGCCACTTTAACGTATAGTACACAAAAGCGATAGAATTTAAAATCCTGCTTATTAGGATTAGTTGAAAAAAAAAAAGTTGAATAACTCCAAAACTATAATTGATAGAGGTGTCATTCTAACTTTAATTGACAGTTTTTCTGAGATAGCTCATTTAATAAACCATGAATCAAAGTTGTAGCAGTTTCGTTTATGCAAATTAGGCAAAAACACACAATTTAGATCTTGAATACCTTCCAAACCATTGTAGAAATATGTGGCAGTCCAGCTTCAATTGATAGATTTATGACATAGCCGGATCCAATGAAACATTAATCAAAGCTGTAGCATTTCACTATAAACAAATCATACAAGTACACAATGTGTAATTCTGGAATAACTTCAAAATTATTACAAATAGAGGTACCACTCCAACTTCAGTTGATAGGTTTGTGACACAACCGCATCCAATGAAATATAAAGCAAAGTTATAGCATTTTTACTTGTGCAAATTAGGCAAATACACAAAATTTAGATATTAAATAACTTCAAAGCTATCATAAATAGCGACATTCCTACTTCAGTTGGTTGGTTTGTGACAGTCGCATCCAATGAAACATGAATTAAAGTTGTGGCATTTTAATTTATGCAAATTACGAGAATACACAAAATTTAAATCTCGAATAACTTCAAAACTATTACAGGCAGAGATGCCATTCAAATTCAATTCAATTTGTGACATACTGCAACCAATTAAATATGAACCAAAGTTGCAGCATTCAAATTTATGTAAAATAGACGAATTTAAAAATTTATATCTTGAGTAACTCCAATAGTATAATAGACAGCGGTGCCATTCTAATGTCAATGAATAGTTTTTGTGAGATAGCTCATCCAATGAACCATGAATAAAGGTTGTACCAGTTTGATTTATGTAAATTAGGGGGTTTTTTTTTACACCAACTTTAAATCTTGCATAACTTCAAAACTATTATAGATAGAGGTGCTATTTCATCTTGAATTTGTAGGTTATTGTCCCAGGAGGTAAATAAATAACCAAAAAAAGGCAATCTTTAAAAGTTTTCTAGACACACTGATTAGGAATAAAAATGTTAAAGTTATATTTAAAATGTCGATTATTATGGGAGCAAAAGCACCAATGAGGTCTTAATAATATTTTGGAAGTGGCCATATCTGTGGAGGACTTAATTTGGGTCCAGACTCCAGAGCTCAAATCGATTTTGGGAATCTAATGCCGAATTCTGGAATGCCGTCACTGAATGGGGTCGCCTATGATCCATAGAACTTATTAGCATCACTGCTTCACGAGAGCCGAAATGAAACTGCCAGGAAAACATCTGGAAGCCCAGAATGGAAACGGGCTGGTCATGTTTGTGTATTGTTTTGACGGTTAACTCAGTGTTGTGTGGGCCGAGTGAGGAAAGCTGCTAACCAGCACCACTTTGGACGCTTTCTCTGACACCTCAGTCCACAGCACGCCGACGCTAGATGGAATGGAGCCCTCACGATGAACAACTTGATTGTGGAATGATAAGAAGCATTCAGGGGAGCAACCTTCATTCAGATATGAAGCCCGGGATCAGCTTGGATCCTGGCTTGGTGGAGATGTATTGCCGCTCACCTTTTCGCTTGCAAATGAATTCCAGTGTGAAAATGCATTGTGGTATATTACATTATAAAAAGGTATTATGTGCAGGTATTGGGTCGTGAATCTCCGACCCCGATCCGCTGTGCGTTGAGGGTTTTGTGTTAATGTTTTCTACCTCCGGGTGCCCCACGGAGCGTGTCGGAGGTACGGATCTGACACTCGGGGGAAAGCACCCTGGCCTTCAATACCGGCAAGATACCAGCCGGAATTCCACGGCGAAAAAAAAACCGTCGAAAAAACAAAAACCCCGTCGATTTAAAATGGATGAGAACTGTTGGTTGGTGTTGATATTATCAGTGACAGTTTTGCCAGCAATTTCGGAAGGACTAGGAGAGATCACGCTGCCAGTGGCCATAGCCCTACCCAGCAGAAACTCGACTGTGGATCAAAGTTTGCGCGGTGTTGCGGACAAAGCTTTGAAGGATATTGACAATGCTAAAAACATGCTTTCTGGCCTCGCAGGATACAAAATGGAGGCACACTACATCGATACCAGCCCTGTAAGTAAAATATATCTCTCAATATTTAAAAAAGTGGGTCAAGATCAATGTATCTTTTTAGCTATTTGGAAAATGTTGATCAATATTTAGCCAAAAATCAACATAACCAGAGCACTCTTTTGGGGAGAGGGAGGAGGTTTCAAGAAAGAGTTCTCTGTGTACGCTTTTGATAATGCTGATAATTTTGGCTGACCCCTTAATGAGACATATATTGAACATATTTCAACATTGCCTCCTAGATTCAAGTTTTTTCTGCACAGTTGGTGCTTTACTCTACAGTTCCAACGCATCAATGTTTATTTGGTGTGTTTGTATCCTAGAATGTATATTTACTGTTTGTATCCTAGAATGTATATTTACTGTTTGTATCCTAGAATGTACATTTATTGTTTGTATCCTAGAATGTATATTTACTGTTTGTATCCTAGAATGTATATTTACTGTTTGTATCCTAGAATGTACATTTACTGTTTGTATCCTAGAATGTATATTTACTGTTTGTATCCTAGAATGTATATTCACTGTTTGTATCCTAGAATGTATATTTATTGTGTTTGTATCCTAGAATGTATATTTACTGTGCTTGCATCCCAGATTGCATGCTTGCTGTACTCGTGTCGTCAATAGTATTGCATTGTAAACATATTTATCTAAAGAACTGGATCGCCTAATAGTTACATAGCAACTGATCTGGAGGTTCTTCAGTACATGCATTGACAGACATAGTATGTACACAACAAACAGGACATTACAAGGAGTCTCTTTGCTATTTTTAACTGTATAATACCAAGCAGTAGTTAAGGAAACAATATCAATAAATGAATCGTCTCAACTCTATGATAAATGTATGTACTGCAGAAAAAAATTCACCATTCTGTTCATTTAAAAGATAAGTACTGGCACTTAGCATTATTTCCAAAAGTCTGTCTCTAACGAGATCAATCAACAAGTTTGGATTTACACCTGGGGCAAGCACGTTAACAGCAGCATTCAAGAGTTTACGCCTTTGAGGGTTGTACAGATGACAATGGAAAAAAAATGAAATGTATCCTCGATTGGGTGGCTACAGGAACAGGCTGCTGATGGTACAATATTTATGTTAAAAAGATGTGAGTTTAATTTAGACTGAACCAGGCGGAGTTGGGTCTGAACAATACTAACAAAGCGGTCCCCATGAGAAAAATATGAAGGAATTACTTGCGTGGAAAAGTAGAAGTTTTTTAACTGTCAGTTTGAAGTTTGAAAGTGCAGGCGATTCTCTTACAGCAGGCGGGAGATCATTCCAAAGTCTGATAGATGATGGGAGAAAAATGTGTAGAAGCGGTCAGTTCTACATTTTATTTGTTGGAGTTCAGCGGGATTTATTAATGAACGACGAGCTTGTACAAGAACGTAATTAGGTATAAGGTCATATAGATATTGCGGAGTAAGTTTGTTAAGTATTTTGTATACAAATATTAATTTAAAGCATTTTCTCCGGGTGTGGAGTGGCTCCCACCCAAATTCCTCCAATAGACGAGCACGGGAACTGAATTTAATTGCTCCAGTACAAATTCTGGCAGCTTCATACTGTAACCCTTCTAGCATTTAACTACAGGAGGGGTTATTCCTAATTGTCGTAGTTTGAACAATAGACCTTGGTGCCATACCCGGTCGAAAGCTTTTGATATGTCCAAGAAAACCATTCTGGCTTCTTTGTGGATTTCAAGTCCGTTGTAAATCTTGTGAACAATGCTTACGAGTTGATTTATGGCAGAATCGTTTGACACAAATCCGGAATAGCGATTAAACAGTCGAAATAAAGATTTACAGATGCTCGGAGCTGTTAATTTGAGTAGAAAATTACTAACACTATCTGGACCGGTCGCAGAACTAACTCTTACAGAAGAGAGACTTTTCAAAACTTCCTTTTCATTTGTCTCAAACTGCTCTAGTCTTGCACCGGTGCAATACTCGAAAGCAGGAAGAGGGGGAGCGGTTTCATCTACAGGGATTCTGCACTGTTTTGCAAAGTACTGATTGAATATTTCTTGCCTTTTCGGTGTTATCAGAAATAATAGTATCATTTTCAATAAGGGGCGGTATGCTCGGATGAAGCTTGCATCCGAGAACAGACTTGGCGAGAGATCACCATTTTTTACGTTAATTTCTTTGCTGTCCAGCTTCGCTTTGAGATTTGAAAAGTAAGTCCGAATTGATTTTTTGTTAGCCGTGACGGAAATGTTACGGAAGCGCTTATAAAGTTGATAAAGTCGTTCAGTGACTGGGGAAGGCTTACCGCTATCTTTTTGCACCAATTTTTTGTATCTCTTCCATGCGCGGTTGCGTCTTCTAATTAGGAGTTTATTATTTGCAATAATCCAGGGTTTATCTTTTGCACCAATGAGAAAATTTTTGCATGGAATGAATTCTTTTGCTATGTGAAGAAATAAGTTTGACCAGTAGTCAACCTTTTCTTCTATAGTATCAAACAAGTCGAAACCGACATTCCAAGGGACATGCTCTAGAGCTTCATTCAAGCCCGTGGGGTTTGCTCTCTTATAGTTCTAGACAGTTCTCTGGTAGGTTCAGTCGTTGGGAAACGTAATAGAAAAGGTGCAAAAAATAACAGACTGGTCGGAGTTCGAGATTGGCGGAAGAACGCCATTATTAATGATATGGCCACGGGAGTCCGTAATAAAAAGATCTAAAATGCTATTAGAAAATTCGGTGGATCTTGTAGGTTCATCTATAATTTGATACAAATCATTACGAGCAACCATAGATCGTCGACGATCTATGGAGCAACCAAGTCTACAAGTTTAGTACCTAATTCGCTGTCAGTGTGGTCCGAGTTCCAGGGCTAGCAACGGTCATTGAAATCACCCGTTATAATAGGAATTCGAAGGTTCAGTTTCATGGCTTTGGAAATGGAATCGGAGAGATTTTGGAGAAATATGTCTCGCGCGCCAGCTGGCTGTCCAGGCGGGTGATAGTAGACGCCAACAAGGGCTATTCCACGGTCGGTAGCTATTTCGGGCCAAACACATTCACAGTTGGGTGCTTGAAGGTCAAGGGGTCGGGTGCCAGACAAGGAATTTTTTATGCAAATGGCAACTCCTCCGCCGTGACTGTTGCGGTCATTACGTAAGGGAGGTTGAAAGTTCTGGAGACTCAAAATACGCAGTACGCATATTAATTTCCCGCCTCAAAGCACGGGTTTGACGCCTGGCGATCACGGGAGACATGCGGGTCGCATCACTATCACAGACAGGCCATATATATGATCATTTCTCACAAAATTAGCAAATACTGATAAATTTAAGTTCACAAATGCCAAACTGGCATTCTTCAAGTACTTCCCGAGCCATATATAAGAAAAGTTTTCCGTGTCCCTTTAATAAGTATTCTGTATTTTAAAAAAATATTAGAAATATCCCGCTGTCCCCAAAGGTACCGACCCGTATGTCGCCATATCTCACCAAGGGAGACTAGGCAATCAGGTATGCAGTTGGGGCGGGAACCTAATATGCAAATCTCCCATTGATCTGGGTGGCTCTCATCGAGCCATGTTTCGGATAGCGTGATGACATCTATATTTTCTGAATGAGCAAATAAGTGTAGTTCATTTAATTTACCGTCAGATTTGTGACTACGAGTTTTAGCATGACAAAGTTTGATTTTTTTTTCAGGGATTGGGGTCCCAGGTTTGGGTGTATATAAATAGCATTTAAAAAAATCCCCAGTAAATCGCCATGGATAAATGTCTCATGCTTGTAGGTGTATTAAGTAAAAGTAGTAAAAATGCTATCGACAGAAATGCCAAGGATGCACTAATTTCATTAGTGTTGCAGTGTTCAGTAATTATCTTCAGAAGAAATTTAGAACAATAAAATAATCCAATTACAGCCCTATACTGTTATATACTACAACCCATCTTTCACGAAGAAAAGTTTACTGATGACTACTGAATGCTGTTGTGTGCCCGTTTGCAGCTTGTTGTGAAGACAATTGCGAAGGTAAAGTAAATACAAGAGAAAATTCCACTTGCTTGTTAATTACATATGAGATAGTTATATTAATATATGTAAATGGGCAAACAGAATGCATGTAGGTAACACGAAGAAAACAAAAACAAATTTTAACATTATCATTGTGGGGTGACACATAACGACGACATAACAAAAGTACATACACAATAGTGGTAATATTTGTGGCATTATGAGAATATTCTGGATAATAAATCAGGCTGACAAAGATGGTATATGTTAAATAAATGGAAGTAGGATACCTTTGTATGTACTGTTGGTGTTGCAGGTACAAGTAAAGAGATATGTTCGTTCGCACAAATGCGACATTCCACACCAGCTTCGTGACCATGTAACAGACTGGATACAATTTAGCTGATATTTTAGCTACAAATATCATCTTTATAACGTCTAGGGAGGTCACATCGATGGCTGTGTAATTGCATTTAAAAAAGTAACAAGCTATACCGAAAGTTGACTGTTATTGATTGTGTACCTGTGTGCGTACTGACACAGTTTACTTCAAATATGGCAGGTTTGAAGTCGCTTGTCATGATAAACACATGTATGTGTAGGCCTATATGAATATATATTCACTGTGTTTGTATTCTAGAATTATGCTTTCGGTGCTTATATCATAGAATGTATAGTACAGAAAAACATGACCCATAGTCATAAATTCCAAAACCAACAATAACAGCAAAGAGATTCCAGAGTTACCAAAGCATCAACATTCATCTTTCCAATACCAATGTGAAGAAACAAATTCTATCCCATGTGTGTGTAGTCCAGAGTAACCACGGACGGGCCGTTCTGCACCGTGTAGAATTTATTGCCACACGCCCGGGTAGAACGGTCGCATGCATGCCCTACTTTCGCGCTGACCACTTTTTCATGGTGCGCACCCAGGATGTTGAAAGATGGTCTGCTGCGGTATTCGTCGTAGATTGCTGTTTCGACACAACACTATCATTTTTTTAAAATGAGAAATGGTAGAGAATACTCTGGACTACACATACATCGGATAAAAATAAAACAACACACTTGCAATTACCTGGCCGTAAATTCTGCATGGCACTCGCGTACCCGTGGAGCGGAAGGATATGCTCGATGGCCCGCCTGCGGCGGGCTGCATCTCGTGTATGCTTCCGCTCCACGGGTAAGTTCGTGCCATGCAGAATTTACAGCCAGGTGCTCCCGTACCCGTGGAGCAGAAGGATACACTCGATGGCCCGCCTGCGGCGGGCTGCATCTCGTGTATGCTTCCGCTCCACGGGTAAGTTCGTGCCATGCAGAATTTACAGCCAGGTACTCCCGTACCTGTGGAGCAGAAGGATACACTCGATGGCCCGCCTGCGGCGGGCTGCATCTCGTGTATGCTTCCGCTCCACGGGTAGGCTCGTGCCATGCAGAATTTAGGCCAGGCACTCACACTCGTGTAGTTTTATTATTTATCCCATGTAATAATAATAATAATAATAATAATAATAATAATAATAATAATAATAATTTTATTCGAAAACTACCCCTTTACAGCGGGGGCATCAATGGAACGGGGTTTATTCCATGATGCGTCCAAGTATATTACAATAAGCCATCTATTTACAAAGTAAAGATTTGTGTGTGGTAGGGCTGTATCTACGTTCAGCATTGAGCCGTACGTGGAACAGCACCCATTTACCATTTGAAATTTACTTTTTACATGTGCATGCAACCATCAGTAGGCTTCTCATAGCTCCATGTATATATACATATATATTGTCCATTACATTCTTTTGACAAATTAACCTTCCCTTAACACTAATCACACATACATTTTGGATGCTACCTCTTCAAAATACCGAATCGCGAATTCCGCACCCACTGCCAATGGTTTGTAAATAATAAATGAATAAATAAATAATTTTATTAGATAACTACCCCTTTACAACGGGGGCATCGATGGAACAGGGTTTATTCCATGATGCGTCCAAGTATCTTACCCATTTAAAGTTTGCTTTCAACCGGTGTAAACAGTCATCAATATCATAATTTTTGTCCCCCGCGCTAAAACTAGAGATAAACCACTCATTGGGAGAAAACTCTAGAAAGCTTAAGGACAAGTACATCGTGCACTTTTGGTTTACAATGTAGAAAATAAATGTTTATCATCGTCATATTTACTGACCAGTATGTGTAGTCCAGAGTAACCACGGACGGGTCGTTCTGCACCGTGTAGAATTTATTGCCGATCCACACGCCCGGGTAGAACGGTCGCGTGCATGCCCTACTTTCGCGCTGACCACTTTTTCATGTGTGCGCACCTAGGATGTTGAAACATCGCCTGCTGCTGCATTTGTCGTTGATTGCTGTTTCGACACAACACTATCATTTTTTTAATGAGAAATGGTAGAGAATACTCTGGACTACACATACATCGGATAAAAATAAAACAACACTCTTGCAATTACCTGGACGTAAATTCTAGACGGCACTCGCGTACCCGTGGAGCGGAAGGATACACTCGATGGCCCGCCTGCGGCGGGCTGCATCTCGTGTATCCTTCCGCTCCACGGGTACGCTCGTGCCATGCATAATTTACGGCCAGGCACTCACACTCGTGTAGTTTTATTATTTTCACTCCTGACTTGAGACAGGCAGTCACCCATCAAAGGCAACTTGTGGTTTTAAACCGGTCCTCTCAACCTTTGAAGTAGTCTTCATTAACTACAGACTATAGAGTTTCCAAAATGCACAGGCCTAACTACTCAAAACCCAAATTTTATTACTTCTGCCAAAAATAAAAAGATACCTTGTAGGCCTTTCACTTTTTAGTTCTTCTTGTTAGTCAGCTGAGTTTATAGCAAAAAAGTAGCCCTACATCGTTTTTGTGATATTTATGAATCTGGAACATTTTGAACACACTGTACCTCCATTATAACCATGAGTCTGAGAACACAGCCCACAGCACAACATAGCCAATGAAGTATTTATCAAATAGTACAGAAAAACATGACCCATTTTCATAAATTCCAAAACCAACAATGACAGCAAAGAGATTCCAGAGTTACCAAAGCATCAACATTCATCTTTCAAGTTCAAGTTCTTTATTCGCCCGTGACCTCTACCCGAGGTATAGGGCCATAAATCAAATACAAATAATAATATTGACAATTAGCGATGGAGTGCATACAAGATAAACACAAATAATATCAAAAATAAATATGGAGGTTCTATAATAATTTAAAACCTTCAATAAGAAATTTACAGACCTTGTTTAGTTGTGTTACATCAGAAGTTAATAATTGAGAAAATTTTAATACATTTGCAGGCTTGTAAAAATGCTCTGGAATGAATTTTTTTCTGATTACAGTTAAAGTAGGTCATTCAAGTAAAAATGATACTCGTCACCAAACTGATTATTATTATATAAAGTACAATACCTCTGATTTCTAGGAATATTAATGTATCGCCCGGTCTCAACTGGTAATTTGTGATTCAATGTTCTAAATTTACACATAAACTTCCTATATTTTGGTAATAATTGAACAAGGTAAGACTCAAAACCAAAATCATGTTTATATAACCTATAATTAAAACATTTATCTGTATCAAAAATTTCAGTTTTCCATTCTTGTCTATACTGATCTGTTAATCTTAATTTTACAGCTTTACATAACCACTTGTTATTCACACTTCCTGGTTGATCCCATATATTACTCATACCACAATGATTTAATATTTGGTGTACAACTTTTAACCAAGGATTTTTTCTATCATTACTATTATTATATTGCATTAAAAGTGCTTTATATGAACATTTCCAATACCAATGTGAAGAAACAAATTTCACTCCTGGCTTGAGACAGGCAGTCATCCACGAAAGGCAACTGGTGGTAAAGAAACGAATTTCACTCCTGAATTGAGACAGGCAGTCACCTATCAAAAGCAACTGGTGCGTGTTCACGTAAATGTACAAGACATAGCACAACAAAACGCTCCTTCTATAGCCCATTATTGTACTTTGAACTGTAGCTCTTACTGTAATCGTGTGTGTGTGTGTGTGTGTGTGTGTGTTATAGTTGCACACACGAGGCCAGGTAAAGCCGACAGATCTCGGTGCAATGGATATTCACATTGTTGATATGGGTTCATATCTCTGACTCTGTAGCCTTCACCAAATTACAGATCCGTTTTAATTCTTGATCTGTATGTCCCAAAAGGTCGGGTCATGACATGACAAGTTGCTGTTACTTTGAACCCACTCGTCACTTGTTAGGGATTGTTTATGCACTTGCAACAGTTTCGCATAGATCATTCTTCATTGAATATTAACTGCTTTTTTTTTCTTGCGAACCCGACTTACACAGTGTTCATACATTTCGTAAACCAGGGTGCCAAATTCGGATACAATGTATTTGTTTACATGAAAGCAATGAAATTAGAGATGAGATATACAGTAGTCCACCAAATAATCACTATGTGTCTGTCGTGCATTTCATGTTGTTTCAAAGATGCTCATAACCAAAGACAATATACGCACACTCACCAACGCACATACAAACGTACACGCATCTACACCTACACACACACACACACACACACACACACACACACACACACACACACACACACACACACACACTCACACACACACACACACACACACACACACACACACACACGTGTGTGTATAATGGAGACCAGTTCTGGTTTTCATTTAGTATTTGGACCTGCCATGAGGTATTTCATGATTTCATTAGATCAATTTTATCATATCATTAAATATATTTAATGATAAGTATTGAAACAATTTATGAAATCCTTTTTTTCATGTTTGATATTATAGAATGCAGTTGATGATATTAAACGATTAATGATGTGTCTCTTATAGTACGGAAACGAGTTTAACACATTTCGAAATGTTTGAATGGAGTTCGAGATATGATGATATAGACTGTATGGGAACGTGCAATTTGATCAAATGAGAAACTCTATTTAATTCAAACATACCATTTGATACCTATGGAAATATATACATATATATATATATATATATATATATATATATTATACAGTTATGGGACATCTGTTTGGTTACCTTAGTGCTAAATGCAGAACACACACACACACACGTATATATATATATATGTATATATATATATATATATATATATATATATATATATATATATATATATATATATATATATATATATATATATATATTATATACATAAAAGTATTTGGACAAATGATGAATCCACTTCCGCTCCGAGTTAATCATATCATTGAACCGGATCGGAAGTGATTTAATGAGGAGATCACATAATTAATCATATCAATATATATGATAGATTATTCAATGATATCTTTAAATATCGAGGAAAAGAAATGGCGTGCACATGGGACGTCATTTCTGGTCTCTATTCAGTATTTTCAAATACCACACGTATTGCAGATATCCATATTATGAACCTGTTCCATCGGGCCCGTTCTGTGCCCGGCTAACCTTTAACTCCCACCCAATGGGGGGGGGGGGGGAGGAGGCATTTATTGCCTGGGAATTGACTAAGCGTATCTAATATCATCAAATCAGTTTAACATATCATCAAACTTATTCAGTGATTTGATCAGTTACACGTATAGCATATGATCAAATCGATCTAATGATATGACCAGATTGACTTAAGCATATGTCCAGATGTACTATATGCAATCATAACATTAAACTGATTCAATAAGATAAAATGCATCTGACGGTATGTTAACAACAAGAAATACATCCAAAGCATTGTTTGGTAACTAATACCGTTGGAAGTCCATAGAGTGAAAGTAGTACAGAAAATACATTTAAAGCACACTCTCAAAAGATCTTAAATCCGGATAAAATTTTCAAACTTTGGTGAGTTACTTAATGAATAAGTATTGAGATTTGTGACAAAAATAAATAAATTTGCACATATATAATTATATATATATATATATATATATATATATATATATATATATATATATATATATATATATATATATATATATATATATACATCTTCTTACAAATGTTTAGATTTGAAATTTGATTTCCTGAATTAACGACTTAAAAGTGTATCTGGGATTATCTTTATCTATGTTAGCTTTGGAATGATGATAATTTAAACAGTCCTTGACACTTTTATGAGGTCCTATAGGTCTACATTACCACTGTGAAAAAATTAGAATTCTATTAAGCACGTGCGAAGTTATTTCAACATTTTCATAGGCATATAAAAAATCACGCCTTCGTCACAAACCTGTGTGCATATTGACCAATAGCTGACAATATTAAAACGTTTTTCAAACAAACAAACAAAACAAAAAATGACACAACAATCAACACCCGGAGCTTACTGTGCGTGTGGGTGTGTCTTAAGAGTATTGAGCGGGATAATAAACAAGTTATCGGATTGGCTACGGCCCCATGGCTGCTCAAAAGGGCGTGGTTCACGTCAAATAGTCTCGCCTGAAGACTCGACCATTGCACGTGAACCTTGCCTTGATACATCAGGCATCGGGCTGTTGCCAATCCTATAAGCCATACATATCTGCTTTATATGTGAAGCACGAGTCCTGCTGTCCTCAGTGCCGGCTGGACCATTTAATGACGTGTGTGTATGAACTAGCTCTCCTTCCCTCCTTGCTTTACTACCCGTGAATAGCAGCTGCAAGCATGCTGGCTCATCCTACCCTTTTTGAAAAACTATTACCTTGGTGTCAACAAGACGTTCAAAAATTTTTTAAAAAGGTGATTTACCAGTCATGGGATTTTGCTCTTGGTTCAGTTTTACCAGTTTTCACATGATCACCTGACCTGGAATTTGGAATACACTAAGAACCCTTTCTGGACAAACATATCTATGGATTTATTGTGTTTGGGTCTTTCAGTCCCAGCATAGAGGCCCACAGCCAGGATGGGAGGCTATAGAGGCCACCATTGCAAATCTGATGAGGGCCTTCGTTGGTTAGGCTTGTTTAAGACCCTTTCTTAGTTAATGCGTTATAAAGCAAAATAGCTAATGAATATTATAAAAATAAATATGGTCATAGCGTCGAGCTAGAACAAGCCACGCCACGAAGCGGCCTTGGCGAAGAGTGAAGAAAGGGTCTTTAAAAGTCATCCTGATTGAATGGGTACCACAAATTAGAAAGTTGATGTTTAGGTTGGTTAGAAATAATATCTGAAAACCAAAATGTTAAATCTCATCTTCGAATAGTGCTTTTTTTTAGCTCCAAAAGTGCACAAGACTTGCTACATGAAATCGCGGGCATTTTCTCCGATCATGGCTCGATGTGGGAAAGAGTTAATGACGTCACAAACGCAACCCGCTGGCTAGGGTGAATGTCACGGTTATAAGCCAGAGTGCCTTCGGTTCCCGCTTCGGTTAGCCAAGAGTCATGGCAGATAGAGCACAACATAGTGACTCCGGAAATCTGAATTGAGTTTTTCATGTACGTGGTCTGATGAGAATGAAGAAAAATTAATAACAAACGGTGTAACAAGAGGGGAAAAGATCATTCAGCCTTACAGACATGAGTGGGACGCCCAGAACCTTGCCGTCACTACCAGTCTAACACTGCAGGGAGTGCAGCCGTGGGACAGCCATACGATCCCAATTTGCCGTCTGGGCAATGATAATTCGTTGCAAGGGAGATATTTCCTATAAAAAATTACTAGACTTCATTTAACAAGAACAAGCATGCATGCAATAAATTGGAATTTGCGTCAGAATGGGCCAGGTCTTGTAGTGTTTCAAATTGTAGCATTTGCAGAAGCAGCTACAGCCTACGCCTACGGCATGTAAAAGTCTATACAAGCAGTTAATTTTTCCAGGGCCTTGCCTCTTGTCCTGGTAAATCTTGACTGCAGGGGTCAACGCTCTCCATAATTTCGGGGCTTTGGGAGAATGTAAACAAGCTGTAGAACTTGTATAGAGCTACAACACACCAACCAATCATGGGCTGGAACAGTGACGAAAATGAATATTTCCGCATGCATTTTTAATTCTGTTGATGAAATGTGAATAAAATATGTTTAAACCAAGTGACAATTGACAGCCACAGCTCGCTAGCACGGTCAGAGTCTTCCCTGTCAGCCAGGGGTGTTGTGACGTCACTAATCTTTTGCGCCTTGAGGGTGTCTGAAATGAATGAAAAGCGACGATTGAAGACGCAGTGAGTTTTTTTTTTTTTTTTTTTTTTTTTTTTAAATATGAACAAAAGTGTTATTTTCACATCTTTTTTTTTTTCTTAAGTGCATCGTATGGTTAGAACAACCCATGAGTCACCCGTGTATCCATTTTAAACATGCTGAACCTAGCTTTAACTTTGACTGGGTTCCGGTCGCATCTGTTCGGCGGCGCTGCGGTGGCAGTGAAAGAAACACGGCGCAACAGCCAACCGAAACACACAGATGTACTTTCATAACCCGTGTTGCAGCAGGTCTGCGGCGGGCAACTTAGTGTAGGAGGACCGTGAACTGTGCTGGCAGCTGTGGCACATCGGTCGGGCGACATCCAACAGAGGAACAAAGTCGAAATTCATGTTGAATTATGCATGTTATGAACTCAGTCGGGCGACAGCCGATCACTGAGGAAACAGGTACTCTTTGATGACACTGGTTGCAGCATGATAGATAGGATCATGGCTAAGCAATGTATAGCCTCAGTATAGTATAGGCCTACTGTCAGAACGGTGCTGTGAACAGTAGCACTGACGCTTTGGCAATATACAACTGAGTAACAAATTTGAGTTGCCCAACAGGCCCATAATAAGAAAACTTGTCCATTGGAATTGAAATAGCTTCTGCTACGTAGATTATAGGAGATGCAAGTAAACTTTATGTTAGGGTATATTGACAATAAATAGGAAAAGAACATAATTATCTATTCTAAACAACTGTATTCTACGTGCGGCGTGATGGAATGGATCTATCATGTAGTCACAGCGGGTAAGGCCTAAAAAAATAGTATGTTTCCGGTTTCCTGACCCAGCTGCCTCAGAACCCCCCGACCTCAACTTTTTTACGTGGTCCGGCCAAAAAAAAAATGTACCCGACCTGCCTGTCTTCCCGCAAACCAGCTCTCGGAATAGCTACATTAAATAGAAATTATCAGATGTTTCAGAAGTATGATGTTGTTGAAGTATTAATCGCACAGATCTATCTCTTGATGAATCAGAAAAGCGAACTCCGTATGGAACTTCGGAGGTAAGAAGAGACTGATCGCGAGACATGACCGAGATAGAAACATTTGGAGGCCGTGATCAGGGAGCGCATGCAGTGAAGGAACCGACTGTTAACTCCTAGCACTCTGCTCAGGCAGTTTTGGGATCTGGCACAGCCAGCTACTGGGCACTTTTGTGTGTGTGTGTGTGTGTGTGTGTGTGTGTGTTTTGTTGCGCAACATGCGACATGCTGGCGTAAAATTGCCGTAACTACAATTATTTTTGCAATTAATACACAATGATCAACATGACTTGCGTTGAGTAAGACCTTCACTACATTTCTATGTGGTTTCTTTGTCAATTTAAACAAAAACTCGTGCCCTACACTCTAACAAAGTGAATATATCATCTCAGTCACGAATTAATCAACAGCGATCAAGCCTGTGTGAATACAAATTGTTTTGGAGGGATTTCCCATAAAATACTTTTGTTTCAGCCAATGGGAGAGCTTGTTGTTAAAGTAAACAAGGTTCTCAGCTTTTTGACGATGTGAAGAACATGGCGGGTAGACGAAAAAAAAATCGTAACCGCGACGAAGAAATACCTTATTTTTGCGCAGTTTTTTTAAAGTTACACCATTCAAATTGTCACAAGCAACGGCCCGATCATTGATTTAAATCATCGTTGAAGGAAAATACTCATTTTTAACGCAAAATCAAAATGGCCATCGGCAAGAACTGACTTTTCTCTACAAGAAAATGTGCGTGCCTGCATGTAAATAAACAACACCGGGAATTTGAGAGGGCCTTCGATCAGCCACTTCAAAAGTGACACTCAGTGTCTTAATCTCAGATCTAGTGTTTCATGGCTACAAGTAAATTACAACTACAAGTAAAAGTTGGGGGAGTTCGTTATTTTTAGGTAGGCTTTTGGGCATTATACGTGTACATTCCATGCAACTCAAACCCTAAAAATTAAATTTTAAAAATTTTATTGAAAATAAAAAATCGCCACCTGCATACCTGGAAATTGATCTGCTGGCAAAATAAAAAAACATCTCCCTACCTACCTACCTGGACTATTTTGAACCTAAAATCGGAAACATGTTTCTTTTTTTTTTTTTTTTTTTTTTAGGCCTAAGCTTGCAAATATCACTGTCGACATTTGGCAGTATAATGGCAACATGAATTTCGACTTCGTTCCTCTGTTCGATGTCGCCCGGACTTCTGTACCACAGCTGCCTGCGCAGGTCATGGTCCTCCGACACTACGTTGCCCGGCCGTAGACCTGCTGCAACACAAAGTGTACCTACGTGTGT
Source organism: Hermodice carunculata (assembly GCA_964020975.1). Taxonomy (NCBI): domain Eukaryota; kingdom Metazoa; phylum Annelida; class Polychaeta; order Eunicida; family Amphinomidae; genus Hermodice; species Hermodice carunculata. The sequence continues at coordinate 98,228,797 of OZ026615.1, read as the reverse complement.
TGGTAGGCTAAAATATTGCCCAGTGTGTTTGTCATCGGCACTGCAGCGCTGCCAAACAGATGGAATCGGAACCCGGTCGAAGCTAAAATACCCTTTCTGTAGGTCTTGGACCAGTAACCTCTCAAGGTCGGGTCAACTGATCCACAACTTTTGATCGAGTATTCAGTTGCTGTGTCTTTTGGATTTTACTATAACAGGAGGAGAGCACCCCAAATTAAGTCCCACCATCATTTTGGATATGAAAATACTGATCAACGGTATTTTTGGAGAAATATTTGGCGCGAAACAGTTAATCATGCAGGTAAGGTACACAAATACACCTGAAAAAAAAAAAACAAACAAACAAACAAACAAAAACCAAAAACAAAACAAAACAAACAATAATAATAATAATAATAATAATAATAATAATAATAATAATAATAATAATAATAATAATAATAATAGAATAAAATAAAATAAAAAAAATCCCCCAAAACTAATCATATGCCTCCCCCCCCCCCCCCATTCTCTTGGTTTTAATTTGTTTCTATCGGTATAAACTTGAAGTAGAATGCAAAGGAAGTTGTGATGAAACCTTTTAGATAAGAGAAATAAGCCAGCGAATGTCACTATTTTAACATGTAGGCGTAGGCCTAAATGCATAAGCCTAGGTTACTGGTCCAAGACATTCTCTCCCCATCAGGACCGCTTCGCGGCCTGGCCTGTTGTAGCTCGACGCTGTGACCGCCTCGTCATTTATTTTTATGATATTCATAAGCTATTTTGTTTTACAATGAACTTATTAAGAAAGGGTCTCAAGCATTGCTCTTCGTCGGTGTAATGTTGAAATTCAAGCAGGGCTAGAACTGGCTTTTGCTGAGTGCATGATTTATGGAGCACTTGCCGGCGCACTCAGCACACTTCCGGTCAAGTGTTGCGTCATGTGTAAAATTAAATCATTAATACCGGCAACGAGTTGGTTTGTGCTTGTACCCTGACCCGGGCCTTCGGCTCGGGTGCACCACAGAGGCAACCAGCAGAATGGTTGTCCTCATATTCTGTCTGGTCAATACGAACCCATTTATACTGACCGACAAAGCAAAAGTCACTGTCCACTGAAAATACTGATCAGTGTTTTCAGTGGACAGTGCATGACTTTGCAAGTCAGTATGAACGGGTTCTTAGGTTCTTATTGACCACAATATGATGACAACCATTGTGCTGGTTGCCCCTGTGGGGTGTACGGCTCGTGTGTTGTGCTGGCGGCCGAGTCAGGGTACCTGTAGGCAAAAAAAAACCGGAGTTAAAGGTTTAAATCACGTTTCTATCATGATGAACCACCTAAAACAGACTGACAAAAATCACATGTGTAATTTGGGTCTGGGAAGTCGTAATAACCCTGGGAGCTCGTTGACGTTGTACTGCCAGTGCCTGGTATTACGGCCTGGCAATACTGTGTTCCCATTGGTTGGTCCTTGGTTACGGGGTAACATCATTATCTAGTATACAATTATGGACTTTTGCTGAGATCACTGGTTAGTTTTATGGACCTGAAAGAAGAATACTGACCGAGGCCGAAGGCCGAGGTCAGTATTCTTCTTTCAGGTCCATAAAACTAACCAGTGAATGAAGCAAAAGTCCATAATTGTTTTATTTTATGAGTTACATCGAAAGGAAGCAAATATCTAATACTGCTTTATTTTAGAAATTACATTATAAAGTAAAAAAACACAACGTCCAGTTTTAATATTTTTGCACGTGGCAAAGCTGAAAATAGTTTAATGACTTGAGATGGAGTGCCCAAGTCAGCGGAATCGTAATAGTGATTTGTGGGCGTGGCCAAGTCATTGGAATCGTAATGTCTAGTTCCAAGTTTATCGCCAGATGGCATGACTTGGCCACGCCCACAAATCACTATTATGATTCCGCTGACTTGGGCACTCCATCTCAAGTCATTAAACTATTTTCAGCTTTGCCACGTGCACCGTCGTAACCAATAAGGTTACGGTAATCTTGAAAGAGTCACCAACTCATAAAATAATAGGGGTTTGATCACGTCTGGTGACGTTGGCCCCCTCATTACAGGAGGGAGGGGGGGGGGTCAACAATCGTGATCAAACCCGATTCTATCACAGCACCTTTCTTTTTGATGTCTAAACAGTCCTATCTGCAGGCAGAAGTGACACTTGCAAGGTACTGTTTTGCAGCAAAATCGCAACTGCCTTGCCGATAGGCCTAACTAACGCCTGAAAAATGGTAGACCCAAGTCTAACTTTTCCAATATGAGCCTATGTACACCTGCAACACCACTTTTATTACCATAATGAATTGTGATATCGCGCCCTGTAAAAATTATGAGAAGGCCTAGCCATATTTTTTTTACAATCGACCGCACCGCCTGATCACTACACGTAGGAAGAGGGGCGTAACTAGCCGGGCATGGTTGGATCAAATTAACATTACAAGAATAGGCGAGTCGTAATAGAATATCGGTTCCAGAAGATGAGGTACTTACGGCAAGCCAAATTTACCTGCAAATATTAACAAGTAGTGATATCTGTATTTCTAATACATATATTTGTATTTCTAATTCAGGCATCTACATTTCTAATTCAGATAACTGAATTTGAAACGGAGATATCTGTATTTCTTATTCAGATATCTGAATTTAAAAATGCGCATACCTGGATTAGACTGGAAACACAGATATCCGAACTAGAAAAGATGATTTGCTGCATAGCAAATCAGTGTGTGTGTCTTCAAAGCACATCGGTGTGGCAATGTACAGCTATTCCATAACACAGGAGTACAAGTTGGAATGTCATCTCTATCTATCATAGCTTTGAAGTTATGCAAGATTTAAAATTTTTAATGGTGCTATTAAGCATAATTTAAATTGCTACAACTTTTAGTTTTAATTCAATATGTGCGCAATGGTCAACAACCCCCTAGTAGAAGTTGGTCACATGTAGATTGCCCAGTGTTACAATACCCAAAATTTAAAACCAGCATGAACCAAATCGGATGAAAATCGACCAAGTTATGGCAAGATGAAACTTTCAAAGGGCCAAATGACCTTGACCTTTGCCCTTTCGAGGTTACATGTTCTTATAAAAATGTGCAGTGTTGCAATACCTACAATTTGAGTCCAACATGATTAGAATTGGATGGATGAAACTTTCAAAGGTCCAAATGACCTTACCTTTGACCTTTAGAGGTCACATGTAAAATTCAAAACGTGTAGTGTTATCATAGCTACCATTTGAGCCCAAGATGATCAAAATTGGATAAAAATTGACCAAGTTATGGCTAGAAGAAAGTTACCATGGAAAGTGGCCTTTGAACATGAAATGACCTTTGACCTTGAGATGACCTCTACCTGAAGCAAACCTTGACCTCAAAAATGACATTTAGGCTTAAAATTGAACTTTGACCTTGACATGACCTTTGGCCTTGACATGACCTTGACATTTGAGATGACCTTTCCCTTGCTATGATCGAACTCCTATACACTCGGAACCACATCTACTATAGTATATAAGATATTGAAGATTTAAAACTTTAATTAGCCCTCATTTGCATAATTTTGAAAAGCATGACCTCTTATTAAAGACGGCCAGACTTCATGTATAGAAGTATAATTGTGCCAAGTTTGGAGTTTCTACATGTAATACTTTTCAAATGAAATGTCGGACAAATTTGCCGGTAAGGAAGGAAAGAAAGAAAGAAAGAAAGAAAGAAAGAAAGAAAGAAAGAAAGAAAGAAAGAAAGAAAGAAAGAAAGAAAGAAAGAAAGAAAGAAAGAAAGAATTCCTAGAAAAACAGAAAAGTGTGTGTCGACACACACACTTTAATTAGACTGGCAGAGATCCCAACGTTCAAATACCAATTCAGGGACATTTAAGTGTTAACATCAGGGACAGAGCGTATTAAAGGTTTTGACCTACGCCCGGTGTTTGGGTGTAGGTGAGAATCTGGAAACATGGGGTATATCTGACGGCATGCAGCTGCCAATTTATGCAGGGAACTACAGAGAGTGTAAAGAGGCACCTTTCTTATATCTCTGCCCAGCGTTTAATGATTTCAGATTTGAAGTATCAATGAATATGGAAAGAGGATGTTTGAATCTATAGAATGTCATCATTTTTCGGCATCCTCACTCAATGATAAACCATATTGATACCTTGGTGAACACCGTTATGATTTTGCACAAGATATCCCGGAACTGTATAACAACACATGCAAAAAAAGGGACTTGGTTGAGGCTTAGAATTATAGGAGGCAGTCACTTAATGACTCTCAGATATGACACTTTTACCGTTTGTTTTTACGGAGTGTAGATACTATACTGATTACAAATGCAAGTTTGTCGTGTTATAAACCGGGGGGGGGGGGGGGGTACTCCCCGGAATTTTTGGTGGGTAGGCTCCACCGAGGGTACGAAACCCGGACCCAACGGGAGCGGAACCAATGTGAAAATGGGGGGTCTTTTGGAGCTTGTATTAAAAAAAAAAAATGAAATTTTACATAAAATTTGGTGTATTTTGGGGCAATTTGGAGACAGGAATTGAAAAACACAGGGGTCTTTGGGTGAGACAAGCGAAAAAGAGGGTCTTTTAGAGCTACAAGCAGGAAAAAGGGGGGTCTTAGAGAGCGACAAGTACCGAAAATAGGGCGTCTTTTCCGCGGCGCCTACCCGTATAGCAAGGTATAGGAAGTACCCCCCCCCCCGGGTTATAAATGTGTAATGGAGAAGTTATTACGTTTTCTGGGTTTTTTTTGTTTTTATTTTTTTGTTTGTTTGTTTGTTTGTTTTTTTAATTAGTGGTTCATCAAAACATGTACAACTGACGTTCTAACATATACAAGAAAGCATTAGATACAATACAAGTGTGTCCTATCGAACGGCTTCAAGTAGAACGTTTAAATTATTCCAATTATCATCAACTTAATATTTTGTAAGGTAAAGCCAGTGCACGTATATGAATTTATTATACCCCAGGCATTAATCTAGTGTTCTGATTGGCTAATTGGGCGTTCAACAGTTTTGACCGTTAACCCGGAAAAAAATAGTGTTGCCTGCTGCCAATTTTTGTCACTAAGGGCCACTGCACATTTGACCCGGCCTCGACCAAATAGACCTAGTTTATGTCATGTAAATGATTGTTGATTTTTTTTTTTTAATGGAATGAAAATGACGTGATATTTGTTCATTTATTGTTCTTCGGTGCAATAAAGGAAATAGTGTCCCTGCCTTTGTGAGACAGGAAGAACTGTGACCCTTCGGGATGGACTGTCAACCCTCAGCTTCGCAACGGGTTGACATCACACCCCTCAGGTTTACAGTTCTGCCTGTCCCACGCAGGCAAGGGCGCCATTTCATTAATGTTGGCCGCACAATGGATTTAATCACGGTTTATCGGTGCCCCCCGCCATTGTTGTAAAGAGGCAGTTTTCCGAATAGATGATGATGATGATGATGATGATGATGATGATGATGATGATGATGATGATGATTATTATTATTATTATTATTATTATTATTATTATTATTATTATTATTATTATTATTATTATAAGTTGGTTTAAATCTCTTTCTTAAATAATGCAAGTCGCAGTGTTTGAATTGAAACTGATGTATTTGGTCGCTGTGTTCATCGCAGTTGTTCAGGTTTTTACCCTTACACACATCCATACATATTTACCCTTACACACATCCATACATATGCACCCTTACACACATCCATACATATTTATCCTTACACATATTCATATATATTTACCCTTACACACATCCATACATATTTACCCTTACACATATTCATATATATTTACCCTTACACACATCCTTACATATTTACCCTCACACACATCCATACATATTTACCCTAACGCAAAAATTAATTTCCGTCTGTGACCTGCTTGCTAATTGCAAGAACGTGTATTTACGTCTTTTGATTTAACACTGATCCAGACAATGTACTTTGTATCCGATCATATTCCCAATGAATCTCTGTTAAGATTGTTCCTTCTTCATTGCCCTGTTACAACTACTTTTTATTACAACCACCTCTCCACAGTCCCAATTTATTCTCTATTTCATATTTTGCTTTTCATGTCCAGACAATTCTCTTTGAAGATCTGTTGTCTCAAAGGGCGGTCTTAATATAGACATTTCACAAGGTTTGCTGTCAACATGTTATACCGACATCAACACAGGTGCTCTGCAGATCTAGTACCTACGATTATACTCTAATTTTATGTGTACATCCCCATATTTTACATTGACCTTGTTTCATACACATCCCTGAACATTGGAACTGGTGCCAGTTCACATCATTGGTTGAAGTTAAAGTAATCTTAACCTGGTCTAGCACCATAATGCCGCGGCCCTGTTTTGATGTCTTTTCTTTCTTAGGGGAATTTAATTTAGTGGCTTGGCTTTAAGTTAGAGTGGAGGTCTGGTAAAAGGACCACGGCATATGTATTTAGTAAAGAGGGGAATGGAAATCATCTGCTACAGTTTATTTCAGCGATGGAAGCATAATATATGTATTACCGATGACCCGAGATCTTCACATCTAAGAACATGCATAAATTAATACGCCGCAGACAGCAAAGTGAAAGAAGTTAAATTCATTTACACGCACAATTAAACAGAAACAGTAACTTATCTTGCATGAAAAAGACGGAGAAAGATGAGGCAACGCAGTTACGTACTTCTAGATAAAACTACATTGTTTTATGATCCCAATAAAAAATACACTTGTAATCAGTCCTCGGTCCCTGCGGTGTCTGAAGATTTTCCAGGCAGCGTAAGGCTCTATCCGAGACGGATGCAGTTTTCCAACGTCCGTAACGCCCAAATATGACACGGTATTCATGCATCAATTCAAGAAACATAGATGAGCGTACATTGTGGACAAACACACACACACACACACACACACACACACACACACACACACACAGAGTACAGACAAGCTTTCTGTGGGCTAAATATCACAATACAAATACTAATTCACAACCAAATACATTGGATCCATAAATTAAAGTAGCGTATTTGATTTAATATTTTTTCACAGGAGATGACTTTTCGTATCACAAAAAAATTCATGCTGCATTTCACAAGGACGAACATTGTAACATCTTAATAATTAGAATATTACTTAGGATTTAACCTGTGCACATGCCTAGCTGTATCTCACAGTGTCAAAAGAAACAGATAACAGATGGAACAACAACGATCAGAATTTACCTTTCATCGAATTTATCGGAAATGCTTAATTGCAACAAACCAAAACCAAAACAAAACAAAAAAAAAAAAAAAAAAAAACATAAAAAAAAAAAAAAAACAAGAAAAACAAAAACAGAAAACAAAACAAAACAGAAAACAAACAAACAAAAACTGCACGTCATGTGCCTAAAATATATATGCGCATGTGTGTGTGTGTGTATTTTTTTTTTTTTTTTTTTTTTTTGCTAGCAGATAACTTACATCACTATTTTTTGTGAGAGACAAATATACATGCCCATTCCAGATGCTACGCCACTAGAAACTAACGTGTATACGCAATCTGTAAAATGCATTTATAGTCCTTGCTCAAAAAAACTTTTTTTGGTCCATTTTCACGAACCTGATCAAATGAATGTTATCGCTTTTCTCTTAAAAATGTGTTTAAAATTGACAATGGTATTCTCGCTTAACCTTTCAGGCAGTGGATCGTAAAAGTGTCCAAGGTGCCACAGCCAAGGCTGTGGTACAGCAGCTGGACAAAAAGAGGATGGTGGGGGTGATAGGAGCCATGCCGCCAAGGGTCAGCGTCACACTGGGTCAAATCACCACCGCCTACAATTTATTTACTGTAAGCATACAACACTGTTGTATTACTTGATTGTTGTATGCCATCAATTCAACTTTGTTCTCTCTCTCTCTCTCTCTCTCTCTCTCTCTCTCTCTCTCTCTCTCTCTCTCTCTCTCTGTCCGTCTGTCTCTCTGAATACAGAGCACTATGTTGCATGATTACTACATGTCACTTTTTTTAGTCAGCAATATATTTATTATGCAGCGTGAATTGCTACATATCGGAAATGGATGCCTGCTGTTGCGTGGGTAATACATGTAAAGTGTTGTATGAATTGCCACACATTGAAAATATGTGCCATACATGAATTGCTACACATTGGCAATATATGCATACGTGTAGCTTTTCACTTAGGTAAAGAAAGATCAGTTGTTGTAAATACAAGATTTGGTAAAAGTTTCATGCACAAGACACGAGTATTTTTTTGACTCTGATGGATCCATTATATAAAAAATATATAAACGTATAAATCATTGTAAATGAGTTGATACGTTTGTGAATGAACGGAAATTTTCCTCAGACGTTTATCAGAACCATACACAAGATCGCATGTGACACTAAGTGTGTAATTATTAACGATTGTAACTGTGGAAACCATGGGACTCAAAGGGATAACTGATATACACCTTGAGTTCCATTGCTCTTCTATTGTAACATGTAATAAGACAAAAAATTAATTTCAGATTACATCCAATGAAATGTCCACAACGTTTGAGGACCGACAGACCTTTCCCTATATCGTCAACACAAGGCAACCCTTACAGTACGTCAGGCCTGTTATTCTAAAATTCTTGGATCTTTTCCACTGGAGGCGAGTGGCTTTGCTAGGACATCCACATGAGCCGTATGCTTCTGTAAGATTACACTTCTTCCGTGTTACGAGAATTTCTTGCACAAGATATCTGAAGAACAAGTTAAGCTAGGATCAATAAACTTTTAAAGTTGATCACCCCTCGTAATATATATATATATATATATATATATATATATATATATATATATATATTATATATATATATATATATATATATATATATATATACAATGCACCCATCAGTACGGAGACGTCAAACTATCCACAAACCAAGTAGTTCACAAAAGCATGACCCATATTCATAAACCCCAACTCAACAAGGAGAGCAACGTTAATTCCAACAAAAGACAGAGATTCAAGAATTACCAGAACATCAACATTTATCTTCCAATACCAGTGTGTAGAGAATATTTCACTCCAGACTTGAGATAGGACAGTTATTGGTAAAAGGCAGCTAGTGGTGTGACTATCACCGGATGAGATACATCGTACTGTGTTTGATTGAATTATTTTATACAAGGGACAAACCCGAAGTAGGCAACCACTGACACAACGTCTTCTTGTTTGCTATGTCACTGTCCATGTCAAACCGATCTTAAGCAACTTGGGTTGACTCAGTCCAATAATATGACCCTGCATGGGTAAATGGAATATACAGTTTGGCGAAACAAATTTTGGTTTTCAATATTAACTGGCCCACACCCAAATCAAGGCAAACTGAGTGAGTAACAATACAGAGACATGAATACGTCCATCTCTTAAGTGACGTCATAACCGACAGAGCTGTAAGTGCACAAATTTTGATAACAGCAAGTTTATGAAATCTATTTCCAAGCCTCCCGGTGGTAGGCGTGACAAAACACCCGTATTATCAATCACACAGTTACGCCACTGCACCTGTTGCTTGGCAGGTCACGCTCATCTGTCTTGGAGGGGGTGGGAGACAACGAAAAGAAAACCCTTGAATCAAAGGGTGCTTCGTTGGTCTGTCCAATTACCTGGTATGTTCATACCAGCCTCCAATCTAGCATTTCTGCATAATTAAGGGTCAACTCACAACTTACCCTAGGAAATTTTAAGTGCTTCCACAGGGATGTTAGGAATATTTGTGATTTAAAAATGTCGTCATTCAAATTTTCTTGAATTCTGTTTATTGCAGTTAGCAGAGCCAAAATTATACCACGACAAAACATGCCGAATGTGTAGATGCACTGCAATAACTTTAATTCTTACTATTTTACATTTTTTTACAATGCGATAGGGATTTGTGCAGGCCATTCAGGTCCCTGTTGCTTCTCCGAAATAAAATATGTTTAAACCAAATATTTATATATTCAAAATTAAGAAAACACTGATAGCAATATATTTTAAGATAGTTTTTGCGAAACATAGTACCATTGGTCTCTGCACAAACGTTTTTGCTTAAAACAGTAAGACTTTTAAAGAATTTATGTGTGCTTGTCATAATTTTTTATCCGATAACTTACTGTTTACACAATTGCTATGGATTATTGAAACTGATGTCTAGTTTCCAAATAAAAAGATACACATACATAAATACATGCATTCATGCATCCATCCATCCATCCATACATCCATATACAGAGAAACATCATTATTAACGACACTCCTATACGATGCCGCAAATATATGCGTCTCCCATTTTCGGCCAGATGATAGGTGCGGAAGGTTGCTTGTTCGAGACCCGACCGCTCAGTGGTAAAAAAACAACAACAACCCCCCCCCCCCCCCCCCCAGTATATATATATATATATATATATATATATATATATATATATATATATATATATATATATATATATATATATATATATATATGTGTGTGTGTGTGTGTGTGTGTGTGTGTGTGTGTATACATATGGATGTATGTATACATACTATTATGGTTTACAGGTTTTGAGGGACTTACAAGTCAAATTCCATTGCTTGTTGACCACTCGGTACACATATATTACTATGTACACACCAATATGGGTTTTGATCACACACGTTAGGAAAAAAGAGTTTATCTTGAGCACACCGGAAAAGACCTATCATTTTCCAAGATAAAGAAAACCTTCTAACTCACTCGTGTGACGCGCTTAAAGCAACAGAAAGGTTTGTCACCGATTTATTATTTGTTGGATTGAGATAGAATTTAAGCCAAAGCATCTTTTGTATGTTTGCTGGACCAAGACACCATATATGTTGCATTTATAATGACAATAGGCCTATGTAGACACCATTCATAACACTTAAGACCCTGACCAACTGTAAATCTCGCAAGTCTAAAAAATTAAGGTATTTAACATCCCGAGAAAATGAATTGTCTTACGTTTTTACCTGCTTATATTTCAGAGTAGAGACTACTTTGAAAAGGAGCTGAAAGTGAGAAATGTCACCATTAGTGTATCCATGGATGTAAGGAATGCCCCTTCCGCCAACTATGCAGTGAGCAAGTTAAAAGTAAGTTCCATTGTGCACGAATGGTTGATCTTTATTTTTATGGCCACATGACGCCTGTTGACGTTACACTTGCTGGTCCTTGTTGATAAATCTGGTCAACTATGTTATATTGTTCACTATTTACGACACGCTGTAGCTCATACATAGCTGCATCAATAGTCTGTCGCAGTTATCATTTGTCATGTTGAAACTGACCTCCTCAAAACGCAGTCCTAGTGACCGGGCAGGGCGGGCGTGGATTGGTGGAGGGTCGGGCTGATGATCCTACTTTGTCCGACGCTGCAGTGGTTGTATGCTCTCTGCTTCCTTTGCCGGGAAATATTACAATCTCTGTTACATACATTTTAACTCTTTCAATGCCAGTTTCGACAAAAGTCGATGTGTCGTGATTCATTATTTTATTCTGTACAATGCACGTGATTTGCATCAAATACAAAGAGAACCTAGAATGGCACCAGAAAGTCTCGTGGAGTTATAGAATAGCACCAGAAAGTCTCGTGGAGTTATTTCCATGACGGTCCTTCTGTCTCCTTAACAGTATTCAAATAAGCACACACAGCAGATCAAACTAGAGCAAATCATAGGAAATTTGTGGAAATTGAAAAGCATATAGGAGATAAAATTACTGATTAAATAAACACAAGTTGACCAATTTAAGCCCAAAACAATTTACCATGTTCAGTAATACAGATATATTTTTTAAAATATATTTTTATTTCGAAAAAGGCGATTGGAAAAACAGGCATAACCCTAGATACGTTTAGTTTTCCGCTGTTGACATCTCATTCAATAAATTTTGGTTCATCATCATTATTTTAAAAGAGTTAAAATTTTCTAATATGAATGGGTGTAACCCAGAAAGGGGAGCGACGCGCAAGTTTGAATTGAATTTGATGTTTTATTTTATTTTATTTTATTTTTTATTGGTATATATTTCGAATCTGTATATATAAGAATCTATTATAATATAATGGGACTCAATGAGCAGTCTGATGAATAAGTTTGTTTACATTGCATTCTCCCTAACTTTTGTGTAGGTTTTTCACTTTTTCTTTTTACATACATCATTCCTGACTTGTTTTAATAATCGACTTCAATTTGGGTGCTCAATAAAAGAACTTTTACCTTAAATTTAGGGCTCTGCCTCTGCCTTTTTTGTCCGCAATCGTGCAACCCGGTCTGAACGGTGGCGACGCAGTGTGATAGTCTGAAGCAAATTGTCGTCTGCTGCGCTGCCAATCATTTGTAAATAGTGACGCAATCTTCATAGGCGGAGACTCGCGCTGCTACGTGACGTCACGCTTTATCGTGTGAGGCATGGAAGCACGGACATGCGATAACTCACACAGTGCCAAGTTTGTAACTTATGGTGCATAGAAAATAAATCAATGCATTCAATTTAATTAAGTAATTTGTGCACCCCTGATTTTTGCCACGCAATGCATGGAGAATTTAAATTTAAACAGTTTATTCCTATTTAATTCAACCAATCGCCATGAACCATGGACGGCGGCCCTGTTTGAGTGACTTTGGCTGCTAACCAATGGGGACCGATTATTATCTGATTCTGCTGAAGAAAGCCAGTTTACCCATTGGCTTCCGGTCATGGACAAAAAAATCGAGCTGAACAACATGTCGATCGTGGTGGGTCCCATTGCCGTAGAGGGAGCTTCGCTCCCTATCATACGAATGTAATAAGGAAGATCTTTCCACAACCCTGGATTAAAATAACGATGCTAGATTTATATTCTTTGCACAGTGACCTTTCCTTTAAGTACCAGCATAATCACAGTTCCAGAAACCATAAGACAGCATATTGCATGACTACAGTTCCAGAGACCATAAAAGAGAATACAAAATGGTCCAGGTCTTTAGCTGTTGACTCAGTCAAAAATGGCACTGAATGGGTCAAGGAAAGTAAAAAGTTTATGTCAAGCCCGATTTTACAATAAGGTATAACATCAGTCCAAGGCGTCAATCCGAAGTGTACAATACATACAATCATTAAGTGTCCAGATAATTTAAATATTTACATGGAGGCCATTAAACGTAACGGAGTAAGTATCGGGTTTCTACGTGAAAGGGTACAATGCAACACAGAGATTAATGTACGTGTGTATGTCAAACCGAGAGTATATTCACTACATAGCAACGTGTATCGTCCACGTCTTTGTTTATAGATTATCACATGGTTAGTACATGCCGGATACAAACATAACCAAGTGATGATATTTTACTACCCCTCAACCAGAAAAAAAAAAAACATCTGTTTTTTAAACTTTAAAGAATATTCTTGTAAAATCAACCTCAAACATAAATTCTGTCACCCATCGAGTGCAATACCCTTGTCAGTAGGCATTTTGAGGGCGATGAAAGGGGACAGCCGAAACTTTTGTTGGCCAGAAGCAAGCTTGTGTTTGGTTAAAAGTTTGAGGTTGAGTTTTACTTATACCATGCCTCCTTTGTTTTCTCAAGGGATATATATGTCACCTGGTTACACATATATCCCTGCTTTAATTTCCGTGGCTAAATTTCAACACAGGACTGATTTGCTTTGGTGAATACATTTTAAAATGCATTTATATTCATGAAAACAAAGAAGGCATGGTATAAAAAGGATACATCCCTTGTTCTCGTGATTTATCTGGAATCCTGCATTTTTAAATCCCTACGCTTCGCTCCGGGATTTAAAAAAGCAGGATTCCAGATAAATCCCTTGAACTTGGGATGTATCCTCTTCTTAAGGATACTCGTGATTGGCTGTACAGAAATTTAGAACAGTGTGCTGATATCACTTGTACCAGCCTCCCTTGAGCTTCCAGGGCCATCTTTATTCCGGGATCTTCACATGCACCAGCATAGTACACATTTATAATACCCAGGATTTTATAAGCACTGAGTGATAATAATAAAGAATGTGTGCAGTGCATTGACACTCGAATCGCACACGTCCCTTAGCAACACGGAATATACTTTATATTGACACTCTCATCGTGCACGTGTCTTGGTATCAAGAATATATACTTTGCATTGATAGTCGCGTCTTCAACTCCGTGTGTGTGTGTGTGTGTGTGTTTTTGGACGAATGAAAACGTGAGAATTTACCCTTTAAAGGTGATTCAGATCAGTGTGAATGCGGCCACCGTAAAGGACCGTTTTCTTAAGTGTAGATGAATCATGCATAAAAATTGGGCAAGAACTTACAGGCGAAAAATACCGTAGGTCATAAGTGATTTTGTGGCAACTACGGAGTCCTGAGGGGACACTGGATTTAAAAAATGATTGGCGCGGAACTTGCGCTACTGGATGTCACTAAGTTTTTACGAAGTAGTAAAAACCAGTAATACGGGGGTTAATTATACATTTTACCCGTCTCAATTAAATGTTCGTGACCCGTGAATTGTTCTGAACTTTAGGGTAAACAGATCAACAACAACAGAATTAAGCACAAGTCAGCTGAATGCTTGGGTGTACAAATAACACGGAATATGATCACCAGTTTTACCATTTCTTAATACTCAATCACTCACATCATTTACTCGTGTTAAATTCTAATAACCATAGTTTGTGCCCCATCCATCAGGGGTAGAAACAAATTCAAAGGTTGGTATGTAAGTGACATACTATTTAACGACGTCATTGTCCATAATTTGATATTGACTGACCTGCCGGCAGGAAGTTTTGACGAGCCTTTACACAAGTCTGACATGCTCATGATCGTCTTATGCCCTTACGGCTGCATACATACATAATATGGATACATACAAATATTTCAATAAAACTGTTATTATGTACAAATCACGACACTATATAGCATTATGTAAAAAGTTGAGCAGTGTAATAGAAATGTTTTTTTACAGATACCAAAAGCATTTTCAGTCGTTCAGTTTCCTCCAGTTGATCCAGCTAGCATTGGATTTTTCCTGATATCGGTGGAAGCAATATCCCCATGATTATTTTACAGGTCACTATGCAAGACGAATTGTTCCTCAGATTCAGTAATTTGTTGATCACAAACTGAATACAGGCGCTGATTTCGCAGCATGTTTTTACACCGAACTAGTTTAATCCGAAGTTTAAGATTGCTGAGGTGTAGCTGGGAGAACTCCTGTTTAATCTGAAACTTTTAACATACATATTTGACATATGTGTTAAATATTTTACAATTGGGCAAAATAATCACATGTGTGTAAATCTATTTAACATATGTGAAATAAATGATTATTACACATATGTGAAAAACAATTACAGTTTTACACATATGTGTTAAAGTTTTACACATATGTGGTATTGGTTTTTACATATGTTTAACACAAGTTTGATTTCATATATGTGTAAAACTTTTTCACATATGTCAAATAGCTTTAGACGTATGTATAATTATTTTCATTTCAAATCTGTGTAGAAGGATTTAACACAATTGCAAATCGTTTTTACGTATGTGAAAAAAAATTCACATATGTAAAAAGATTTCCACATATATGAAATTCGTTTTATATATATGTAAATATTTCACACACATGTAAAATAAAAATATAATTGTACATATGTGTGGAACTATTTCACACGTGTAAATCTTTTGCACATATGTGTAAAACTATTCCACATGTGTTATATTAGTTTAAGCTATTGTATATAATTAAGTGAAATTCTTTTGCACATATGTGAAAATGATTTTCACATATGTATAATCATGGAATAAATGCTGAAACGGCTTGCCATAGTATCCAGCATGTGACTTACTGCGACAGCGGCCTGCTGATGAATACGAATTGTATGGTCGCTAATCACAATGAACTGTTAATTTAGAAGAACTTTGTCCTGTACAGACAGACAGACAGACAGACAGACAGACAGACAGACAGACAGACAGACAGACAGATAGATAGATAGATAGATAGATAGATAGATAGATAGATAGATAGATAGATAGATAGAATGCTATTCGCAATCGCAGTCCTTCCCACCATATAGATACCATACATGCTGTGTACACAAGATAGCAGATCTCGTTGGCATTAGACACGCCTTTTGCACAAATAAAATAGTAATATGCGTGGATCGATGCTTGCCCCTTATTATTTTTGTGCAGTCTTTTTGGGCACAGTTGTGCTTCGGCGCACAACATCAAAAGGTAACTATATGGACCACGCATTCTTTAACCGAAGTAACCGGGACTATATCTTCATTCAATAAAATTGTCTAGTACGAAAGTTAAGAATGACTCATGGGCTATTCAGTGCCAACTTCGATTCGGTGAATGTTTGCGTTTCTGATCGGTGAAATTAACTTTTGTTGTAAAACTTTACACAGGCTTGTTAAAAAAATCAGCATACACTCCTTTGTAATTCTAAGTAAATATTTGACTAAAATGTCAAACACACAGCCTTTTTTGTACATTTTTTTTTATCCAGATATATGGCCTTAACTGCACAACTGCACTTCACATTACCAGGGGGTTGTCTTCATATCATTTTAGATGTGGGCAATGTCTACAGACAGGCCAATCAGAAATATGTTAACTGCTCTTATTTAGAAAATAAATCAGATTCCTGTTACATGCAGACGAAGTCAACGATGTTTCACAAGACACAAGGTGAGAGATTATCCCTCGGAAGGGTGGGGGATATTATGTAAAAGTTTGATCATTCATGAAATTTGACTACCAATATGTTCTTCAGAGCAGGCACATAAAATTCACGATGGAAGAGCTCCTTGCCTGCACCTCACATGGACATAAGCATAAAATCACAAACAGTATGATTTAGTGTTCTGTCTGCAGCTCACTGTGCAGCACTGCGATCCCTCAAAGAGAAAGACCTGTAAAAGTACATCAGAAGCAGCAGGGTGGACCAACCAGCATATTTTGCTGGATCAGCCCTTACACTGGGTGGGACAATGTGTGTGTGTATGCTGAAGCCTGCAGTTGTTTCTGCCGTCTTATTGACCTTACTTGCTGGAGTGTCGGGGAATCTGGGTAGAGGGATCTCCTGTGATGCTTTCTTTTGCTGCACTCGTAAGTGGGAAGACCAGCAACCCTCAGCTGTCTTCCACGTTCATTATGTATCTGGCTACAAGTGACATACTCTGGTACACTTCTTCAGCAGGTGGCTGAGCCACGTGAGGGTGGATGTTAACGCTGCGTCCATGGTCAGAGGAAATTTTCAAGTCTATGTTGGGATATGAAGACTCTCATGGCCAAGTGCTCAGGGTCAAGGTGCTGCACATAAACATAGACAGTGGCTGTGCCTGCAGCCTAAAGGGGAGGCAGAAATCTACAGCTTTGGAAGGCAATCTGCCTGAGAGAGAGGGAACTCTGAAATTAAGCCTCTAGATTCTCGTACGGTAGGTTTCAAACCAGGAGATAAGCATCGCGTGCAGAAGATGGAGCACCTGGAATTAACAGTGCCGTCTTAAAAGCAGTGGCCAGACATATGCAAAGCAAAACAACATCGATATGAAAAGAACACCACAGAAAGAAGCCAGACAGGACATAAAGAACAGAACAATACAACAAAGAACTCATGATAAGCAAAGAAAGCTATCAGAGCTATAATGAAAAAAGAAATCCAAAGGCCCAGATAACATCACAACATGTAATTCTACAGCAAGTCAGCTCTTTAGAAGCGACTGGAACCTTTAATCATAGTTGAATTGAAAGTAAAGTGCCCAAGTCTGAAAGAAGCTGCATACCCCCAATGCTAGAAAGGTAAAGAAGAGTACTCCAGAACTCCGAACTATTGATCCATCAGCCTAAGCTTCATTTGTAATGTACTCATCATGAATGATCTCAACTCAGAGATCCCCAAGGGTGTCCATGCTACTCAATATATTGATGACCCTGTGCTCCAGTGCACCGAAGACTATCAAAACACTATTACATACAAAGTGAAACTAGCCATGGATGCACTGCCAGATTAGAGTGAACACTCTTGTATTTCCGTCAGCAAAGAGAAGTCATCTGCAACATATTTCTCACAGTTCTCACTTTCAACAGAAATCAAGACCAGAAATTAACGGGGGGGGGGGGGGTTACAGTGGGACCCACTGGGGAGCAAATGAGAATATCCTAACAAATGAGTACCACAGTGCAGTGTGGCCACATCTTGAATACAGATCTAACAGCCAGATGGTAGGTGCCAGTCACATCATCAGATACTTGACAGAGTTCAGAATCATGTGCTGCATATCATCACTGAGGCAATAAAATCTACACCATTTGAGAAAATGCAAAAAATAACTTGAATTCTCTCAATGGACAACAGGAAAGCATGGAAAGCTTTGATCTAGTATACAAAGATCCAGAGTCAATAACCACCTAATGATGAAGAGAACAGAAGAACTAAACCAAGGCAGGCCAAAGAGAACAAGCTTTGAGGAAACAGCTGGAAATAGCAAGAGCTTTGCAGAAGAAACACTAAACACCTGAGTTGAAGCTTTGATGCCAAACGAGACTCGCTCTTTGGAAGACAGGATTCCATCCAAATATGTCAGAAAAAAAATTAAGTAGCAAAGCGCGCGGGGGGGGGGGGGGGGGGGTGGGGGGGCTAACAACATCATGACTGATGGTGCACAAGTTCTTTCTAATCTCAGAGGCAGGTTGTTTTACTGTTTTTTGTTCAGTTTATCAAACTTTATACCATCTCAATTATTTGTTTATATACTCTTACATAGTGAACTGCATTTCCCCCATGAGTGAGTATGATATTTGATAGGCCTGAATCTACATGCAGCAGGGATGGGAATTATCAACTAATCAGCAGATTCTTAGAGTTTTTATGATTAAAAACATACTGGTACTGTTTTTTGTTAGTCACTTAAAGTTCAGTGTTTCCTAGCTCATTTTCACAGGTCTCTACTAAAAACATTCTCATCCCTGAATGGTAGTCTGTTTCCGTGATCGGATTATTTTTTCCTTCCACGAATGAAGTTAATGATCATGAAATTGTGCCTTTTTTACCTTCTCTGTAGAAAACAAAATTATAGATATATACTAAACACTGGCCCACATAGCGGGATAAAGCACTTTGTGGATGCCAGCGTTGCTGTGCTCAGGGGGTGCAATTCCTCACGGTCAATGTTAAGAGCGCCTCAAAACAAACAGGCCTACTAATGACAAAGAAAAAGTAAAAATTGGCAAGATCCATGCAATTCTCATTGATTCCCCAACAAAAATCAACAGAGTTGAATGAGTTTGTTCGACAAGAATTATGTCCAACGAATCTCTAGATAGCATACTTGAACAGTATTTAACAATTAGGAATGGATAGCTTTCAAAAAAGCATGAGGATAGAATACAATCAAACAAAGAGATATTGCAAAAATATTTCAGAAAGCTTAACAGTACAAAAGCAGAAGAGGACGTCTATTTTGAAATATATTGGGAGGAAATTTAAACATCGAAGTAAATAAATGTATTATTAAGTCATTAAATATATAATGAAATTAAAGGATGACAAGGTGGTTGAGAACTGCTACTCAGTAAATTTCTTAAAACCACATTTATATTGTTTATGCCATTATACACTAAACTATTTAACGATACCTTCAGTTCTAGTAATATTCCTGAAAAGTTGTTTCTTGGAGTTAGAATACCAAATTTATAGAAATAATGGTAATATGGAATCACAAAATGACTACAGAAGTATCTCAGTTGCTCTTCAAGACTATTATAGATAGAGGTGCCATCCCTAGTTGAATATCTGGTTTTGTCTTGTAGACAACTCCCATGGCATGCAAACAAAAGTTGAGGAATTTAAATTTATATTAAATTCACTGAACTTCTTTACAATACACATTCCCCTTTTACCACAACATGTAGAAGGTGGTTACTGTTATATGCCTTCATGCTTTTATGCAACCATTTTGCATTCATAATAAATTTGTTCAAGCTGTCAGAACCTATCTCTGAGGCAACTTCATAGCACAATTAACTGTCTGCTTTGAAGACCTCTTGCAATGATATCCCTAATGCAGCCCCAAAATGGCCTTTGAAGATAGGTAGCTTCGATTGAGGGGGCCAATATATATGTCCTGTGTCTGTGCAGTTCTTAGCATTGTGCCTGACAACGTTGAACCATCTGAGTCTACCTTTAATCCTAAGAGACTAATGGACCATTAATACAAGTCAACAGATGTAATCCCCAATCACAGAAAGTATCAATAAAGCATACGAGTGTTTCAGTCCACAGTGACTGTTCTGACAATGTGAATTAAAAACACAGAAGTGGAATGTGAAACAATCAATGTGTGGATTCCTGTCATCTCAGTGATTTGCTCAAGCCTACTTTGACAAATGATATACAGTCTCTTGTCTGGAACGCAGGACATCTGTTGTCTAGTGGTATGTCTCAATGTGGAACTCTTGTTACAAATAAAAATACCATGCACCTGAAGCTTGGTATATGGTCCCTCTTACTTCTAACCCTTACGTCTGTACCATCCAATTCTAGAGCTCCAAAACCTCCACGTTGACAAGTTTAAAGGTCGACCTCCGTACCTCTGTGGCCTAGATAAACTCTTGCTCCTGACTATCTAGAAACCTCCAAGATGCTCCCTAATTGTGGAATTCCTCACTGGATCATTGACCTTCGCACCTCCAAAACCTCTATACCTGCGGATTCCGACCATCAACCTCCGAACCTCTGTTACCTAGACAGCAAACTTCTGCATCAGACTACCAAGGGAATGAACCTCCTAGAATCAGGAAGTCTATCACAAGAGGCTTCTCATTTAGACCATCAACCTTCAAACACTTGTAAATTGGGAAAACCTCCATAAGCACCAAGACCAATGTTGGGAACCTTTAAGTGTCCTGTTCCTAAGTGGACTATGAATTTCTCCAAAAAGCTCCATGACCTTGACCATATATGAATAGCTCCGAGACCTGTGACCTTTGAGATCTCTAACACAGTTCTCTTTATTAAGTAATCTCTAGAAATCTCTAATTCTCCATCATCTGGGAAACCTCCAAAAAGCTGTATGATCTCAATACTTTGGAAACCTCTGAAGAGTTTTACAATTTCCGTAATGTTGGAAACCTCCGTAAAGCTCCGAGACCTTGATAACTTTGGAAACCTCCGAAAAGCTCTGAGACCTCGGTAACATTGGAAACCTCCCAAAAAACTCCGAGACCTCTGTAATGTCAGAAAACTCCCAAAAGTTCTACAACCTCAGTAACTACGGAAACCTACGAAGAGTTCTACAACTTCTGTAATGCTCCAAGACCTCAGTAATGTTGGAAACCTCCGAAAGCTCCGAGACCTCTGTAATATTAGAAACCTCCAAAAAGCTCCGAGACCTCTGTTATATCAGAAACCTCCCAAAAGCTCCAAGACCTCTGTAATGTCAAAACCTCCAAAAAGTTCCACTTCTTCAGTAGCTTCGGAAACCTCCAAAGAGTTCTATGACTTCCGTAATGTTGGAAACCTCTGAAAAGCTCTGAGACCTGGGTAATGTAGGAAACCTCTGAAAAGCTCTGAGACCTCTGTAATGTCAGAAAACTCCAAAAAGCTCCGAGACCTCTGTAATGTCAGAAACCTCCAAAAAGTTCTACAACCTCAGTAACTTTGAAAACCTCCAAAGTGTTCTACGACTTCAGTAACTTTGGAAACCTCCGAAGAGTTCTACAACTTCTGTTATGTTGGAAACCTCCGAAAAAGCTTCGAGACCTCTGTAATGTCAGAAACCTCCAAAAAGTTCTATGGCCTCAGTAGCTTTGGAAACCTCTGAAGAGTCTTATGATTTCTGTAGCGTGGAAACCTCCAAAAAGCTCCAAAACCTTGGTAACGTTGGAAACCTCAGAAAAGCTCTGAGATTTCTGTAATGTCAGAAACCTCCAAAAAGCTCCGAGACCTCTGTAAGCTAGGCAGCCAGCCCTTATACTTGGAACAACACCTTGGAATGGCTAACTTACTTTGGCATCAATATTCTACTGTGACACATGCTTGGGGTAAAGAACCATTATGCTCCTATGCCCTTGTGAACCTATAAAATTCTAAACATTAAACATTATAATACACCTTAAACATTTAACATGCTAACATCATTAAAGCACAAGTGCATATCACAAAGGGTCTTTGTCACTGTTCAGGGGTGGGTGGGTGTTACATCGCTATGCGAAGACCACATGCCCATAGTCTGGGGATGCGGGGTACCATAATTCCCTGACTACCATAGTTATTGCCATCTCCAGACTATATAAAGCTCCATACCCTCTCTAATCTAGGAAACCACTAAGAGTCTTTCAAAACCTCTGTGACATGGGAAATCTCCCTGACAATGGGAACCTCCCAGAGCTTCTAGATTCTCCCTGACGATGGAAACCCCTGTAATGACGTATACCTCTGTGGGCCTCAGGAACCTGCCTCTAGGTGAATATCTTCTAGACGATGGAAACCTCCAAGATGATAGAAACCTCCATGAACCTCCCTTAGGTAGGAAAACCCTTTTGTCGTTAGAAGCTTCCGTGATGTCAAAAACCTCCGAGAGCATGGAAACCTCCATTACGATGGAAACCTCCGTGACAGTGGCAACTGCTGAACACCTCTGAGTTCCGAAGATAGGACTCCCGAGTTCCTTACCTCTAGACTCCAAGTTCTGGTTTTCAGGTTTTCCCTTTTCAAGGTCCACGCTGTTGGAATTCTGAGGGACAGAGTCAGCAAATCTCGCTCTGCAGCTGCTTTTGTACACAAGAAATTTCCCATCATGCATCTGGTAGCAATGATGCCACTTCCTATTGTCAGTGGCCCCTAGTGAGCCAGTGAGGAAACACCCACTGTTGATTCAGGTTAGGCCTAACTGATGGGCATGCACTCCTCTCATATGGCATCCTGTCATTCACACACCTCATTAACCATTCCAGATTACTCTTTTGTATTTTTTCTGTAATAATTGGGATCATTTCTTCACATTGGGCATGATTTAAGCCTCTGCTGGTGAGGGGGATCCATCTTTACCACCAGTGAATTCGTGCATCAAATGGCTGTGTGTGTGGATGGGTGTTGGTGGTGTTGGTGGGGGGGGGGTGCTATGCTACTTTGCCCCAGTAGGCCTAACTTGGCCGTAATAGATAAGTGCAGTCACCACCAGGCAGCATCTCTGACAGACTGATGTTTATTAACAAGTTTGTAATCATGTATTTGGGGCAGATGGTGACATACATAGACCTTGATCCAGCACAGTTTATAGTTAATGTTTCTTTGTTTACATCCTCCACATTTATGTCTTGCTGTAGTAATGCTTGAAATGGTGAACTTACTGTAGGACTAGCTAGGGAAGAGCAACAGGTGTATCAGCTGGAGATCCTGAGGAACAAGATGCTTGCCTCTGTATCTGCTTGCAAAATGTCTGCTGCACAAATGTTAACAAGGTCAAGGACAATTCTGATACTCTTCACTGAAGTGCCCCCTTGTGGTGCTCTTGAGAACCATACTTAATCATGTCCTGGGTTTATTCAGCAATCAATGCACACACATGCAATCACAACTTGTTTACACAGTTATTCGGGGCTGACGGCCTACTGGACCAGTTTTAATTTTCTGTTTACAGTTGTCACATCATGTAAACATGGGACCGGTATCAGGACCAAAAAAAAAAGACATTGAGACTATTTCAATGCACAATATGCGGAGTCGGCATCATCACTCGCCTTATCCTAGGGCTATGTGTCCACACACTAATTTCCCTTTTGGCAACAAATGTCACTATATATATATATATATATATATATATATATATATATATATATATATATATATATGTATATATATATAATGTATCATGTGCACTTTATGTCATACATCTATTTCTTACACATTGGATTACAAGGCAATACTATGTATATATTTTATATGTGCGTTTAAATAATAGTGTACACATCAATACACATGCTCAGCCGTAGTACCCAAAAGGGACCTCTATGGAACGAGCACCTCTTTACATTGGGCACTTTTATGTTCAATTTGTTGGAAAATAGGTGGGTCTCCACTTCTGATTTCCCAGTGTTTGCTGCTGGTATACCCTTAGTGAACCTCCATTTCAGCCATAACATCACATAACCTCTTGGCAAAGTGTCTCTATTTTCTTTGATGCCAGTCAGCAGGATTAATACATGTAACTAAAGTGTAACATCACATCTATAACAGGCATAGTATTTATGCGTAACACAGAAATCATCCCTCCGTAAAAAGAAAAAAAAAAAAAAAAGAAAAAAAATCCCCCCGTAAAAAGAAAAAAAAATCATCACAGACTACCTTCCTATTGAGAACACATGGTTAAGATGTCCATAGTGATATATTTTTCCTTGTATAAATGCTACACCGAGAGACCACCTGCTGTATGTGACGAATTTGTTTTTGTGTTAAGGGTGGTCTGTCAGAGGAGAGACTACTGTATTGCTGTAGAGAGGTACCTGCTGTATTTGGCCGCCCCTTCAGCCCATAAAACGTATCATACAGCAGGTGGCCTTTCATTGCATGTAAATCTACAAAGAACTTGACTCATCGGTCAACCATGGAGCTAATAGCTCCATTATTAGCTCCATTGTCCAACAAATGTTACCACAACAGGCAGTGTGCTGTTCACAATAATGAGAAAATGCAACAGGTGTACCGATGTACTCCTTATAGTGTTGCATCTTATGATCACATTGCCGTAGTTAATATATTTTAGCCAATTACACTAATTAGCAGCATTTGAAGTTTCAATCCTCCATAGTTTAAAACCAGAAAGAAAAGATTGCAACCATAATAGGTACATTTGATGTTGTGGTTCAGGTGATGAATATATTACCAAAATCTGTGGAATTGGAAAACTTGTACCTGAATTCATAAAAAAAAAAAGGGGATGGGGGTAACATTACTCTGGTACAGGAAATAATTTGCCCCAGTATAAGGAAAATAGGGTTGTTCCAAAATGATGGACAGTACAAAGTACAGAAAATAAGAGGGCTTCCAATAAGAGGAAACAGAAGTGGACGAATGGGAGCAATGGGAAGTGTAGGGTGTGTAGGGAGGACGTGGATGAGACCATTGATCAGATGATGACATGGTGTACGGGTTATAGAGCACTTAGAGACCAGCTGTTTGTACAGTGGAGAACAAGAGATGGGCAGTGTAAAAGCTTAGAGCAAGTAAGGGACATAGCAGATAATGATAGGATTAGCATGGATACTAGGATTGAAGGGCGATTTTCAGGAAGTAGAGCAGGTTTAGAGTCAGTGAAAGGCTTCTTGGTGCAGTGCTGGGAGAGTAGGAATAATATGTTAGGATTAGTACTGAAGAGAATAGAGGGCAAACTTAGAAAGGAAGGGAGAAGGTAGCCCTTATTAGGGCTCCCATGACCCTGCTAGGTGGCAACATCAGCAGGGGCTGTGGGTATGCCGAGCGCAAAGTTGCGACAGTGTGATAGGGCTGAGTGGGTGTTTTTTTCCTTTTTTTAATTCCTTTTTTCTTTTTTGTTAATAAAGGCCAACTGACTAGCCAGTCAGGACCGCGGCAAAGAAGCGGAGTGCCACAGATTATTATTATTATTATTATTATTATTATTATTATTATTATTATTATTATTATTATTATTATTATTATTATTATTATTATTATTATAGTAAAGTAAAACCCTCTGAAAAAGCCTCATGGCGCCTTGAGGAACCGTTTACTTTTCACAACCAGCTTTAAAAGTGGTTGCAAACAATATACAATTTCCAGTGCGAGGGACCTGGATATTTAACAGATCACATTTCAAGGTATTTCTCGCTCTCATAGTCTCAATACATGGACACGATCAGCAAACAGGGACAGATATATGCAAATCATAAGCATTTGAATGTTTGTTTCATCTTTTACGTAAGATTTTGGATAGGTATATGATTTATCTCCTTTGATTATGTATAAAGACTAACATTATGGAATAGACTCCAACAGCATGTTAGTGGGAAATTAAAACGACCATTATTACTATGAACACGAACGAACTTTTCACACACACAGACAAATTTTTCAAGAAAATCTTGTTTTCTAATCAGTCATTTTCTGAAAGGAACACATTATGTCTTTGTTGTGTTGCCCGTGAAACATTGAATGCTCACTAACATGTATTATCTCGTTCCTCTTTGTTTCACGTGTCTTCTCACGTATCCGTCACATGTTTTTATTTTGAGACTATAAAAGTTTAGAAATTCAAGACACATTTTATCTCTCGTTGGGTCTCAAGATGATAAGATCTTCACAATGTAAGTTAATATTTATCATCTTGACCGTCAAAACTATATGGCTAAACAATAAACATCTTGCACATAGAAAAAAAAAAAGCAAAAAGAAGAAAAAAGAGGAAAAGTGTGATGTGACCACATGATCTTGACGCCGTCATCATGACCTAGTTACCAGATTGCCCCGGCCTTGGTTGAGCAACTTCGTCGAAGAAAACTTATATCATAGTTGTCTTCTTTGAAACTGATTAAAAGAAATGTAAACGAGGAGAATTCAAGGACTAGAGATGTGAGAATGTAAAGTATCAATCTACTGGTCGCAATTGACTTGTTATGATCGTAGAACGGGTTAGGTGAACCTGCACGGGTGAACGGCGAAATAAACCTGAGACCTGTAATATAATGTCACACGGCACTTGAATGCTGATAAACTGCATTCACTCCAACACACAGACACAGGGCCTATAGTGTGTGTGTGTGTGTGTGTGTGTGTGTGCAATTTATGTTGATGTACATATTACAATTACTAAAAAGTGGAAGATGGTGGTACTTCACAGTGTGCCTAACCTTGTTCAAAACACGTTTATGACTTGATACACAAGCGTCCATTGGAGCAGTGGAGCACTGGAGGTCATATTGGCTGATTTACCTCTGGAGGAAAAATCGATCTGGTCACGTCTATAGCCTTCAAATTCGATGTCGGGCAAATTTGCTGGGGGGAGGGAAGAGAGAGAGAGAGAGAGAGAGAGAGAGAGAGAGAGAGAGAGAGAGAGAGAGAGAGAGAGAGAGAGAGAGAGAGAGAGAGAGAGAGAGAGAGAGAGAGAGAGAGAGAGAGAGAGAGAGAGAGAGAGAGAGAGAGAGAGAGAGAGAGAGTGTGTTTTGGCATGCAGACATAATAATATGTGAGCCGACCTTTACATTTAATAAACCCGATGGAAATCTTGAAGTCACATTGCATATCTTGATATTTTTAAGCAGTTAGATTATTACCTAACAAAAGACATTTGTGACACATTTAGAAACACTTGGGGTCCCGTTTGTTCTGATTTGTCAACATCAGTTAAGTTTACCATCGGTTTTTGAAATCTCTTTTCACACATTTTACTGTTCTCTTTAACCCTACCCTTCTCTCAGATTACCACAGATTATGAAAACAATGCTGTAATCGTTTTCAACTGATTCTTTCAACAGCAATTTTTCTTGTTCATAATTCTGTGGCTAAATATTGTCAAATTATTTTTTCTCTATGCCAGTTTACGTAGGCCTATTGTTTTTAAATTAGAGAATACCTGGCCCCAGGTCACCTCCGTACTCCATAATGACTCTACTAGACGCCCTCATCAGAAACTTAAGTGAGTTTAGGGGGATGCTATTGAGGCAAGACAATATGAAGTGAACGTTAAGTTAAAATGTAGAAACAACATGCTGTTAAAGTCTTAACTCTTAGGATCCTCTTGCAGGGTTCGAGAGGTTTACCTCATGGGTCTTTTAGGCCTAATCGCGGTCCTGCAACGCGTTACACGAGGACAAAATGAAAATGGCTTAGGGCAAAAATGGACATCAAGAGAGCGTCTATGACCCTTAAATTAGGAAAATGAAAATAAATGGGACATGTTATCCACTTTAATGTAGAACAAACTGTTTTCCGGCATTGAGCACCCCCACCTCCCACACAACCTTTACCAAGTCAGGAACCCAAATGGCTGGCAAAATGTTTTGGTTAGAAATGACATGAAGCTCGTAGGTGAACTCAAAAGATGCATCTGCATCCTGAGCAGCAACGTTATTTCTGAGTTTCAATGAAAGCAATATTTTCCCATACGCCCGAATTGAAGAAAATGGAGAAAAAAACGAGAGTGATGACTTTGCCATCATGATTCCAAAGAATTGCAGTTATTTCAATGAATAATATCTGCCATGAGGAATTTTATAATTTTGGTCAAATTTAGTATCATACATAGAGAATCTTACATGGTTGAGAGGGAGGTGCTATTTTTCTCTCACGAGTGATCATTGTTGGTGGGAAAAATGAAAGTCATGTAAGATTTTGTTTATTCTATGTTTAATTGTGTATTCATCGCAAAAAATACCCCAGGCCTACTTTCAGTTTCATTCCAACGCCGACCTGGTGTGCCGTGTTGGTTTACGTTCGTCGCAGTTACTCCGCGTCACGTGTGACGTGAATCATACATCGCTGGCGCACATTTAACCTTGCCTAAAATGTCAATGCAACACGTCACTGATGAAGGCGCGTCACGATTTACTTGTAACAATGTTTAGGTCATGTGATCTACAGTGAGTTACTACTTTTGGATTTCACTCTAGAAAATGACAATTCATCCTGAAACATAGATGCTTGTTGATGCATTTTTTATTTGTTTTCTTTGCACACAGGAAGCAGACGCCAGAATAATCATCGTGTATGCACCAGCAAATACAATACTACACTTAATGTGTCAGGTAAGCCTACACACACAATATGGAAACATTACATCTAATTACAAGCCGCCTTGCAGTGGGCGGCTTGAAAAGATGCTGGACCTTCAATTCACCCCTAAGTCACAATCGTTGTTAAAACATGAACCGTCAGCCTCTTGGCTTGTATTCATTTTATAGGCCTACATTTAACTTATCCATTGATAACTTTTCAACAGGTCGATTACGAAGTAACCTCTGGATTCTATTCTAAGTTCTTTGTGCTCAACAATCCTATCCTTAGCCATAAAAATGTAATAAAGTGTTAACCTGACTTTATTATTTTCTGGCTTTCATGTTAATGATACTTTTGCGCCTTCCAGACAAGTATCAACCGTCTCTTTTAGTTTTATCGCGTATATTGCTGTAGGCCAATGTGAACAGATGAATTTCTCAATAATGGCACGGGGTTGAACTGATCTTAATTGCAAGGAAAAGAAACTAAGCTGTATAATCTGTAATGTGCACATTTTTTCTATTTGAAAAACATGAGGGATAGTGTAGTGTGTTTATGCGCCCTACGGGTTAGGTCATTGTGCAGGAGGACGAAAAGATTGAGTAATCTCACCAGAATTAGGTTACCAAACTGAGACGACGAAAGAGAGGAAAATAAGTTCATGTAGCATTGGTTTATTTAGAATAATAGGCCTATTGTGCAAAGGTGAATTGACATATATTGGTTGCAACCTAAGCGATCTAACGACGATCTGTCGGCATGTAAGTTTTTTCCCATTACGATTGATCGTAAATATCGTCTGTTTTTGTCTTTTTTGTTTATTTTTTTCATCGACAATGTTATCGGGAGTAGAGTTAAGCGAATAATCATATTATTCAACCTTCTGGCTATGGAATAAACAGCTCAGCTTTCCACGGCGCATTCAGGATCCTATTTTGCACTGAAGAAATTTACTGTCTGAGCCCAAACAGAATTTAATTACAAGACATTTCCATAAGGCATAACCCCGACCTACACTGAATTATATGGTACTACTTTTTGCATGAATAATTTTCAAAAACTACATGCCAAAAAACTATCAAATGATATAATCTTTTGACATTACAATTTTTATGCCATAAATTTTTGTTTCTGACAAAACGAGATGTACACACAGCGACTAGTAAAGTGCCAAAACATCGTCGCAAAAGTCTCATCACTTGATGTGAGAGTATAATTTTAACGTGGAAAGTGCGTAAAAGTCAATCTCCGCGATGCCAAATATGTTTTTCATACACTTGCCTCCAAGGTGATTAACGAACTTATACTTCAATATTGTACGCTATTAAAATTATCTAAACGTTTAACCAATTAAATTTGGGGGTGTAGCATTTAGAAAAAAATGTCTAAGTTCTACTGACACTTCAAATATGTCGAGCAGATATACTTAAAATAGATCCATTCGGGCGGATATAATTCAAATATACTCCTCCCGGCCCAAAACCAAGTATAATTTTGGATATGCTTCTGTCGGAAAGTGTAAAGAAAATCGGCTTTCACCTTCGAAATCCGGATTGAGAAAAAAAGGAAAATTTGCCTGCGAAATGACTTTCTGTCTCCAGTTTCAATGTCGTTTTTTCATCTGCATGTGGCTGTTTGGAATAGAAAGACCAGCACGACTTCTGTGCCTCTCCAGCTCTTATATGCGCATTTCACGATATTGCTGGGTTTATCTTATAACCTTCTGTGCGAGCGATAATGCAATGCATCACAGACGGGGTAATTATGTATGCTTTGAAATAGAACCTGATACTTCTATCGAAGGTTACCTTTATTGTGAGCAACTGAACACATTAGCCAGACGATAAAATGGATACACCGCGTTTATATGTCATCTATAACAAAACGCCACAACCGAAATGGGGCTATTTTGTTTCACACCAGGCCACTTTGTTTTTCTTTCATTTTTCTCTTCAAAATATTCTGCACAAAAAATAAAGGGAAAAGGAAAATAGACTGCAGGATCCTAAAAAGGATTATTTGTCTGCTGTTCCAGTTGGTTTACTATAAGAATATAACATCAGTGAACCAAACCAACCGTGTGGGCAGTAGCTGTGACACTGACACAGCGCCACGGGGAATCAGAAAATAGGAGACAGACAGACCCAAGTAAATGCATAAATACAAAAACCATCGCCACTTTACCCATGTTACGGAACAAGTATCCCCAATATTTTGCTATGCAATTTATGTGCAAAGTCCAAGAAGAGTCATGGAAACCCCGAAGCAGAAAGGGAGCCGCAGTCGTTTGAAGGAAGCACACAATGGCGGCTGACTGTGACGTGGCCAGATGTATACCCTCATCTATGAGTGCAGTGGGTACGCCTAAATGTACGTTCTGCGCGATGCCGTCAACTTGAAGCAAAGGTTTGCGCTGTAACTATGTATTCAACTTTTTCTGAAAATTGCCCACGGCTGGGATTTTTTTCCATTATATAGACCTGGACATGTCTATACGTAAAAGGTGCCCTGCTGTGAAAAAAAGTCATACATCGGGCCTGGAACGAGTTGATTAGCACGTCACTGTGCAGACAAACATTGTCATAAGGCCATTGTGTTTAATGTAATTGTTCACACTTAAAAACATGAATACGAAGACTTTGTTCAAATCTTTTGCTTCTTCTTCTCTTTTCTTCAAGGCTTACAAAAGCAAACTATATGGCCCAAAATATGTGTGGATCGTTGTCAGCTGGCAATACAAGTCGCTTTATTCCATCAGACCAGATAACTCACTCATTTGCGAACCTTCGGAAGCCATGTTGGCACTAGATGGCGCTTTTTCTGTCTGGTACCCCGCAATGGGTGACAAGAATACTCTTTATGGGCTGGTAAGTAATGTGTGTTCTCAAAACAATGTTGGCTTAAACGTATTTTGTTAAACATTCGGGGGACAGGGTTGCCCGTATATGAACCCCTCTTGTACGTCGAGATAAAGGAGAGGATAGCAATGAACATGAGATAATTGTGTAGACAAATGGCGTGTGCATTAATGGAAAAGAGTTCAAACCGACAAGACAGACAAGGACTCTGTGTTTCTTGCCTATTAATTACATATGAAATTATGGTAAACCTTCAATATTGACGGTGGCTCGAAGCGTTTTGGTTTCCCTATGAAGTTGTGTACTGTCTGAAATATTCCAACATTTTCTCGTTTGGAGCATTCTGCTGACCCATAGAGAACAGTCTCCACGGTAAAATGTGCTCGACGACCCACTGTTTCATGAATGTCTGTTCTAAAATTGTTATGCGTGGGACAGATGTAGAAATAGTGGAACAGATCTTCAACAGATGCGCCACAACTACACGCAGGAGAATGTTTAATTCCTGTTTTGTTCAAATAGCAGTTCAACTAGACTTTCTCCCATGTACCCTTTCGTGTGTAATTGAAATTCTTCTCTTCCCAAAGCAATAAAGATCATTTTTCGCTGGATGTAGGAGATTTGTAGTGCTTGTTCAATAAGTTTTGGAACGTTAAGATGGGTTCTGACTCTTTTATGTTAATGGGTAATTGGTTCCACAATGGCACCGTTGCGAGGAAAAAAGGGAATTTTCATCATTACTTGCTGATTTGATAACGAAGTGGGGATATTTCTGTCTAAACGAAAATTGTATTAGGTTCTCCTGCCTGAAGATGAGGGTAATCTTTCTACAGGACAACTTGGAGCATCATTACTTACTATTCATACATCAACATTAAGAACGAGCTGATAAGCTTTTTCTTGGAGATTTAAACATTGATTTGTTAAGAATTAACCTAAGGGAGAAATATTCTGAATTTCTGGACTGTATGCTGAATAATGCCTTTTGGCCACATATTACATTACCAACCCGGTTTTCAATGAGACGGGCAACTTTAATTGACAATATTTTCTGCAACCTTTCCCATTCGAAAAAGGCTAGTTTATCTGGTATTATTGTATCGAACCTGTCAGACCATTTACCTTATTTTATCTGTTTGGATCAAAAGCTAAATCTGCAACATCCACCAAAATACATTCAAGTCGAAACCAAAGATAGTCAGTCTATACAAAATTTTGTACAGGAGCTCAGTAGTATTAACTTCACAATGGTCTTAGATTTCCGAAACACATGCTGATCCTAACATAAATTACAATAAACTACAAAATGTTGTCATATATGCTAAAATAAACACCTTCCGGTCAAAACTGTCAAGTTTAACAAATACAAACATAAGCGATCCCCCTGGATAACAAATGGTATACTAAGATCTCTTAAATTTCGAGATAATTTATATAAATCACTCAAATGTACTATGATTGATACACCTTTGTATTATACCCGTAAACATAACTTAAGAGTGTATAATCAAATACTTGACCGTAATATCCGTTCCTTAAAGAAAGAATATTATTGCCGTCAATTTGAAAACTTTAAAAATGATACCAAAAAGACTTGGGACGTAATAAGATCCGTTCTTCATATGAATAAAAATAAAAAAGATTTCCCTTCTTTTTTAATCATAAACAACTTAAAGGTAACAAGCAAATGTGAAATTGCCGAACGTTTTAATTCCTTCTTTGCAAGCATTGGTTCAAAGCTTGCAACCAAAGCCAGTACACGAAATATTACCGACTTTTCCATTTATCTGACTGACCAAATTGAGCATAGGTTTTCTTTCTCCCCGGTAACTGCAAGCGATATTGAGAAAACTATTAACAAATTAAAACCTAAAACTAGTACGGGACATGAAGATATATCTGTAAAACTCTTAAAATACGTTAGTGGTCCTTTAGCTTTTCCTCTAACTCGCATTATTAATCAATCATTCAACACTGGAATTTTTCCAGATAAACTGAAAATTGCGAAAGTGATGCCTGTATATAAAAAGGATGATAAACAAACTCTTGATAACTATAGGCCTATATCTCTTTTACCAGGTTTCTCTAAAATCTTTGAGAAAGTTGCTTACAACCAACTTTATTCATACTTTATTACACATTCTTTACTCCACTTAAGCCAGCATGGCTTTCGGAAATTACACTCAACAGAAACGGCTGCTCTTGAATTCGTTGATAGAATTCATAAAGTCCTAGACTCTGGGGAATTACCCGTTGCTATTTTCTTAGACCTGTCAAAGGCGTTCGATACTCTCGATCATAACATCCTTCTTCGGAAATTAAACTACTATGGTGTTACTGGTCTTTCTTTGCACTGGTTTGAAAATTATCTGCAGAATAGATTTCAATATGTTTGTTTGAATGACGCGCGTTCACCGTTATTACCAACGAATTGTGGAGTTCCACAGGGGTCCATTCTTGGACCCCTTCTCTTTCTCATTTATGTAAATGACATGCATAAAGCATCTTCTAAATTTGATTCTATTTATTACGCTGATGATACTACTTTAGTAAGTTCATTATGCTATTTTGACCAAACAACATCTCCAAATGAAGAGCGTATATGTGCCAATGTTAATTTGGAATTAGATAAAGTGTATAAATGGTTGTCTGCTAACAGGTTGTCTTTGAATATTTCTTAAACAAAATACATGATATTCCGATTCCCGCAGCGCAAAATTGTCCAAAATTTTACTTTCCGTATTGCCAACACAGTCATTGAAAAAGTTTGCCATTTTGACTTTCTTGGGGTACTCATTGATGAAACTTTAAGTTGGAAGAATCATAACAATAAAATCGCAACTAAACTCTCCAGAATTGTCGGCCTCTTAAGTAAAGTTCGCAATTTTCTGCCCTTGAAAGCACTCCTTACGATCTACAATTCTCTATTTCTCCCGCATCTCAACTACTCAATTCTCGCCTGGGGTTATAGATGTGATAGGATAAACAAACTTCAAAAACAAGCCATACGTACAATATGCTTCGCTAGTTTCAATGCCCATACTGAGCCCCTGTTTAAAAAATTGAATATTCTCAAATTAGGTGATTTGATGCATTCCAGGGCACTTAAATTCTTTTACCGATATCGTAAAAATGAATTACCTGGATATTTCAACCAAATGTTCTCACCTCTACCTGTATCTCACCCTTATCCTACCCGCAATCGTAATATTCCCCGCTACCCAGTCCCATCCCACAATCTTACTAAAAAACGCATCCGAGTCTTTATCCCCACAGTACTTGATAACACACCTAACTTTGTAAAAGACAAGATAAACACTCATTCATACTCTGGTTTTTCTCTATATCTTAAATCATATTTAATCTCTCAATATTCCGACATTTGCACCATTACTGATTGCCATGTCTGCAATCAATGATCAGATTATTTTATTATTTTCTACCATTGTATATGTTTGACTGCTTTCATTCTTACGAAAAATGATTGTATACATGTTGTGTAATTCATGTTTTCTTACCCTCATGTTTATTTGTTACATAATACCTTACTAACTCTCATTTTACTTTGTTATATTCTTGTTTCAGTAAACGATTGTCTTTTGGTTATTTGAAGTTATCTGGAGTTGCAATGTTGAAATTTTGTTTAAACACACCACAGGTGGCCCCAGCGTTAGCGGATCTATGCATCCTTAGCTGGGGTCATCCTGACCTCGTTATTGCATTGCTGCATTGTACTATGCTACTTCTTTCTTTTGGTCAAATAAAACTGCTCTGACTCTGACTGACTCTGACTCTTAACGTCCTTTTGTTACGTCTAGCCGCTAACCGTTCCCAACCAATTTCCAAATGCATTTTTTCGTGTGATGTTTTGGAAATTGTTCCATTAACTATTGTAAGTGTGTCTTTTTGTCCAGAACCACGTCCTAGTGGTCATTACCCTATTCCGCAGTCCGAACTCTTTACTCCCCATAAGCTAACCTGTCTATGTGGACTGCAGCCAATTGGACTCCTTCTAACAGTAATTCCTCAGCAGGATTACAATTTGACCATAGAATGTCTCCAT
The DNA here is from genome assembly GCA_964020975.1 of Hermodice carunculata. NCBI lineage: Eukaryota > Metazoa > Annelida > Polychaeta > Eunicida > Amphinomidae > Hermodice > Hermodice carunculata. The sequence goes on along the minus strand of OZ026615.1, from coordinate 98,193,114 downwards.
ATATGTTTCAATTATGTCTCTGTTGACTCTATACTGTAACATCTCATGATGTTGATCAACCTTGTGTTGTTTTCCACAACATTTAAAATGTGGCCACTCAAAGTCAAGTCACTGCGAAGTGTTACCCCTAATTGTAAGCTCAGCTCACATGTCAGTCAGCTGAGCTTATCTTATGGTCCTCCGTCCGTCGTCCGTCAACAATTCACAGTTTCGACTTCTCCGAAACCGTCAGCCAGATCCACTTCAAATTTGGTGGGGATGTGCCTTGGGTGGGTGTCTACCAGGTTTGTTCAAATAGTCACGGTCCAGTGATTTTTGGAGTTTTAATGAGTTCTTTTGTTCTTTCTTGGGCAAATCTTAAAAAATCTTCTTCTCTGAAACCGCTCACCCAATTGGTTTGATATCACACAGGAACACTTCCTGGGACTCCTTGTTCTTAATTTGTTCACCAGGTGGCGCTGCATTTTTTTCTATTTTGAAATGAATTTTTGTGTGTTATAGCTATTTTCGACTTTTTCTCCAGAACCGTCACTCAGATTAAGCTTAATAGTGGTGGATATATTCCTTGTGGAAGGGTGAAACAATGTGGTTCAATATGTGGGAAAGCTGCGGATTCCTGATTTTTAACGACTTTTTCAGTTCTGCTACGTTTCGGTAGATACACCTATCCTGTTGATTACCATGTAAGTCAATGGGCATTCTAATGCTAATTTTCGACTTCTCCAAAACCGTCATCTCAGATTTACTTCAAACTTGGTGGGGATGTACCTTGGGTGGGTGTCTACCAGGTTTCTTCCAATGGTCATGTTCCAATGAATTTTTTCTTCATTTTTTTAATTTTTTTTTTCAAAAATCTTTATAAAAGTTTTAATAGGAAAGTTTAACATGTTTATTTCTTGTAATGGTTATAACTGCAATAATTGTGGCCAGATTTACTTCAAACTTGGTGGGGATGTGCTTTGGGTGGATCTCTACCAAGTTTGTTCAAATGGTCACGCTCCATTGACTTTGGATTTTTTATTAATTTTTTTGTTCTTTGTTGGGGCAAACCTTAAAAACTCTTCTCCTCTGAAACCGCTCACCCAATTGCTTTGATATAGTACATAGACACTCCCAGGGACACCTAGTTCCCAATTTGTTCACCAGGTTGCGCTGCAATTTTCGTTCTATTTTTTTAATGATTTTTTTGGGTATGGTTTTGCTATTTTTCACTTGTTCTCAGAACCGTCACTCAGATTAAGCTGAAATGTGATGGATATGTGCTTGTGGAAGGGTCAAACAAAGTTGTTTACTAGGTGGCACTGCTTTGGATTCCTGATTTTGAAGGATTTTCAATTCGGGTACTTATCGGTCAATGCAGCTTTGAATCTTATTGATTATTATGTAAGTCAATGGGCATTCTAATGCTAATTCACAGGATAACTGACACGAAATTTACTGTTTACTTGATAACTTGAGATCTGTTTTGAGTTAGTACCGTGATGCTGCACATGTTAATGTTTCTGTATGAAGGTCATGCTTAGACAGTACATGAATGACCTTGACCTCGTTTCTGGGGTCACAGTGCAACATACATGAATTTTACTCTTCATTATAACTTGAGAACTACTTGAACCTTGATGTTGCACATGTTAGTGTTCTTCTATAAAGGTCAGACTTACTCAGAACATGGGTGACCTTGATCCTTTCCCAAGTTCATAGAGCTGCAAGTGTGATGAATGTCAAGATCAGCTGAGCATGGGCTGTTCACACAGCCCTTTTGTTTATGTTCAGATACAGAGCTTAAGTGGTGATTGTAAAAAGCGTGTTCCTGGTATTTCTAAGAAATAAGCTACCTTGAGATTAGCATACTTTTCGTCTTAGTGGGATTAAAGGTGACCAGCCATTGATTTGCACAAGCAATGTAAGTTCATGTTCAACCGTTACAGATAGAGCCCTTCCCTCAATTGACAAAATAGAAATATTTTCAATTCACAAGGGGAAAATACGCCTTATCTAAGTAGCAAATATAAAAATAGAAAACACAAGACCCCAGATACTACACTGACCGCTCTTAAAGAATCTCTAACTTACGGTAAATGACTGATGCATGTTGTTGGAATGTGTGTCGGCGGTGTCTTTGACTTTAGTCTCAATGCCATATTTTTTGGGTCCTTTCTCAAATAATATAAATTTTCAACAAATTTTATTTTAAAAAAAATGAAGCAAACACTTTGGCGTTATCGTAAATTGGTACAATGTTTCTTTTATTGCACGTACAAATTCTAAGAATTGAGCACAAACAAATATGTCTTTATGATTGCTATGTAACGTGTTGGTCGCCACTTTCTATTTTGTGCTGTCAGAAACAACGTTTTTTTTGCCGTGGAGTGTGAAATTTTGTTTCAATGGTTGCATGTAAAGCGAAAGCAAATAGTGCAACTTCACATATTGATGTAAAGCGTAATCAAATAGTGCATCATCACGTATTGAACTAATAACTGCATTCATGGCCATGTAATTTATTTCTATTCGAAAGTGATGAGCATGAATCTGATTTTAAAGTAAAATCTGATTGTAACCCACACATATATTGTGTTCAGCCAGGAAGGTAGGCTTAATGATCATGCCGTTTCTTTTACAGACACCGTCTGACATTTTGCTGACAATGGGAGCCAAATCCTCACCAATTTCACTTTTGAGTCTGTACGACTCCGTGTGGTCTATGGCTGTTACGTTGAACTGGACGCTTCCTCTGTTCAGGACTAGTCTTGTCACTGCAGTTTTGAACGATGCCAAGTATAAGAATGTGAAATTGTCTGACGGTCTTGTCATCGGAGCTGAACGTGTGAGCTTTGAAGGAGCGACGGTACGGTTTTGAACTGCCCTGAGGGCATTGTCTTGCCTGCCATTTTAGTCTGTATGCATCTGTTTTGAAGATTAAACCATTGTGTATCTATATCCAAATATACCGCTATCAGGGAACATGCCTGTTGATTATTTTAGATAAAATACACGCACGATGAAGTTCCAATGAAGCTTTGTATATCTATTTACCAAAAACGTTTTGAAATCTGTCTTAACGTGTTTCACGCAGAGAACCAGCAAATCACAATATCTACTGCCAGAAAATATGCCATGTATCATGAACATGTATCACTGTGGCTTCTGCTTACAGGGTCCAGTATCCTATGACGGAAAGGGGACTCGTTTAGGCTTATTCCGTCTTTATAACATCCGAAGTGAGTACGAAATGCTAACAACAGTATTTTTCTGAACTGTGGTCCTAAATTTATTCAAATGTTTCCAGTCAAAGTGAATGAATGACTTTATTTGACTACGCCTCACATATTAACATGTGGCTGTGACAATATGGCTATCTGCACCACAAAAAATAATTGAAAGATATTATGCAACACACAGAGCATATGAAACGAAACACATCACCACAGCGCATTACAAACTGGAGCGTAAAGTGTCACTTGCTTCGGAAGATAACGGTTGAGGGAAGGCAACCCCCAGCAGAGTGACAGGTGTAGGTTGGGGGGTGGGGCCAAGTTGGTGTATCTCCCACTAGAGGCTACACCACTATCAGAACCTCCACCCACCCACCCACCCCCCCAAAAAAAACAAAACAAAAAACAAAAAAACCACCCGCCCCCACCCCCCCCCAAAAAGCAACGAAGATAAATGCAAACCCAAGATAATAGGGGAGTAAAACAACTAAATATATATATGGACGAATAGAAGTATTTACGACCTCCATTTATGATACTGAGTATAGATTCGAACATGTGACTACAGAGGCTTTTGGGACTGCTGAAAAGTATTAATTTCACCAGCAGTTGGTTTTTAGTTGTGTTGAATCAGGTAGAATTGATGACAAAACACACTGAGACCATTTACTGGAAGTGGACAATTATACATGCAAAGGAGGTTTGACGAGAAGTTCTGAAGCAAACCTGTACATAGGCTGCTAGGTGTACCGTACCTGTAAATCCATATGTCGTAACATCAATGCACTTATTACGCTTACAATTCTAACGTAAGTTATTTCTGACAGACGGAAGCTTTGTTCCCGTGGCCACATATACACAGACGACAAGAGCGTTCCAGTGGTCAGAGTTGCAGCCTCGGATATGGTATAAACACGGTAGGGGGAATTATCAACATATTGAGCATCCCGTTATTTTCGAACACGTAATGGATGTAATGTTTGGGAAAATGTCCTGCTTGTCATTTGAAATATATCACAAAAATTTCATTTTCAGGAAGAAATGAAACGTTTGTTACTTTGTAGATCATTTACACACGCACTTTGTCAAATGTTTTAGTGGCCTAGTGCGTGCTTGTTAATATCGATTATTTATCTGTGACCTGCTTATCTATAATACTTGATTTCAAGTTTTGTGTTGTATATATTTTTTTTTATACAGTGGGTCTCATAAGCCCAGCCGAGTTTCTTTCCGCATGTGTCTTCTGTTCTTGTTATGTTTAGTTTCATATTAGTGAACTTAAAACTAAAGTATAAAAGTATCGTTTAGTTGTCTTATTTTGAGGAACTTAACATCTGTAACAATGAACAATTGTGCACAATTAGTATAATATCACGTTATGTGTTCACGTGTTAAGATAATTACGTCTTATCTGGATATTAAACCTTGCAGTGAAACAATTAAAAATATTTCATCTTTTCTTGCAAAATATTTTCAACACACACCACGGTTGACCTTCATAGGTTGACATTAGAGATGGGAGCAGCTCGCAAAAATTTGGGCCGGCTTCAATCAGACATGCCTCAAGCCGGCTCGAGCCGACAGCTCAGCCTGCTCGGGTCCTCAGGTATAAAGTAAAAACAACAAAGTTCACGAAAGTCAATCTCCATTAACTCAACTTAATTTCATGAAACGCTGTCCACTGACAAGGTAAATATATTATACTTTATAACAAAAACGAGTATCGTGTAGTAATTCTGATATTTAATTAATTAAAAACAAAACAAAACAAAAGAGGCTATATTTCTGTTCTGATCCTGCTCTCGCCACAGAAAGGTTGCTCTGTTTTCTTGGAATTAGCGCCAACGGCTCCGCTGAGATGTGCCCATCTCTTGTTAACGCCTGTCTCAAGACTGGGATGGAGCAGATTCCTTGGCGTAAATAATGTGAAATAAGGAGTCGAAGTTAGCGTGCTGTATCATCACACAAAATGGCACCTTTTCTCTTTTAGGGGTGGTAGAGTTTGGAAGTACTTTGGAATATGTACTTGCAAAATTTAACACTGTGCTGAGGATTCTGACCACTCCATCTAAACTTGGTTGTACTCCCTGAGGACCACGGATCTTTTAGATGCGTATTTTATGAAAAAGAATTTATAAATAAGAAATTTCCCCACGATGCAATTACTTTCTGACGTCATGGGGCATTTTTTCTTGTAGGATGAAGATGTTTTATTATGACCTGCAATGTTTTATGGACGCAAAATGATTGATATTTTGTGTGATACATTCCTATAATGTGTAATAATTGTTTGTCAAGATTTTCGAATACATTTTCACGAACTCGTAGTGAATGGGCGGCTACATTAATGAAATGTTTTAATGTGTTTTTCAGGCGGAAAAGCCCCGAGAGATGGGGATCTGATTGTTGTCTACAGAGAGTACATACCGAACCCGTTGATGGTGGCTTATGTAGTGTTATCTTTGTGTAGTACCCTAGCAGGGATCGTTTACATAGCCATAACTATTTACCACGTCGGAGGAAGGTACGGATATGTTAATTCCCCGATCATTAAAACCTTCAAATAATGCAGTCTGTTGCTGGTTCAAAGTGTTAGAAAATTCAGTAAAGTATTGGAAGGTAGATATTTGTGTATGCGTTGTATATATATCTTCTGGCCTAGCGGTCCCCCAGGATTTGATTTCTTTTACGTATACGGGTCAGCTCAAGAACAAAATTTATTAGATCCAAGAATAAAATGTCCATGGTAGGTTTTGTGTCTCGTTAAGCAGTCCGAAGTGGGTTTCATGACGGAATATAAAATCTATGCTGCGTCGCATGCTCGCACAGAGACGTATACCACTATCATAAAATACGAGAGTTTAAATTGAGCAGATTAAAATACATACGGGTGATATGATAGAGTCTGCACAGGATAAACTGTAGCCTGTAAATGGTCTGGTGTCTTCAGCGCAGTGAGCTACCGTTGGCCAGTGTGCAGCTGTATGTCTGTGGTTGGTGGCCTCTTGATCAACATCAACGCGCTTCTCCAAACGATGGACGTGGACAAGCAAGGCTGGAGCAGAGTGGACCTTCATTGTAAGGTAACTTTTAGATAGAAAAAGAGCCTCCGAAGCAGACTAACTTCTGAATTTGTGTGAAGATTACCTGAACTCCAGTCTGCAGAGTAGGCAAATACTCAACTGCAGTTAAAATAAGTAGTAGCCTGCTTCAGTACCTTTTTCATGTCAGTGTGCCAAAACAGATATTCTGTATTTCCTGGATTTCTTTCTTTCCCATCAAGTTGTCCGACATTCCATTTGGACACTATTATACATAGAAACTCTAAACCTGGCATGGTTATACCTCCATACATAGATTTTTGCCTTTGTTAAGGGGAGTGGCAGCTTTAAAATTATGCAGATAAGGGCCATTTAAAAATTTAAATCTTGAATTTTTTCAAGACTGTTAAAGGTGGAGGTACGATTTTAACTTCAATCGGTAGGTTTGTACTGTAGGTGCATCCAATAAGCCAGAAACGGAAGTTGTACGATTTTAATTTATGCTAATTAGGGGCAAAAGTTTAAAAGTTGAATATCTTCAAAACTTTAACAGGCAGAGGTGTCATTCCAACTTCAACATATAGGTTTGTGTTATAGGCGAATCCAATGAACTACAAACGAAAATTGTAGAAATCTAAATTATGCTAATAGTGTGGGGGCATATGGAGTCCCGTGGGATTTTGATGAAGATTTTATAAAACCTACTCAGAAATGTTAAATACATCTGAAATAACAGAAAAAAACATGTTGGCACTTTGCCAACCTGTTAGATTCAAAATGGCCGCCATTTTTCAAAATGGCTGCCAAATTTCCAATTTTTGTCCAATTACAGGTCCCTTGAAGGTCCTTGCAGTATAAAACACCTTATTTGGGTATTTATTTTCATAACTCCCGGCTATAAAGTTGGATTCTTGTCTTCAAATTGAATCTAAGTCAATTTAGGCTCATATTTGTCTTAAAAGTGTCAAAATCTTTCTATCAAAAGAATGTTAACCGAACCGAGATAAATGACCTTTTTTTAACAATATTATGACACCAGTATATTACTACAATAAAGGGCATCATCACCTCCCTTACCAAGTTCATACCTGTGTGACTGGGAGACCTATATTAAATTATTATCATTCACACCTTCATCATTGTTCCTCTCATATTGTGAGTTTCCATTGGAACAGTATAATGAAACAAGTGTACTGCTACAATGAATAGCATCGTCACCTTCATTATATAGTTCATATTTGTATGATTAGGATAATTATTTTAACTATCATCATTCTCATCTTCATCATTGTCACTCACATATTGTGAGTTAACATTGAAACAACATTATGACACATTAAAGTGTATTGCTACAATAAATGACATCATCACCTCCATTAACCAGTTCATATTTGTATGATTAGGATGATTATTATAGCTATCATCGTTCTCATCTTTATCATTGTCACACTCTCGTATTGTGAGTAAACATTGAAACAACATTATGACACATTAAAGTGTATTGCTACATTAAATGTCATCGTCATCTCCATTAACAAGTTCATACATGTGTGATTAAGACAGCTATTTTAACTATCATCGTTCTCATCTTCATCATTGTCACTCTCATATTGTGAGTTGTGGTGCCCAGCTGGTGAGTGTCTTACACAGTGGCAGCTGTGGCTAAAGTATTTATTTGAAGGCCGTCTGAGTGGCATCAACGCTGACGATGCTAACACGATATCTCAAACAATTTTGATCGCACATTTACCAAATTTTTGTCAGAGATGCATCTTCTGATGGACCAGGTTCCTATAAAAAACTGGCATCCTCTTGGTATTTATAAACTTTGTATGAAATTTTAAAGTATTTATTTCAAGGCCGTCTGAGTGGCGCGCAAGGAGACAATGTTACCATAATATCTCAACAAGGATCTATCGCAGCTTCATCAAATTTTCATCAGAGATTGCTAAAAAATAATGATAAATTGAATATTCACAGAAAAAAATGATGGTAATAGGTTTGGGGAATGAAGAAAATCAATGTATGTTTAGTTCTATGGTTGAATTTTTAATCATTGACCGAGAGCGTGAAATGAATAAAGGCAGATTCAGATAATGTACAAAACCAGTGTATTTATGAACATTATAATTTTCTGTTGTCAATAAAAAAAAATTATAAAAAAAGAAGCAAATTTCATAAGAGATGCACTTTATAATGGACTATGTTCCTTTTGAAAACCAGCTTCCTCTCATTATTTTGAAACTCGTTATAAAACTTTTGAAGTATTTATTTGACGCTCTCTGATCATGATTCAGATTCAGATTCAGATTCTTTTATTCGACAATAAATTCAATATATTTCAGTTGTTGGGTAATAATGACAGAAATATATAAACAAATGCAAAACAAAAGATAGGAGAAATAGTATATTATTAGTATTCATCACAGCTTCATCAATTTTTTGGTGCAGTTACACCGTATTATGACACCTGCAAAGTCTCAAAACAAAAACAAAAACAAAAACAAACAAAAAAAAAATGCAGAATTGGGAGAAAAAACGTTGTGGGCGCCGAGGGTAATTCTTATCTGAACGCTATTTTCTTATTATGAGGTGGGCACTAAACACCCATTCCATGCTTTGAAAAGCTGTAAATTCATGGGGCATGTTATCTCTACTTAGCTCTCGTCTATAATTGTTATTCATAATGTTTTCTGTGGACAAACGTTAATTTAAGACATGAAAGGAGATGACTTTCTATATAGTTGGCCACTTTTAGGGCAATTAGAGGACTAAACCCCAGAATTAATGGGGTTAATCAAGAATATCTAGAGCCCTTGCTACATTCATTGTGCAAAAAGTCTTTGCAAATAAATGTGCTTGGATTATGGCAAGAATATGTTCGGTCTTTCAATATAAATGAAGACTCAGCAAGTAATCTAAAGGCACTTGGCACTATTTCTCCAAGCAGTTAGCTAATCAGATCCACCCATCAGCATGCCAGCACTATGCATTAGTCCGCCACTTTAGTTACTATACAGGGAATCATTCTGTCAGCACACCAATACTACCATACAGGGAATCATTCTGTCAGCACACCAATACTACCATACAGGGAATCATTCTGTCAGCACACCAATACTACCATACAGGGAATCATTCTGTCAGCACACCAATACTACCATACAAGGAATCATTCTGTCAGCACACCAATACTACCATACAAGGAATCATTCTGTCAGCACACCAATACTACCATACAGACCTGCAAAATACATTCAAACAACGGGTAAGTTATGATAGGGAACAATGATTGGAACTGATGATCTTGGATCAGATGAGGAAAAAGTTTGATCTAGACTAAAAGGGTAATGAGAGATATAGTTAAATATCAACAAGTTTTGATGCATAGATTATATTCATGCATTTTTTCAGCATATCAGCCATCTTGACATTTGGTTGGTAACAACTGGTGTTAAGTTTCAAGATTGAAAATCATGACACAATGTTGTTACATGGTTGGAGTATGATATGTAACTCTTAAATAATGTTAGTTGGAGAATATTGGTTCTTTATGTAAAATGAAATAGCGGCTTGTGGGGGGGTGGGGGTGGCGGTGGGGCAGCCATTTTGAGGAAATTGTGGCTATCTTGAATCGTGATAACTACAGTGCTATACATACCCTCATTGATGCCAATAACAACCAAAATAAAGGCCAAATTTAAATCAACTATTTTAACACTAAACATTTACAAGAAACATGGAAAATATAGATAAAATTTTTCAGATATTTTAAATTTTGGTGTCTAATAATATTCAGGTTTAAGATAAAAGACATGAATAATGTTCCTGGATGACAAAAGGTTAGAATTTGATTCTTAGATCTGTTAAATCGAACATTTCGGACACATAATGTAACATAAAATATCATTATGTTTGGAGTTTGGCGGCCATTTTGAATCTAACAGGTTGGCAAAGTGCCAACATGGTTTTTAATGTTCCTTAGGGTATAAATAACATTTCTGAATAGGTGGCATAAAATCTTCATCAAAATCCCACGGGACTTAAAATCATGACATATGCTCCCACACTATAATTAGGGGCACTTGAAAAGTTGAAATGATACATATCTTCAAAACTATTTTAGGTAGAGGTACAATTCCAACTTCAATTCAAATTTTTGTGTTGATGACCTCTACCTCAGGTGAACCTGGACCTTTGAGATAACATTTTGACCAAAAATTGACTTTTGACCTTGACATGACCTTTGACTTTGACATGACCTTGACATTTGAGTTGACCTTTGCCTTGCAATGATCGAACTCCTATACACTTGGAACCACATCTGCTATGGTATATAAGATATTGCAGATTTAAAACTTTAATAAGCCCTCATTTGCATAATTTTGAAAAGCATGACCTCTCATTATAAAAAGGCAAGACTCCATCTATAGAAGTATAATTGTGCCAAGTTTGGAGTTTCTACGTATAATACTTTTCAAATGAAATGTCGGACAAATTTGCCTGTAAAGAAAAGAAGAAAGAAGATAGAAAGAATTCCTAGAAAAACAAAATGTCTGTGTTGGCACAGAGACATAATTAAAGAGGAAAACACACACACACACACACACACACACACACACACACACACACACACACACACACACATATATATATATATATACACATACATACATACATACATATTAGTAGTAGTGTTTTATTGACATACATACATGCATACATACATTCATACATACATAAATACATACATTCATACATACATAAATACATACATACATACATACATACATACATACATACATAGTTTTATATGGGTATCTAAAAAATTACAAAAAACCCAAATACTTGCGATTTCTTGTTGACGAAGGAGAGCTTTACTGCCACCCCCTTCATTTGGATCTGATAGTTAATCCTGATTAAACACGCGGAGTAATCCATACCAATGCCTTGTGAAAATTAAAACCCGTATTAAATGCAAAACAAACGACCAATGGCCTTTAGAATTTGTCCAAAACAGCATTGATAAAAGTTTACTGATGTGAAACATAAAATGGTGTATTTCAGATCGGCCTTTTTCTCCTGGTGCTCGGTTTTACTCTCTTCTATGACTCGCTGGTACTCAAGATGTGCGGCATGTATCAGCTCTGTATGGCTTACAATCAGATGGAGAGCCAGGGGCTTCGGAATAACAAAAAGGTACAGCAGCGTCCCATATGCTATGTTGCTTTTTCCTCTTTTTCTGATATACATAGATGCAGCATAAAAGGATGGCCACTTGACAACATTATGTTGGTGGAGCATTAAGACGGCTATTTGACAGCAATGTGTAAGTGGATCATTATGTAGGTGGAGCATTAAGACGACCATATTTACAGCATTATGTAGGTGGAGCATTAAGACGGCTATTTGACAGCAATGTGTAAGTGGATCATTATGTAGGTGGAGCATTAAGACGACCATATTTACAGCATTATGTAGGTGGAGCATTAAGACGGCTATTTGACAGCAATGTGTAAGTGGAGCATTAAGACGGCCATATTTACAGCATTATGTAGGTGGAGCATTAAGACGGCTTTTTGACAGCAATGTGTAGGTGGAGAATGAAGACGGCCATATTTACAGCATTATGTAGGTGGAGCATTAAGACGGCTATTTGACAGCAATGTGTAGGTGGAGCATTAAGACGGCCATGTTTACAGCATTATGTAGGTGGAGCATTAAGACGGCTTTTTGACAGCAATGTGTAGGTGGAGAATGAAGACGGCCATATTTACAGCATTATGTAGGTGGAGCATTAAGACGGCTATTTGACAGCAATGTGTAGCTGGAGTATTGGCTTTCAAAAAAATTTAAAGAATCATTAGCATACAAAGGCGCAGAGGTCTGGAATAAACTACCACATGCTCTGCGCCAAGCGAAATCTGTTCAGGGCTTCAAAAACCAAATGCGTCAGCTCATGTGAATATATATATATATATATATATATATATATATATATATATATATATATATATATATATATATATATATATATATATATATATATATACATATATATATATATATATAATTGTATTTTAATTTCTGTGATTGTTAGTATAATTTATATTTATTTTGGTAATGTTTTGTCTATTTGTGTAACTATGTAGAAGCTCTAGTTTTTGTGTTTCATTGTTTGTCTAAATTGTTTTAGATGTATTTGTCTCTGATTGTTTATTATCATCACTGTATATTCGGTTTATATTGTCTTAACATTGTATTGTATGTCACAGGGCCCCGTGGAAGAACAGTCCATGACTGAACGGGTTACCCTGTATAAATAAATAAATAAATAAATAAATAAATAAATAAATAAATAAATAAATAAATAAATAAATAAATAAATAAATAAATAAATAAATAAATAAATAAATAAATAAATAAATAAATAAATAAATAAATAAATAAATAAATAAATAAATAAATAAATAAATAAATAAATAAATAAATAAATAAATAAATAAATAAATAAATAAATAAATAAATAAATAAATAAATAAATAAATAAATAAATAAATAAATAAATAAATTAATTAATTAAATATTTTATTAAAAAAACAATTGACCAACAAGTGATGCCTATATGAAGGCCTGTTGTAGCTGGAGCATTGAGACGGCCATATTGACACCGGTATGTAGGTGGAGCATTGAGACGGCCATATTGACAGCGGTATGTAGGTGGAGCATCAAGACCGCCTTTGGACAGCAGTGTGCAGGTGGACATTAAGACTGCCATGCTAACAGTAACGTTTGCGTGTGAATAACCTATGATTCTTGATCATAGTATACCTTTACGTGAAAAAGTAAAATTGTTGACACGTTGGTTTCACCATTGCAGGCAGTCTTCCGAGAATAGAAGTGGTTGCCTCATCACAGTGTAGATAACGTTTACAATAACCACCCAAGACGTGAATTTGCATTCATTGTCACGTGAACGCTTCATTGGAGATGACAATATATGAAGATACTATATCTTCTATTGATAATTTGGTTCAAATATTTCTGGATCAAGATCTACAAAGCTATTTATATGCAAAAACTCTGCTTGGATTCACAGAAACGCACGGCGGCTTCTGGTGAAACTTTTACAGAGGAGTCAACAGTTTGAACTGAAACGTTCGTTTGCTTTTGTACATTTCCACCGAGTAAGTTGGGACTCTGCCTCATTCTTTTCAGAAATAAATAAATAAATGTGAGGGTATTGGTGTATACAGCATCATTCAGTCTCATGTGGGGCGACAAATCGGATGGACCCTCGTCGTTGAACAGATTAGAGAGTAGCCCACAGAGAACCGCAGCTAATGTGTGGGTATTGTAGAACGTGAGTGAGCACGGCCTATCCCCAAAGAACCGTAGCTAATGTGTGGGTATTGTTGTAGAACGTAAGTGAGCACGGCCTATCTCCAGAAAACCGTAGCTAATGTGTGGGTATTATTGTAGAGCGTGAGTGAGTACGGCCTGATGGGTGTCCTGCTGGTGTTCGTACTGGTCGACCTGCTGGTCCTGGTGCCCTGGACGGTCACGGATCCTGTCTCGCTGGTCGCCGGCAAACAAGACATGGTAAGGATTCAATGGACAAATGGCTGTGATCTTGGGATGGGTATCTGTTTGAATATGGGCCTCTTTATGCGTAAAAGTGGTATTTGAACCACTGTCACATTCGCTGTGGTACTTTTTATATTTTCTGTGTAGGGTATTGTTTTCTCAGAACAGTGCTCATTTTCTGTAAAGTGAAATCTATATGGAAACAGTGCTCTTTACTGTAATTTTGTAGATTTCAAGCAGCTGGGTAGATTTTTAAAAACATTATCATGCACAAGTCACAGCGTACAATGTAACCTTTTGTTCTAGTCACAACTGTAATACGATGTAAATATTTCAAGTTTGAGCCTCTTTATACAAGTGGGCTAAAATCTATTCCAAAATGCTCCTTTTATCTCATACATCCTAAGAGCTCATATAGATTGTGTACTATTAACGTAATACCGCTCACACTTCATTCACATTCAGGGAATTCCACTTTTGTAAATGCTTTTTTAATCTTCCTTTGTGGTTGCAATACACCTGTCTAGATATGTTCCATTTTTTTTCTCATAAATTCATGAATTGTGGGAAGACACTCTTTGAATTTAAGTGCATGTACATACTTTTTCCCACAAGATGGAAAATCATTCTTTGAATATTTAAATGATATGTAGACCCCAGTAATACCTCACTTACAGTATAATGATTAATTTGACCTTCAGTATGAAACTTGATAAAAACCAGGTTCCAGAACATTTTTTACACAGTTTAATACAATCCCAGTACAGGTGTTTGGTTGTTTCAATGTTACTGTTGCAAAAGCCGCATAGTTTTGAATCCACAATTTTCGTTTGTTGTTTTTCCTTTGTGTATATGATTCCATGTAGGAATTTAAACTAAATCAATGAGTGGCAGTTGTTTTTCAATAACTTTTTTTTGCCAAAACTGGATAAACATATCTGGAAACTTGGCCAATGTTGAAAATTTTGTCCACATTACAGACATTCTCATTTGAAGCCGTCCCATCATTTTGAAGAATGTGTTTCCGCACCCCTGGCATTGCAGAGAGTACACCGTAGTGTTAAAAAAATCAACATTTATCCCATATTTTTGAACAAAACTTTCATATGTAAAAATTATGTATTTCCTGTTAGTAAATCCTAAACATATTTGACTGCTTCATGGTACCAGTTCTTGTAGAAAATTATTTTTCTTTGTAACTTGATATGGGTCTTAAACCAAAAACTCTATGATTGGATTTCATTAGCACTTTCTGGCACATGATAGTTATATTTATTCCAGCATAAATAACATGATACCAGAATTTGCTTTTTTTACATATATCCTTAAATGTTAACAGTGCATCTTCAAAGTTAAAGTTGCATTCCCATATACATTTTGGACTGTTACCAGGAAGGAGTCTAACCACCAAATGTTACCGTTAAGGTCTCTTGCTAGTCATGCACATTTTACCGTTAAGTACTGCTGTCTCTTGCTTGTCATGCACATTTTACCATAAAGACTTGTGTAAAAATGTCTGGTATACTTAAACCTTCTTCATGTTTTGGAGCAAACAAATATTTGCTTTTAATTTCGTCTGGCTTTCTTAATCCCATATGCAAATGAAAATGATTCTTTCCACCCTTTTAACTAAATGATCTGAGGGGTTGGGTATGACAGAAGCTTTGTAAATTAGATGAGATGTAATAAGTAATTTAACAATGGCCGTTTTACCATAAAGGGATAATTTCCCCCATAGACCATATCTTCAATATGTATTGTAGTTTGCTGAGTTGGGGTTAATAGTTTCGTTGCTACATTTTGCATATCGTTGGAAACATTTTAAAACCGAGTGCTATTAGAGGGTTATTAGTTATATGTATATTTTCTACTTCATTTGTGGTCCAATTCGTAACACTTTAGTCTTGGTTACATTTGCTTTTAACCGAGAGATCTTTTAAAACTTATTCAAAATATTAAAAAGTGGTTTTATATTATTCTCTATAGCACGCAGAAAGACTGTTGTATCATCTGCATACAGAGATATTTTATGGTCAGTGGAATCGACCGAAATACTTTGGATACTGGCATCTCTGGTGACAGCTCTTACTGAAACTTCTTCTCATAGTATAGAAATATTTGGTGACAAGGGGCAACCTTGCCGAACACCTCTTGAAATCTTGATTGCCCTTGATGACCAGCCATTATTAATGATACAGCTTTCTGTATCTAAATAGAATATCCTGCCCCGTTCTGGCATTGATGGGACGATATTAAAATATGTTAAACATTTAGCAGCTTGGTAGATTTTAAAATATACAGTAATTTTGCCTTGGATCAAGCCAGCTGGTTTTTCATGTTCCATAGTATTCGACGAAAAAATATTGTCAGAGATCTGTGATAACAGGTCGATCGTACGAAAGGCTTCAGTTGTAAGCGATTCATGCAATGTGGCATTTTGACACTTTCATAGTTATATACATGTTAAAACCACCCATGCTGCCTGTACGTTTGAGGGTCAAATTGCATGGAAAAGCCAGAAACGTCTTCTGGTGGAATGCCACATAAAAAGAAGAAATTTGTGGTATTCCATTATGTCCTTTTTAGACGTCACTGTTAAGATTGGCCTCTCATTATGTTAAAAGTACAAATATTAATTTATCAGTCGCATGAACTGAAGTATGGGCCTTTTGAAAACACCAAAATAACAAATGCAGCTATATATGCATGAACGTCATTGTCCGTATCTTTCACCGTGGTTGTGAATCTTTCAACTTATATAAAGTATATAAATCAGCGGAGATTATTTCTTTGATTGGACAGGTAGACGAAAGTCAGCAGATTATATACCGACACGTGGTCAGCTCGTGTGAGTCTCGCCCTTGCTCCTATTGGCTAATGGTATTGCTCTGTACGAAGAGTCTTCTCCTTATTTTTGGCACATTCCTCATTTGGCCCGTACGGTTAGTATCATTAGACATTACGTCTATTTTTTTTTTCATTTTGATCTTAGTACACATTTTATGCGATATAAGCTTTTTAGATTGTCATTTGATTGTTTTATTTGATATTGAGATGCAATATTGCAATATGATATAAGGCCTTCATTTTAACTTGTGACCAGAAGGACTACGATGCAAATTTGAATGGGTAAAATATGTAAAGGGGCTGGAAAGAAACAGAACAAAAGTATACGGCCCCAACTTTGATAAGGTTCACTTTTCCATGTGTCCATAAAACACGTTAATAAGCTTGTTTGGAACAAATATTTTCTATATAATTCAAGCACAGGATGTCACCTGTACACTGTAAACTGTGATCACTTGTTTTTGACTTGAAAAGTTGCGATTCCTTGAGCTTAAATCTTTTTGAGAAAACAACATGGCTAAAAGACAAACTCACAGTGTTGCCACCCTCTCAAGAGGCATTGGCATGCTTGAGTGTGGAATGTCACAGCCGAGAGTTCCAGAGGCCATTGGAGTTAGCCAAAGCGTTATGTGTCCAGTGTGGCATCGCAATAGAGAAAATGGGTCTGAGGAAAGGCGGCATGCTGGTGGTAGGGAGAAATATACAACAGCAGCACAAGACCGGTACATTGTTACTTCTTCGCATAGGAATCGCAGCAGTAGTGCTACAGCACTAACCCAGGCAAGTGAGGAATGTCACTGGAATTGTTATCAGTGTACAGACCTTAAGGAATCGGCTCTATGCTGCTGATTGCGGGCAAGGAAACCAGCTGTCCGAGTTCTTTTACAGGACAGACACAAAACCAGCAGGCTGCAGTGGGCCACAAAACATCTTGCCTGCACTCGGGCAGATTGGACAAATGTCCTCTTTACCGATGAATCCAAATTCTGCCTAGACTTCAATAATGGACGCATGAAAGTGTGGAGGAAGAAAGGAAAAGATTCCATGGTGATAATGTACTGGAGCGCAATCGGTACGGTGGGGGTGCAGTTATGGTGTGGGGTGGAATCAGCGACACAGGGCGCACAGACCTCCAGTTGATACAGAATGGTACACTGGCTAGGGAGAGGTACCGAGACGAAATTTTGCATCCCTATGTGCGGCCTTATGCTGGAGCTGTGAGCCCAGACTTCATCCTCATGGATGACAACGCGAGGCCACACAGAGCTGCAGTTGTCCAGCAGTATTTGGAGGAGGAGACTATTGAGAGGATGGACTGGCCTGCCTACTCCCCAGACCTTAACCCCATAGAGCATCTGTGGGATGTCTTGCAGAAAAGGCTCACTGCACGTGATGCGCAGTCAACGACCGTCCAATAATAATAATAATAATAATAACAATAATAATAATAATAATAATGATAATAATAATAATAATAATAATAATAATAATAATAATAATAATAATAATAATAATAATAATAATAATAATAATAATAATAATAATGTTAACAGTCAAATGATCTGCAAAAATCTGCGATAACAAAGAATAGTTTTTTTTTGTAATCTATCATCAATTAAGGTATTCAAATGCAAATATTGTCGGCTGTCCATCTTTGTATAAAGGGACTTTGTCGTGGGTGGAAAAAGTTCTTGTTTGACAAGTATTTATGCATTCCACGATGTTGTGATTTTGAAAAGAACTTGCGTATAGCATTTTGGACAGTTGTGGCTCTATAGTTCTCAGGAATATCGCGTTTGCCTTTTTTATGTGTGGGACTAATAAAGCTTATTTCCCAGGCTTGTGGGAGCCAACGACTTTGTAAGACTTTGTTGTATTGCACAAGTGAAGATTATCATGTAAACAATGTCTTTCATTTTGCAACGTAGCATTTCTTATTCCATCAGGACCTGTTTCTTTATTCTAAGTTTATTGAATAGAATTTGCAGATACAACATGCTCAAATATAGGAGCAGTAAATTCAATAGGGGGATCTGGGTTGGTTTAATTTCTTGACACAGCCTTTTGTTTCCATGATGCTTGTTTGTGACACCTAGCAACCCATGTCATTTGAGGTCAGGTGGGTCAGCAAAGCCCATTACATTACAGTGAACCCGGAAGTTTCACCCTGCATATGAGGACGATTTTTGGAATAATCATCTTCTAATCTACCTGAAGTACATATTATTATCTTTCAAATTCATCTAGGTGTGTTTAAATGAAAGCTTAATGCTTGTTTGGCAACATTTTGAGACTTTAAATTTATATCTGCTAATTTCCCATGTTAAACTATGGAGAAAAAGTGAGGGTCATGGAAAGTGACCCCAACATGTGGGCGGTCAACCATGAACAGGATGGGCAGCACCACCTTTAGTCGAATTTAGAACTAACACAGATATAGACTATTTACACAAACTGTTAAAGGCCGATTAGTGACTCTCCTACGTGACATGCAGTCTGCTCAAGCTGTCGTGTAACTGTTTGTTGTACATAGTGTTGACAAAAGATGCACATGACTTTTCAGTCTGGTAGAGTTGATTTTACTTGATTTTATGCTTTCTCATTCAGTGTCTGTGAAGATTTTGTTCTTGCGTTTTGATGTGTGAAACACCACATGTATTTGCCCTGTTTTCTGGGCCCCCAATGCAAAGGGGTAGTTTTCTCGAATCAATCAAATCAATCATTCTATTTCACACTGTCTACACCTGGAACAGGCGTTTCCTTGTAATTGCTGCATGAATTTGGTCCAACACATCGGCAGAGACATCAGTCGATGTGTTGTTTCACAACACGAGCACATGATTCCTGGTGAAATTGCCGAGTCAGACAAACGTCACATATTCTTGCTTCATGAAGTCATAGCGATAATATACCCAGGAACACGTGTCTCTCAACTTAAAGACTGTCTACCAAAAGTTCTGGGCTCAGTCTCTAAAAGCCATGAAATTTTGTGATGTTACAGACAGGTGACCCGTAGTTTTGCTGGGCTGAATGACATCAAGTACGTGGGTCCTGCAGTAGTAGTCATACTGCTGGCCTGTATGGCGGCGGTACCGGTGTCATTCCTCGTGCATAGCAGCACGGTCAAGTTTGCTGTGGTGGGAGGCTGCCAGATCGGCGCAACTTTGATTACATTTTCGCTCCTACTCATGTGTCAGGTGAGTTTGATATAGGTCATGTGATTCAGTAGGTTTGAGAAAGTGATAATGCATGTGTTTGAACCTAAAATGAAGAATCGGGGAACAGAGTACTTCTGCATATCGTCCAGCAATATATATATATATATATATATATATATATATATATATATATATATATATATATATACATATATATATTATGTTGCAAAATGTGACTTTTGAACAAACGCTTGTACTTGTAACCGTGACTCCCAGTTGATTTACTGAAATTACCTCGAGTTGATGTGTCGTGTGATCGGCCATCAGGCAGGTCACCAATTGAGTTCCTCTATATATAAATACACCTGCCTTTTGAGACCCGTATCCTTGGGTAGTATTACGAGTAAAGAAGACAGCCTTAAATAGTGCGACATGCAAATGATAAACGTCTGATGCAGCAGTTGAATGAGAAGTTTGGACACATAAATAAACCTAAACAACAAATCAATATGGCAGCCGAACGATAAGATAGGATGAGATGAGATACAATTTTAATGAGATGTAATAGATCCCTACCTTAAAGAAATTGCGCGGATAATGATGTCGATATGGTTAGCGCGCCCTCAGATAGTCATTCAATTTTGCAAAATTGCAAACGCCCTGTGGGGGTTGGGCTTCAAGAATGATAATGATGATAATTATGAAAGTGATCATAATAATAATAATGAAAATAATCGCGCTTGCGATCGTAAAATACTTCGAATTGTGATAAATGATATGACAATGATAATCAATTATGTTGATAATGACGATACTAATTTCATTTAGGAGAACTATTATATGTTTTGAAAGCCAAAGGGCCCAGGAGTGACGCTGTAGTATCGGGGGCGCTCTCTGGTGTTTGAGACTATATGTTATATCAACTGTGCACATGTGTTCTGTCTAGATGTATCCATTTATGTACTTTAAATTTCTCCAACTATGGAGGATTTTATAAAAATATATAGAGAATATAAATGTGTAAGGAACGTGGTGAACGATTCTCTGTGTGTATCGATCGTTACTTTCTTTAGACAGTGAAATTACAGGCATTAAAACACTACAGTTTTCTCCTTCGCAGGTCAAGCAGATGTCATTATCATAATAGCCAAATTTTTGCCGTTCTCTCCTTCAAGACTATCAGGGTCACATAATGGTTTCCTGCAAGTTAACTTTGCTGCGGGGTTATGCGAAGAAGCTTGATTTATTTATCTGGAGAATATAAACGTCCTGCAACACGTCTATCTCATCAATACCCGAAAATTCTTAGCCAAGCCCTGACTCCATATCCATACATGTGGGATTCCGTGCAAATGTGAATAATTATCCAGAAAAGTCAAACGTCATGCAACATGTACGCCCTATCAATACCCCAAAATCGTCAGCCAGGTTCTATGTTCCTTGCCCCTTCCCGTATAAATCTGCACTTTTGCACCAAACTCTTGTAGGTATCCCTGCGTCCGAAACCACAGCGCCTAAGCTTAATGTCTTTCTGGACGACCCTAGGCGACTTTTCAGCATCTGAAAGGAAGCAACAGTTTCCACACCGTACCAGCTAAGGTTGTAAAAATCGTCCCTTAAGCAGAGAAGAAGCTTTTTTTATCAAACTGTTATTCGTTGTACAATTTGCCTACCAGCGTTGTGTTCAATGCGCAAACCCCAATAAGAAAAGTTTTTCTAATGACGTTAAACTGCATATCCATGTTTACTCTGGAAAAATATTTTTTGTTCCTTTTATATATGAACTTATATTTTCAGGTGAACGCATTATGATGATGCACTGGTGGCTTGTATTGTCTTAACAGCGAGACAGGAAGGCCTGATACGACGAGCGGCAAGGAGGTAGATGTATACTATGATCAAAGATGCTTGATGTCTTCTTTGCCCGATTCATCTGCTTTGGATCGATCCAAACAAAAAAGTTAAACGACGGAGACCGCCAAAACCAATGAAATCCTGCCGTGTAAAATATCGGTGACCCATGAATTGACTGCAGCAAATCCACAGGCAGCAGTTACTACATTGTGAATATATTCGACAATAATGAGGGAAAATGTGCGCTCCGAGAGTACCTTTGTGAAGCAGCCATCTCAGTCACAATGCTTATGATAATGGCGTTATTTATGTGCAGTTGTAAGTGAGCAGTTGAACGTTTTAGTGATTAAAACGTGTTCACATTTCTAGGATGTATAGAAATCCACACAGAAGGTATTAATACATTAAAAAAAATAAATGAATATTTCTTGGATCCAGTAAAGAAGATTTTAACCACTGAAGGTATTACCGGGCTCAATGCAATAGAGTAAGACACAAAATTTTCGGAGTCTTATTATTCATAAAGAATCACAACCTCTTCCCTGTGAAGCAGCCATCACTGACAACATTCCATTGAAAAAGCTAGCAAGGAGTACTGGAAGTAGGATCTGCTTCTCGGGCAATAAGATATAATTCCAACTGTGTGGCATCATCAAAAGCCTTATCTACACAACCAATTAAATGATCGTTTAAACTTGTAACATTTCCATTCTTTATTTGTTCTGCAGTCAGGTGTAGTCATCACAGTCCGACTTTATTGTATTACATTTCAACATGAATGTGAAAGTAAAATCGTTGATTTCAGGAGAAAAGTTAGTTCGTGGCGATCCACGTCTATGTTACCGGTGTGCCCCTGATTTTCACTCCATTATGTTTATTCTGAACTTTTGTCGTTAGGTGGCAGCTCAGTTTAGTGCGTGCCGCTAACCGTAACATTTTGTGTCAGGGGAGGAAGATAGGGGAGAAAGGTGTCGCACAAATGACCTTTTAACATGCTTGTCAAAAACCACCAATTATCTATGCCTCTGCCAATTCTAAGGGCGATATTTTGATATCGCTTATGTGGTTTGTCAGTGCTGTCCAGCTGAAAATCTTTGTAGCAAAATTTTCTTTACTTGTAGCATTTTTTCCACTTCTTTACATCAGGAACACTTATTTTTAAGAAAATCTGTAGCAATTATGAAACACTTTGTGGCAAAATTTTGCTACAATGCTCCAGTTGGACAGCCCAGTATGTTGTGAATGGCATTGTAGTTTTCATTGAGAGACAGTAGAGAAAAGTTATATTGGTCGTAACTTGTGCATACTTACTATGCGATTTGCTTTACTGCCATCAAAACTAACATTAAATACATTGTGTAAACTGAATTTACCTTTAAAGTAAATGTACATAGCGTGTGCTTCTTACCTTCGGCACATAAAGTGGCGGAAGGTATGTTGGTCCTCTGTGTCGTCCGGACGTCCATCAACTCTGGCGACGCTGCCGCGATATCTCAAAGTATTAATCACACCTTTCCCAAATGTTATCAGAGATGCTCCGGAGCATGTGTCAGATGCCAATTGAAAACTAGCTTCTTTTCATATTGACAATTTTTTAATTATTATTGGGGGGGGGGCTGGTGGGAGGAGGAGGTAGATATATTTATTTGGAAGGGAAATGAGTGGCTCCCAAGGGGGACGGCATTACCGCAATATATCATACAATATGTAACGGAGATTTTCCGCAAACCAGGACAAACCAGATGTACATTGAAAACTAATGTTCTCATCATTTTTTGGACTTAGTATGAATTTTAAACGTATTCATTTGAAGCCGGATGAGGGGTACTCGAGCGGACAAAGTTACCATACTCTTCCAGTAGAGTAACTGCAACTTCAAATTCTTTCCGGGCATACAATAAATCAGAAGTCCTTTTGCAACAGAGTCTGTCTCTGATTGTTTAAAATGTTTTATCCATTTTTAAATCCATGTGGTTCAGAATCGAGTCCAATATGCTTCTAGAATGATATCATATGTCATGTTTTACACATACGGTTGACTCTTAACCATGCTGGTAATAATGGGCAGTGGTTTAGCATTGTCTGGCAATTAGTTCTTTGTCTTCCATATAAACTGGAGATTGAGAAATGGCAACCGTATGGAAGCTTCATAGCAATATGAAGTTGATTAAAGAAACACGAAAAACAAAAACAAAAAACCCCATCCCCTCCAAAAAAAAAACAAAAAAAAAAAGCAAAAAAAAAAACAAAAAAAAAAAAAAACAAACAAACAAACAAAAAAACAAAACAAAACAAAACAAAACAAAAACACATACAAAACCGGAAACCCCCCCAAAAAAACACAAAATTTAAAAAAAAAAAAAAAAAAAGAAAAAAAAAAAAACAAAAAACAAAAACAAAAACAAAGGTGAAAAAAAACCGGGCGGCCAAGGTTAATCCATTCTTTGAACGCTGTTTAAAAATGATGTATAGTTTATACATATAAAGGTTTTATTGTAAAATATTGGATTTATGTCACAAATGTAGTTGGAAATATTTTCCGGAGTTTTTTAGACAATGCAATTTTCCATGAGATTTTTGTAAATGTTATTCAAGCCATAAATTTGGGGCTGTTGTAATTACATGACGATTATATGACTAATTTAACTGGAGAACTGCAACTGACAGGGTCCGAAAACATCTCTGTAGTTAACGTCTTATAAGCCAGCGTTCATGCATTCAACCATTAGGTACTAACACTCGATGTGCTCAAGGATGGAATTTCGATGTCTGGATTTTAATTTGTTTCACCCATTCTTGTTAGATGAACGATTGATTTTAGGAATATGATGGAACAGAACCTGAGAAGGTGACAGTGTCAGGGGGAGATTTGTTAACGATTAAGATTAACTGTATTATATGTATGCCATTTTGTATCTCTGCTGTGCAATGCAGTTTTTAAACATTCTACCAGTTACTTATTTGTCAATTCCTGATTTCAGATTCTGCGTTTTAAAATTGAGGTATTTACTGATTGCATCTTAGTGAAAATGGGAGATAGCTGCAGGGAAGGAAGTTTTCATAGGGCACTTCAGACTGGGACTACAGACGTGTAGCTAATTTGGGTAAACGGCTAAAAAAGTATTGGCCACACTTCACAATTAATTAAACACCTTCTACTTTTTTCAATCAGTATATGTTACATAATCGACAGAGATATGTTCAAATTCTTTAACCATAAATCTGTAAACCAATGCAAGCTGGAACATGAAAATTTATACCTTAAATTTACAGCTGTATAGCTGAAAACAGACTATGTAATTAGTGCTGCCTCATCTTAATACTACTGCAAATGAACTTATTTTCACATGTGTAAATTTTCACAGTATTTGCATGTCAGAGATTAGGTGTGGGTTTTGATTTCTCTAACTTGGACTTAATTCTTATTAAACTTATGTTAAAATACTACTTTTCTCCAATTTTGTGCTATCAGTGAAATTAGTGGAAATAAAAAATAACTGCCTCCCCCCCCCAAAAAAAAAGAGAATTTACCGTTTAAATTTATGGTTACTTTCACTTGTAGCCTCTGGAACGTTTGTGTATTCATCTGTGTCTTCAGCTTAATACACAGATAATTGCTCTTTGTGACTTCTCCTATTGTAAACAATGGAATCAGAATTGTAGACGACAGATTTGGATTGCATGCTTAACGTATGTCAGGCCAGTTTTTCGTCTCGAAAGCATGTATCACACTATTATTTCATATACCCCATAAGTGCTTCCACCCCAAATTTATAGTTATACACACACACACACACACACACACACACACACACACACACACACACACACACACACACACACACACACACACACTTGGTCAGGCATACACTAAATTTTATTTGGCTTTACCTCATCATAGGTCATGTCAATGCCATCTGTATAATACTCCAAAGTATCAACAACCATTATTGCTTTTAAAAAAAAAAAAAGAAGTCATTTGCAAGTATCTCCCTCACCATTCTAATCACAAAGAGTCATTATCCATTTAAAACGTTTGTGTTTAGCTGCAGGTGACATCAGTGTTATACAAGTGAGGGCTGGTCCACACTACCACTTGAGTGTTCAAATTGCTGTCTAGCTGCAGGTGACACCAAAGTAACATCAAGCGAGGGCTGGTCCATACTACCACTTGGTTATTCAAATATATTCCACTATTTTATGAAAAAAAAATCATATGAGAGTTTAGTCCATACTGCCATCGGATTGTACAGTTTCATCTTCTATTAAAAGCTTCTTTCAATAAAATCTTAAAATGCGTAAAGGGCGACCTTATTTTGTATATACAATGAAATTTCATTTTTTAAAGCAAAGGTATTCAAGCAAGGAAAGTTCCAAGGTTCAGCAGGCATATGAAACGAAACATGTATAACAAGAAAATAATTGTAACATATGTGCATAATCATTAACACCTATACGAGATTCATCAAATACTCACATGCAAAGAATAACCGGGCGACATTCTGTTCCAATGTCACTTAAACTGTATGAATCCTCGCCTCAATGTAACCATATGATATGTTCAATAAAATAAATTTCAACATGAACATTTAATGCTTATGGTCTATGTGTTGAACAGTCTAACCAGGAAAATGATGATTGTGAAGTGTCGTGTCTCATCTGTCAAATGTGTCGTGTATCCGATGTATTTTCATCTCAGGAGAGGAAAAACTATTTGTCAGTTGTTGGATCTCCCTGTGGGCCAACACAGTTAATGTTAAACCAGTGGTCGCATCCATCAGAACTAATAGCGAGAGGATCAATCCCACATGCCAATGAACACACTGTACAGTTAAAATCATGAGATTCCTGGGACTTGCTTCCGTGCGTATTTAGTTGAGTATGCGCAAACACATAATGTTCAGTACTATATTTTGATTCCTCCCCCCCCCCCCACCCATTTTTTTGAAAGCAAGTGGAAAGGATTATTATGAGGCCTGTAAGTTTCCTTGATGTGAGCATGTAGGCCTTTCTTCGATGAACAAGTGAATGTGCGAAGATTCCAATTTTGTAAATACAAATTACATACCATGCCAAAAATTGAACTATGACGGTCTTCCTTTGGGTGTTCCCTTACGACAGGTTCTACTGTATAACGGTCTTCCTTTAGATGGTCCCTTACGACAGGTTCTAATGAATAACGGTCTTCCTTTTGGGTGGTCCCTTGTGACAGGTTCTACTGTATAAGGGCCTTCCTCTGTCTGCTAATTGATGCAGTTTCAGTGCATTTAATTTCTCTTTTTGCCTTTATCGAACAGACATATCAGTATTTTTATTATTTTGATACACTTCTCTGCAGGTTTGCCAGTTTTCTTTTTCACACTCATTTTTGTCACAACATTTGAATGTATAGTAATTGTGTTTAGTTCCTGTGTGCTGCCTATGTCTGCAATTTTGCTTATGGGAGAAATATATAAATTATTTTTAGTTGGCGCATCAAAGCTGTAGTCATTTGATGTAAAAATGCTTGGTTGATCAGAAAATCTTCTGCAAATTCTAACATCCACAATTTATTTTGTATTGAATGACTATTTGGCAGTTGCTTAACTGCCACACGTGACTGAGATTGTCCAGATCAAGGTTAAGTGCCTGGAGTATGCACCGATTTTGACAACTTTGACTCCCGTCATTTACTTCTATTTGAAGAAATTGTGAAATGGGAATATTCGAAAATGAAATTAAAGCGATCTTTTTTTTATTTTTGTGGGTAAAAACGAAAATTTATTACATAGATATCAGGTGGATTTGATATGTTATATATGTAAACCTGACAATTGTAGGTGACATTTTATACAATGTGTGTAAGAGACAGGATATGTCTTTAAAGGTTGCGAATCGATTTAAACTACTACTAACCTTTTGTTTCCAGTGAGGAGAGAGGGATTTTCCTTCATAATGTATTTCATACTAATTATTGACATATATATAAGTTGTTGGTATGTTTACCTTGAACATCTGGATTTCGACTTGGCTCGTTTGATGACTGACGGGTTTTGATCATGGATAGTTCTTGCTTGTCAATATCATATCTTATGACCTTTATATAATCATTGAACCATGTATTGCTTGGTAGATATTCAATTCGAGATGTTATATCTGGTTATGGTCAGGCATGTCAAGATTTGGACGGTTTTCACTTTGGACATGTTTTCGACTATGATATTGACACGTAATGTTCTTATATTACTATTTGGCAATTCCGTTCCTTCAAATAATATGACAAAGATTTATTTCTTTTAAAGCCACCAAACCACCTTTCCTCAGCTCACTATATATATATATGTATATATATATGATTTCGAATGTTTCGTATCAAACGTACTTCAAACACATCCTACACTACAAGATCTGAAATGGTGCCGTAACTAAAATACGATTTGCTTTAGAGCAAATCTGTCTGTGTGCCTTGAAAATTAATGAAATTTTAAAGGATTGAAATTTTGTTTGGTGATAAGCAAACATATCTGGATCACAATCCTTTGATACCCCTTCATCTTAATTAGGTTTAAAGAGGTGAATATTAAAATCTTCCAAGTGTGCCTGATTAGTACAATTTCAAATTTCACAACTTTCATTTTAATTACATTGGACACACGTATGCCACAAACTATTAAATTTATGTTGCTATCAACTCATCTATCAACAAAACTATCTACTAATCCCTATATTTTGTTGAGAACTAAAGCAATTACACAGTTGTTAGAAGTTTATTATCATTTTCTGCAAGGCCTAAGACCTGAAAGGCGGCCAGTCATTTGTACTATAGGTACTAAGTTACCCAGGAGACAGGTCCTTACTGTACACGCTAATTTATTATGTATGCAAAATGCTTGCATAACAGCATACAAGTTTTACAACAGTGACCAGCTTGTACATGCTGGGGGGTGTGTATTGCTCAAGACCTGCATGGTATTCAGTTAATTTAGGATAAAATGAAATTTTGAAACTTTTGTTTGTATGCTATAGAAGTTTGCCCATGACACAACCCCATATATCAAACCAGGAACGGTACCTCCATCTAGGAGAGTTTTGAAGAAATGGTTGAATTATATTAAACATTAAATTGCCTCTAATTTGCATAATTTTGAACGTATGAATTTTTTCTAAACCGGACGCCAAATTTCAGTAATAGGGCTATACCTATTTAACACTTTGGATTTCTAGCTGCAGCCTTCTCTGCGAAAAGCTGCGGACAAGATGTAGTGGCGGAAAGACAGTAAGAAAGAACAGCATGTATATTTGCCCACAGATATACGAACATTACAGTTGAATGCAACACTTGGTGGGAAACAAATCCTGCCTGCACTCAAAGCAGACATAGCACATCCTGCTCAGCTCGTACATCATTCTCTACCAAGCCTAACAAAGGGTGCCTCCAGCTGATAGCTTGGTCAGGCCCCAGCTTACAGACATGGAAGTTACATTTCAGAATATTTATGCATAGTAATACAAGATGGCAAGCAGGAAACAGGCAGCGTTTTAATATACCAATTTGCATGAGTCATAGATTGCATTGGATCTGTTTAAAATACGTTATTTCCCGCTGCTCCATAGTGTAACTGGAAATTGTTTGGTGTAAATGATTATCGAAACAAGACAACAAAATTCATAAATGTATGTTCCAAAGACCTTTTTGTCCTAATCAGTATTGTTGTTAGTTGTGTAAGATTGTTATATTCACCTTCATAATCCTTTGTAACAAACTAGCATGAACACATAAAACTCCAGGCTCTCAATTGAGAATCAACTTTATCAGTACTTTGGACTGAAATGCTTGGTCCAATGTAAAGTCATACTCTGTAAGAGCATGTTTAAGATACATTTATGCACATGTAGAGGTTTAAAAAAATAAAGTCACTTTCTCTCATCCCATACTCTCTGCATACATATACTTATTGTTACAAATAGTTTAATTTAAATTGTTTGAACACATAAGTGCCCCACTATTGGTTCCTATTCTTGATAGGATTGCTGGGCGCGGTTTTATTGAACTACCACACATACAGAATACATCCCGTTATGCACAATGATTTTGACAGACTGAAAAAAAATACTAAATGATTATATTCAATAATTTATTAAAGTTCGGGTAAAATAACAGATAAGCAAAAATTATAGGACCTAGGGGAGGTTTTAAAGGAAGGTAGTCCCTCAAATGAAGGAAAACTGTGTTGAAAATGTGTAATCGCATTATCCTATTGTCCAAAATTCAAAACATTGTAGCTGTGAATGTGACTCCTGGTGGTAAAACGACAAAGAAGCTTCTGCTAGAAAACAATGCAACCAATCTTTTCCACTTGCAGGAAAATGCTTAAAGACTCACCTTGTGGTTAAGAATGGAACTAAAGTATGCCACCTGGTGGTAAAAGGTCGAAATCTTACCTTGTACTAACGAGAAAAACTGCCACAGCTATGTACCAACTCTACATGAAATACAGATACAGGATATTAATTTATGTTATTAAGGTACACTCGGAAAATTTAAATCTTGATTATATTGAACTTTCCGTGGAGATGTATAATAAACTTCAATTCTTACTTTAGTAGCTGCTGCAGGTGCATCCAATAAAATGAAAGATGAAAAATTTTAATTTATGCTTGCTATACACACCTGGAAGATTTAAATGCTGTATTAGTTGAAAACAATCGTAGATGAAGGATCCAGTCAAAAACTCAATTCAAAGGAATGTGTTCAAGGGATTATTTGTGAAGAAAAGTTTTAAGAATTTGCTAATTTTCAAGGGACACAAACAGATTTGTTGCCAATCAATTAATCAATCTGCTACATCTGTTGATATGACACCTGATGGTAAAACGAGGACACATACTTCTACTAGCAAACAATGCAACTTACTTGTGACACTTGAAGGAAAAATGTTTAAATACTCACTTTCTGGTTAAGAATGAAACTAACGCCTGCCATCTGGTGTTGAAATGTGGAAACCTTACTTTGTAGCAAGGGCGAAAAAACTGCAACAGCTGTGTATCAACTATAAATAAAATAGCGATACAGACTATTAATTTATGTTTCTCAGGTACAGTAGGGAAAAATTTAAATGTTGCATACCTTGAAGAGTATCTTGTAAACTTGATTGACAAGTCAGGAGAACCCAAAGGTGATAGGCCTGCCAGGTCTCTTTTTATATTTGGCAGAAGTAATAAAATTTGTTTTGAGTGGTTAGGCCTAACACTTTGGAAACACTATAATCTGTAGTTAATGAATATTTCAAAGGTTGAGAGGACCGGTATAAATCCACCAGTTGCCTTTTATGGATGACCGCCTGTCTTAATTCAGGAATGAAATTTATTTCTTCACATTGGTATTGGAAGATGAATGTTGATGCTTTGGTAACTCTAGAATCTCTCTGCTGTCATTGTTGGGTTTGAAATTTATGAATATGGGTCATATTTTCTGTACTATTAGATAGAGGGGTCAATTCAACTTCAATTGTATCGTTTGTGCTGCATGTGCATCCAATCAAATACAAGTGAAAGTTGTAAAATTTTAATTGATGCTTGATAAACACACTTGGAAGATTCAAACACTTGATTGTTTCAAAATATTTTAGATAGAGGAGTCAGTCAAATTTCAATTCAAAGGATTATGTTAAAGTAATATATGATTATCATTGAACTAAAGTTTTAATGTTTTAAGTTTTGCTAATGCAAGGCAGATTGACAGATTTGCTGTGAATCAATTAATCAATCAATCACCAAAGGAAGGAGGGAGGAAGGAAAAATAGAATAAAGGAACAAGCAAAGCAAACAATAAAGAGATCCGGAATATAAACAAGCAAAAATCTTGCCATAACAAAAATAGAAGTTATAAACATGTTTTTATCCGAAAGCATTAACCATATTTTACAATGAAGCGATGACAACAAGATGGAGTAAATGTAGTTGTGTGATGGCAAGCTTACTGTCGAACGACACTGTTTTTTACACACGTATATGCTACTATAATTGTTAGGCCAGACCTGGAAGAAGAATGTCATCTACGTCCAGATCTGTCATTACAATTATAGTAGGATTGCCTTGGTTACTGCAGAGATGTGGAAAGAGACATCCCTGGTTACAGTAACTATGGCCAGGGATGTGGAAAAAGTAAGTATCATCATATATTGCAAGAAACATGCACCATGCAAGTGTGAACTTTCAACAACACCTTGCTGCCATCACCTTCGGGAAAAAGAGTCGTCAAGGGCGAGCATATGCTATCGAGTCTTTCACACTCTTTTTCTTGAAGATAAGGGCATTAAGTTCCCATTTTACCTTCATTGTCGTGTTTTTGGAATTTATCATAACATCTTCCAACATCACCTCAGGAAAAAAAGTCGTCAAGGCCAATAGCACGCTATTGAGTCTCTAACACTATACCTCATGAAAATAAGGGCATCATATTCAAGTTTTACCCTTATTAGCATGGTTTGGAAACACCCATAGCTGTATCAATACAATTTAAAAGGAAAGCCATATCAAAGTGACTGGGATTCATGCGTAAAAATCGTTCAGGGAAAAGGTTGTGAACTGTTAAAGCCTTGTTTCAAGGGCACAAATGCTGTGCCCAACCTTTAACACTTGTAACTACCTCCAAATTGAGCCAACGGGTGTAAGGTGTCACATGTGCTACCCAGCAGGCACATTTGTGTGTGTATTTACAGAAATACTGTATAAAACCTCCAAAATATTGTTGTCCGCTTATATTTTTCATGACAGTCATTATTTCTAAGTAGTCAATATGACAACTTAGACTGATTTTGGACTATGATATTGACACGTAATTATTACTCTTATATTATACAAAACTTCAATACATGAAAAAGTCTTTCAGATCAACAATAGCGACTGCAGTGACAAAACCAGTCACACTTGAATATGTAAAAAACTATTCTATGTTATTTTTAACAAGGAAAAAATCAGCTACTAATGAGTAACTATTTGTTCCGCATGTAAAATTGCTGGATGTGATTATCGATTCTGATGTTGGACTGGAAACAAACATTGACTTTGTAATTTGGTCTATTGGTATAACCATGACATCACATATGGCAGTTCGCTCGAAAGACCGAATTTATGACAAAACTAACAACCGTTAAGTTATCTTTCATCACAACAGATTATCGATGAGGCCATAATTTAAAAACCAGAATAAATTGTCTTTACCACAAAGTGATAGTGTTCGAACAAAAAATATATGTATCCCTACAGTATATGGAATCCCCAAAAGCTTTAAAAATAATTTGTATAAAATATTGCTGTACTTGGTCATTAGATAGGCCAACGGAAGAATTTCCCTAAAAATAGAAACCATTCTAACATAATTCTAAAATATCATGATGTTTTAATTGGAACACCATCTTACGACTCTTAAAAATGTCAGTTCTCCCATGTTCAAAAAGGACATAAATTAACATTTGCTGAGGTACAGATGTTGCCATTTGTGGTGGTACTTTCGTGTCTGTCTGGTTTGAGTGGGGTTTGTATACATGGGGGATCAGATGTATGGATGTATGTATGCATATATATATATATATATATATATATATATGTGTGTGTGTGTGTATATATACATATATATATATATATATATATATATATATATATTTATATATAGGTCATTGCAAAAATCTCCAGTTCTGCTCATGGTGGAAGCACTAAATTCGGACAGTGTGTGGAGAGGGTTCTAGAAAAGTAGAAGTAAATTGAAACAATTTTAATCAATGTTACTTTACTCATAATTGAGTTATTGCATTATCAATATTAATAAATTCTCAGGAATTTAGGCAATTCTTGGTATTTTTGGCAATTTGCTGGGAATAGAAACGAGTTCCTGTGGACATAATGCCAGTCCTGGGAATTTAACAATAGTCCCAGGAACATATTGACAAGTTTCTGGGAATATAATGGCAAGTTCCTGGGAACATAACTAAAATCTTTGGAATTTAAACTCAAGTCCCAGGAACATAGCGGTCAGTTCCTAGGAACGCTATTCAGGTCCCAGGAATTTAGAGAAAATTGCTGATATATGTTATATTAGGAATGATTGTGGAAATAGAGTCTAGTGAAGTTTATTAATCTATCATGCCAACCACAGAGAAGGCTTCTGAGCATAAAGCACCCATGTGTTTCTTCTCCTCTTGCGACTAATATCTGTATTTTTGTATGTTATGGCTCAAAAATTGTTATTTGGCGGGAATGAATGAATAGATTAATATTCAAACAAATTAATAAATGAACTAGGGTTGCTTGCGCAGGTAACGATAGCGCATGTTTCAGGCACCTCAAATGTGCACCATTACGTATTTACAGGCATGTATTTTCGGTAGCATGATCACAATGCGCTTCAACTGTCATTTTAGTCTTGCATGAACTGTGGTCGTGTTTGGATTGAAACATTGTATGTTGGTGCGAGAAGATTACAAATCACCATGGTGTGTGTGAAGCAACAGAGGACAGAATTACCGCTTAAACTGTGTCCTTACACCTTGCAGCAGTTATTACCCTTTAGTGCCTTGTAATTTGTGTAATCGTAATAGTAATTTAACTATTTCAGTGCCCACTGCGACTAAAGTCAATACTTGAAACGAACTGTTCGAAATAACGATAAGGTTGCTAGGTTCATGTTCCTTGTAAAAATACCTTTCATTCAAGTACCAGCATGCATGCACGTACACAGAATATAATGGTCCAGGTCAACAGCTTTCCTCTACGCGCTTTGGGGCATTCTTCCCAAAGGGCGCCGAGGAAAGCTATTGACTCAGTCAAAAATGTGGTACTGATAGAGTTAATACACATGTCAGATTGGATTACAATCCTGTCCATATGTCAACAATATGTGCAGCATAAGAGCTTTGATAACTTTAAATCAGGGAAATAAAATATTTTTAATAGAGATACTAAACTGTAAACTACATTTACTTTTTCTGAAGATTTTTTCTACTGACGTAACTAAAAAGCTGCATACTGCAGAAGTGCTTTAATGTTGAGTGATAGAAATTACATTTATCAGTGAAGCGAAAGCACAACCAATAAACAAGCTATTTGACGTCTGTGAGCACCGACTGAGAGCAGTCGACCACTGATAAGCACAGGCGCAAACGGTAAGTTAGGGAGCGCCACATTAAAACTCTTATCAAAAAAGCTTCCTTCTCTGTTTATGTAATGTACATGTAAATCAATTGAATTCATGAGTTTTAAAAATATGCCATTTTTCATTGAAATAAAGTTTTGAGACAGTATATCTTAAGGTACATTTATGTCACAAATTGATTAAAGTTTATCTGAGCAGCTGGGGACGGGGGCTGTGTTAGTTTGTTTATTTGTTTGTTTGTTTTTCTTAAGCACAGCCCTGAAGACGTTGAATGGTAACACAATAAGCAAGCAGCTCTTTTTTAATCTTGATGCCAAAAACACTTGAACCCGTAGGAAAAATGCAAATACATAAAAGTCACTATCCTGACGTGATCTTAAAATGATCAACACAGCTTGTGAATTTATGTTCATACCAAAGAGAGTTTGGCATGACCAGATGAGGCCGGTTTAGTTAAAGTATTCAAGCGCATATACCACGGTCTTTAACGGCCTTTAATATCAGGAGTTAAGCAAACAAATGCTGGTAGTTTACAGTGACATAATATGCATTTTCACATGGCACGGTGCTCTGAAATCCTCTGAAATGGGCTTACCTTTAAATCTATATCCAGTATTGACCCAATGGAGTGGAGTTTTTATACTTCAGGACGCACAATATTGTACATGTCTCAATCTGCTTAACAAATTATTTATTCGAAGGAAACTAGCTGTACGCATAAGTTCTGGGTTTTTTTGTGGTCGATCGATAAGGAACTCGCTTGCTGGGTCAAAAAATTGTAGGATTTATGCATCGATGCAGCATCATTTGATTGCTACATTTTGATGACGTTGCATGTGAATTTTGTGACGAAATTATGCCACATTACAACAAAGCGTTGGAAAAGGCCATTCAGCTGAACAAGAGAGACCAGTTTAGTTTGGAGCAAAAGGAAGGTCGATTGGACAGACAAAAGAGGCACGCTCTTGACAGCCTCAAGGATAAAGAGTCGGCCGTCAGGAGGGACCTTGCAGATATTCGTGCCACAACTCCTTCCCCCAGACCCAGAATTAGGGTGTCTGATGATGATGTATCCCCAAGAGGAAGCCCCACCCTAGCCCGCCGCCGCGGATCTCCTACATCGAGTCCAACTCACCTCAGCCCGGCTACGGCAAGGAGGTTTATGCGAGTAGAAAATATCAACAGATCTCTTGAAGACTTGCATATTCGTGACAGGTCACCGTCACCAAGTTTCACGGGAGGGGCATGCCGCGCACGCACCCCGTCACCCAATGCATTGACAGTTCCAGGCTCAGCGAGGATATCAAGGAGTAAGTCGGCAGAAAGTCAGCGGGCAAGAAGTAGGTTACACTAAGACAGTGGGTTATACCAGAGACGTGCTAGCACGCCTTGGCTGTACTAATTAAGAGAGTGGCTTGAACATCAATAAAATGTATTTCTACTCACAAATATATGAAAATTAATTCGTCGATCTCCAATTGGTTTGATGTGTTTTCAGTTATAACCAAAGTGGTATTCTACAGTGTCGCTAATTTCGACATCTGCAGTGCGGCAAGATTAAAAGGTTCTTTACAATGAGACAAACCTGATCTTTCAAGGTACATTTTCATGAAGAAACTTGAACATATTAGGACTGCCGGGCCCCCAAAAATGGTTGTGCAGCGCCTGCGGAAGTCAGGATGACAGGGCTTATGTAAAATGAGACGAAAATTGTACTCAACACACATTTCAGTGACCAGAATTCATCAGCTATGTATTGGAACTTTCAAAGAGGACATGGGGTGTACTTTGAATTCTTAGGACAAAGTCAAGTCTTCAGCGACTTTAAATGGCAAGATTTCTCAGCGGCATTCCTCGTTGCTCCGAGTTTCCAATTGGTGCCGAGTAAAATGGCTTACCTCGCAGGCTACATGTTGCCATTATTGGTTTCTTAGGTCAAATAGCTTTGTGGATGTCCTCAGCTTGAAGACTTCCATTCGAAACACTTCTTAAAATGTTAAATTTAGCGTAAGTATATTATCATTAAATTTACCATACATGAGTGAGTGACTATGGTTAACCGCACCAATTACAAACACACACACACACACACACACACACACACACACACACACACACACACGCACTGTGTTTTCTTACTAAGTCTGGATATTCCTGAGGATACGCATGCAAATACGCAATCTGAAAATGATCAAAACTGGTTTTGTACTCGAGGAACATAACGCGTCAAACAGTGCCTCTCAACCATTCATTGTACTTAAACTGCATTTTTTCATCTTTTGGCAAATTTAACGGCCTTGTTATGTCTGTTCTTTTTTTATTTTTTAAACACTCCTATTTTTTTTTTTTTTGATTGAACTTTGTTCAGTGAAATTCTTTTGCTTGCATTCTACAGTGCTGTCAAATGTCTTCCAATTTTAAAGTAAGATTTAAATGTTGAATTAGTTATTTTTATCAGGTGAAGCTTGTGGATACAATTACACGGATCTGCCACTGTCATTTTACGGGAAATATCCGTCAAATTCATCAACACCACTATTCTTTCACCATAAATTATTCGCAGAATATTTTGCAGCTACCTGGCCAGTTTGAGCCTTTCCATGACAAAATTAACCGTTACATTTGCAAGTATCCATCATGTAATAATACAGTCCTATGGTAAGAGTTTCTAATTGGGTACCAATTTTTTACAATTTTAAAAATTTTCAGGGAATATTGATATGTTCAAAGCTCACTGAACACAGCAATATGACGCGTTTTCGTATTCATCCGCAAAACGTGTTATAAAAATACTACTAGTATATGCAACATTTTAAACTCTCACTGAACGAAATTAAAATTGTGACGGACCTCAACATCTTGGCTAAATAAAGTCCATTACAAACGACCAAAAGTCTTCTCTCTTTTTCAAACAGTGCTTTATGGCGACAACAAAATTTCCATTTGATGTCATTCCACTTCCAATGTAAATGTATTTGTTTGACATTTCCAACTTTTGGTTCACCTGTCAAAGACGTTCGTAAATATTTTTGGCCAGACTCACCAATTAGGACAATTTCGATATGTATGAATGGATCTATTATTGGATGTACCTTTACACATATTAAAGGCATTTTGCCAGATGCGGTACAGGATATCATATTTACAAATACGCGGACACACAACTGACAAGACTGTTCCAAAACATATTCCACACATAATGACATGAATAAAAAATAGTTGACATCTTCTTCCCCCCTCCCCCCCCAAAATGTTACACAAATTGAAAATTTAGTCTGTTCAGCGTTGGCTTTACCCGCATCCCATTCAAAAGCATGCAAGACTGAGGGAAGGCTAGATCAAACAGACCAAGGAGCCTAGAATAGAATTCTAGGCTCCTTGAACAGACCAAAGGAACATGTGGCGGCGCCCAGGTCTGCCAAAGCCGGACAAGTCAGACCCACAGTACGCTTTAAGAGCGGGTGGGAGTCCGGCTTGGATGGAGATACCCGCACTCCACCCCACCCCCACATGCAAAAACACACAAGTCTGAAGCTCACTCGTAACTAATGCCTCTCAATTGTGTTATTGTTGTTGTAATTTCCTCTAATTTTGACCATTTCCATTATCAATTTTGGCAAATTCGAATTACTTCCACGTGGTCACATTTCATCAATTTTCCTATAAACTTATCTTCCGAAATGAAATGTTCAAAATGAACATAGAATTGAGACAAGGTATATATTAATTGGGGGGGGGGGGGGGGGGGCTCCTTCCAATTTATGACATTTTCACAAATAATAAAAAGCGTCCTCTATTTCGAGACATAAATTGCATATTCAGTCATCTATTGTTACTTTGGCCATTTGTGGCAGCCCTTTTTCTATATTCCAATTATGTGCACTTATCCTTAAAGGAGTTGAACTTCCTTCATTCACTCTTTTCAATACTAGTAAATATTTCGCCACCTCAAATTCCGATACTTTTGAATATGTTCTTAGTTTCTTGTACGGTAAACATTGGCCACAAAAAATCGTCTTGTCGTTGAGTAAGAAATTTCTATGGCAGTGATTTTTGTATCTTATTGGAAAGAAAACCACCAAATGTGTCACCCCCATTATCCCAAATATCCTCGCATTCAATCAATATCAAATAATTTTTAATAGTACTGAACCAGTTAGAGTTATTGGATGATAGCATTTCGCAGTTACATTTGTAAGCATCTGTAACAATTTGGGGGATCAGAGGTTTCGATTGGGTGCCTCTTTTCACACACGCTCTTTAGTATTTCTAAGGAATATGGGAATGTTCCAAGGTCCCTTAATACCGTTATATTACATACTTTGGGATTCACGTCTAGGACATGTATAAAAAATCCCATATATAACTTTTCGAATTCCACCTTAAGATAACCTAATATAGTGTCCTGACCAATTATATATGTATGTATGTATGTATGTATGTATGTACGTATGTATGTATGTATAGTCTATGTATGTATGTATGCTTATCAGTACTCGCTTTTTTCATTTTCTAAATATTTAGCAGGCCATCCGCATAAAGCATTCGATTTGGTTTCTCATTGGGTTATATGACTGCAGTCTTGCAGTTAGCCGTATACTATCTGTTAAATTGGTAATGAACAGATTAGATTGCAATGAGTTAATTGTACATCCTTACTTTTTACCAGTATAAAAATACCTTTTTCTGATAAACTTGAATTTAAATTTGAAAAGGATGCATATGTTTCTTAACTTAAAATTTCCACATGAATCTTCCAAATCAATATTGTAGACCTGTTGTTGGCTGTTTGATGTATGGGGGATCGATTGACAATTTTTGATAAATCATGCGGTTGTCTGCCATAAATCTAATCCGTTTTGTTATCTATTATTATCATTTTAAAAAAAAAATATTTTTTTTTCTTTGGGGGGAGGGGGGGGGGGGGGTCACGCAAACAATTTTGATCTTAGCCGTTCAAAGCCACTTGGACCAGGCTGACGTTTTCGACCAGTTTGAGAGGGAAATTTGTATGCTATATACGTGCCATTTTATAATGGTCTCCCGGGATCATGGCCAGTTAGCAGCTTACCGTGATCCTCCATACAAGAATTGCGTAAACTTTTTCCAAGGGCTTTGGTTAGCATTGTGGCACAGAGCAACAAAAATATCACTTTGTCCTCTCGTCCAAGGGTGCATTTGGGTTGCACATTTCATCCGTTCAGCACATATTGCGTCTACACAGTCTCCCAATATACTTGTGGTCAATCGTTATAAACATTTTATGTAGTGCAAGGAGTTGCCTCATTCCATTTATATTCTTTGCATTTTTAACGTATTTAGGTGCACAGAAAAGAATATATGAATTCAGGACCACCCGCAAGAAAGATATCAATTAATGTTTGGATACTGCGGGCAAATGGGTGGATCAAACAATGACAGGAATCGTTTATACGGATAAAGTCAATCTTATAATAGATTAAGTCAATAATTTAATAGAATATGTCAATCATAGAATGCATATACAAGATGCAAATCCGAACTTCTCTAAAAACGCTTTGTGTTGCAATGAACTTAGATGTGGCTACATTTGTTTAGGCTTGATCTTACTTTTGAGATTAATTACAATACTATGACTTAAAAGAAAACCAATTCGATCTAAAGCTTTAAAATGGAAGCACGCTATTATTTCATGCAATAGGCAGCATAACGTACGCTGTAATTAATCAAGTGATAATGAATTCAATGACTTCTTGATTTAGATCCAGAATAAGAGTGCGAATATAATTCTATATTTCCTAAAAGCAAAAACTCCATTTTGGGACACAACTGATTTACGTTGTAAGCGGCAATGGTGCTCAGTGTGTCATGCCGGTGACGCTACCAAACCGATATCTGATTCAGCTTCCCAGATCCAGGTTCCATTGTTGACACCAAACATACAACGTTCAGACCTCAAATGACACACGATAAACACCTTGCAAACTAAAATAAAAGACTCCCGTCACCTTGATGAGTTCTACTGAGTATCAATAGGCACTGATTGTTACTGATACTGCAGTGTCTCTATCCTCATACTCTGAAAGCAAGCTGTTTCTTTTCGTATCTTAAAGGCATTTATTCCGATAGTATTTGATGGGTCACATGACACGGCCTACCATAAACCACAACTCCTTGCATCTTGCAATCAATCCCACCTAAAAAAACTTGACAAAAAGCACCCCATTCTGAAGCAAGACGTCGTGCTAATGGTATCATCAATTCTTCTCAGACAAGACATCATGCTGATAGTATCATTAATTCTTCTCAGACAAAACCTCTTGCTGATGGTAGGATTGATTCTTTTCAGACAAAACCTCATGCTGATAGTATCATTGATTCTTCTCAGACAAAAGATCATGCTCATAGTGTCGTTGATTCTTCTCAGAGCAGACCTAATGCTGAGAGTATCATTGATTCTTCTCCGACAAAACCTCATGCTGATTGTATTATTGATTCTTTTCAGACAAGACCTCATGCTGATAGTATCATTGATTCTTCTCAGACAAGTCTTCTTGCTGATAGTATCATTGATGCTTTTCAGACAAGACCTCATGCTGATAGTATCATGAGGTCTTCTCAGGCAAGACTTCATGCTGATAGTATCACTTATTCTTCTCAGGCAAGACCTCATGCAAACAGTATCATTAATTCTTCTCAGACAAGACTTCATGCTGATAGTATCATTAAATTTTGCCTTGATGCTGGATATGAAATATTCCACACTATTCTTACTTTCAGTCTGAAGGGTTGAAATGATTACGTAGAACCATATGGGAAGCAAACCATCTTCTGCCATAATATATGGAAAGACAATAATTCGCCATGTGTAGGAATGATTGCTGATATCAGAAACAAAACTAGGTTCAAGCATCATTGTAAATTAAGGTACATTAAAATAATTGCGACGCATGTAATTCTCGTAAGCTGCGCTGAAGCTATAGTTAACAGATATTATATAGATTTCTGAAGAACCGGTTAGAAAAGAAGAAAAAGCGCGAAGTCCAGACCAGGTCCATGGTGCCAGTCATCCAGTTGTTATTGCTGATTTGTTTGCAAAGAAAAACGAAAATTTTTATACTTATGTCCGGTAAAAGGAAATAGACCTTCTACAGGATGATGTATCATCTGTTATTCTATCGAAATGTAATATCAACGAGCATTGACCATAGCATAGTATAGGTGCTCTGGCATATGAAGATGACATGGTGTTACTTGCTCCAATTGTATTAGGTATGTTTCGAATGTTCCAAATTTGGTAAAGTTAAAAAAAAATATATGAGCTTTAACCAAAAAAATAAGTCAAAACAAAAGATTCAATCTGGAAACCACCAAAATGCTATTCTGTATATTGACGGAATTCCTATTACAAATGTAAATCAATATAAACATTTAGGTCATGGTTTTGGACACAAAACAAAGTACCAAAACGTTAAGAATCCAGTTCACAGATTTAATATGGAGGTCAATCTACCTTTGTCACAATGTAACAAAAGCTTTCTTGATATTAGGTATCAACTTTCTATAACCTACTGCATGCCTTTGTATGGGCACACCTCTGGGAGTTCTCTAAAAAAGAAATAGATTATTTTCATACCGCCTGGCGTGAGAGCATACGACTTATATGGAGATTACCTTTCATGAGGTAGAGTAAGTTACTGCCTTACTTATGTCTAGATTTCCATGCAGAGGTTCAGTTTCACAGAAGGTTTATTTAACCTTTTCCATACAGTCTTAAACAGTGATAATTCATTAGTTAGTACCTGTTGCCTATTGGCCCCTAGTGGAAGCTGCTCGAATGTCTGTAACTGCCTTAATGTGATTTCGTGGAAGTACAACATAGAGTAGTATAATTTCCCAAGCCTTTCTTATGGTCCATACCTTCAACGTTACCCTGACTTATAGGATAGAAAAAAATGAAGAAATTGCCAGGTTTGATTCATGAACTTGGCCTGGCTCGTGAGAGCGGTTTACAGACTATCCTGGCAAAGGAGGAAACATCGCACGCTATGAATATACCGTGTACTGGCGAATTGCTGTTTGTAATGAAAAAGCATGCACGTGGACTGATTTATCTTC
This sequence comes from Hermodice carunculata, assembly GCA_964020975.1. Classification (NCBI taxonomy): domain Eukaryota; kingdom Metazoa; phylum Annelida; class Polychaeta; order Eunicida; family Amphinomidae; genus Hermodice; species Hermodice carunculata. The sequence goes on along the minus strand of OZ026615.1, from coordinate 98,150,186 downwards.
GGAACAGGCCTTTATTTCTTTGATATAAATTAATATATATATATATATATATATATATATATATATATATATATATATATATATATATATATAATTTATTTTTATTATGTTTGGACTAATTGTATGTAACTGATTCTGTATTCTATGTTTGATATATACCTATTGCATACTAAATAAAGATATGCATATATATATATATATATATATATATATATATATATATATATATATATATATCTGTGTGTGTGGTGTGTGTGTGTGTTTAAGCATATGGATCTGGATTCATATTATTTGCTATTTTACAAGTTGTTAATTTCTTTTTGTTGCTTTTTTTCTAATCTTATATACAATGTTTTATGTGCTAATTTTGGGTATTCCTCCAGTTCCTACGTGGGTAAGACCTAATTGAATAACTTCTAACATTGACTTCTTGAGATAAGCTTGTGTAAAACTAACATATTTTAGTATTGGTAAGGTTAAAAGTGACGAGCCATTGATTTGACCATGTAGTTTTCAAAATGATTTAAATCTAAGTTTACGCCATAAACTACTTTAATTGGACTATCTGCTTTAACTCATTCCATACCAGTCCCTGATTTTTCCGTATATTTACCTAGATTTAAAACAATTGCATTTTTAAATTTCTTCATGAAAAGAGTCTACATTCAATACCAACATGCCTATAGTCTTAAGTCAGTGTCAGAACCACTGACCAAGGCCTGTCACCATAGTATGGAATGAGTTGATAAGAAAAGTGATATTATATTTGTGTGCCCCACATCGGCTAGCCTGTGTCATTTTCATATACAAGTAGCGATAGTCCATGCAAGACTGATATCTGGGCCACTCCAGCCGAAACTCTATGCCAGTGTGACAATAGGCAAAGGCAAGAACAGAAGGTTCCAAGAACTGCCTAAAAGAGGGCACTGCATGTCAGTGGAGGGTTAGGGTTGTATATTCTCATTGCTTTACATTGTAATTTACAATTTAATAACTCGAAAACAACTGCACATAGAAACACCAAATTTCAGACAGTAAATCTAGATGCATAACTAAATACCTTACAAAAATCATATATCCGCAGCTGCAAAAGTGACTTGTTTATTTAAGGTTGCTTTAACATAGAAACTAAAAGAAATGCACAGCTCTAGCCCTCCAAATGTTTGTGTATTCAGTTGTGTATTGGGGCGAATACACACCTTGGAGCTAATTCTGACCTTTCCTATCGATAAAAATCCTCTGTTTCTTATCATGTCGCTAATCTTTGCACCATGACAAAATGTTAACATCATTTTGTCCTTGCATGCCTGCCAGTTTCAACGGCCAGGTTGTGAGAACTACCTAGGCCTGCTAGTATCTTATTATTATTTTGCAGCAGTATTTGTATGAAACGTTAGAAAAACTAAACATTAAGTATGACATTCTTTCTCAGGTAGCATGCAGAAAGGGAATTTGGGGGTAGTTGGGAAAAATTGAAATTCTGTAGGCCCAGATACACATCCTACATATACGTATCAAAAACTTTCGATTAAGCTAGATGTTCCTGTGTGGTTTTTCTTTTACGACATGCCACAAAAAGAACCACGTCAAAAGGTCCACCGCTCATTCGTCGGATGCATGCCTACATCGGTTGCTACAGAAACAATAAACAAAAACACAGCCACGTCCAAGCCCCGATGCATGCTCCCTTTAACCTTGATTTGACCCAACAAATAAATGAAAACTTTTTGTGATGTTTATTAAGGAGAAATTGTTGGTTCTCCAAAACTGATTTGTCTGTATACACTTAGAATGTTATAGCAAATGCTGCGGTGGCGAGGCCCTACAATAAAGTAATGTCCCCAAAGCAGGTTGCTTTTGTCGTCGTCACTTCAGTTACAGAATCACATGGCATGATTATAATAAGAAGGAATTAAACTCTTTCAATTACAAGTTTTGACAAAGTTAACAACTTTCCTAGGTGTGTTTTGAGCGCAATGCTTCCGAAGCGCCCGAGGTGAGCTGTTGACCTGGGCCAGTCGTGGTCTCCGTTCTCTTATGGTGATTGTATAAGCGTCCTGCTTCTTTAATGATAGCTCGGTTTACAGAAAATTGGAATCTAGTATCGTTACCTCAATTCGGAGCACTATGCTTTTAGCATTGAAAGGGTTAAATCTGTCTTAGTTTGTAAAATATTTTGGCAGCTTTAGAAAGCAAAGCAAGAAATAGAACAAACTAGCATCATCGCCAAGCGTATTCATTTGGAGCAACACCAACATTTATTATTAAATGGTACCACGGGCCATCAATATTTCTGTTTATTCGTAACTAAGAAGTGCCTGTTCACGAATCTTAGATTTAGATCTGCATCACCTACAATGTCAAGACTAAAGCTGTATCAGACAAATGGTCGACCTACATGCCATGTTAACATGTATCTTAAATTGACAGGTTATATCCAAGAGGAAACCACATGGTCATGCAATAGCAAGCACTGTAATTAAGATTCAGTACATATAGCTATATAGCTGCTATAGAGTCTATAATGTGGTGCTGGCAATATGGTTTTCAAAGGCGGATGGAGACATTTCAGAAAGTGTGGGCCCCAGGTCCCTAGGGGGGGTCCAGGGAGAACAGTAGAAAAGCCTAAATGATTTTTTAACCTTGAAAGTGTTTTTTTTTCCTAGAGCGAAAATAGAGAGCGGACATGGAGAGTGCCCCTTGTAAATCCGCTTGTGGTTGTACAAGTTGTTAAGAAAAACTGTGGAACAAGATGGTTTCTATGCAACATTGGGATAGAAAATGGCAAAGGCCCAAGTACTGCCCACATTCAGAAACTGACAAACAATATATGACTAGTTTTAGAATAATCTGTTCATCACTAAAACAAAAGCAGATAGTAGTGACGAGTCAAGGGGAACGAGTGCCAATTAACCAATATGCTCATTAATAAAACATGCATTGGTCAATAATAAACAACTGTTAAACTCAATTTATACTGACGTATTTTCTTCCGGACTTGGTATCCGTTTTCAAGAAGTTGGTAAATATACCAGCATCAACATCAATAGCATAATTACTCAAATAAATGCAGGCCATCCAACCATTACCAGGCAATATTTGGAAAACATGTTCTCACATTGGCTTGATAATGGGTTTGGAAAAAAATCATCTCGAACTTCACAATATTTTTTTCTTCGAATTAAAATAAAAACAACTCCCAAAACAAGCAAAAGACCCAACAACAACAACAACAACAACAACAACAACAACAACAACAACAACAACACCCCGAAAAAAAACTATCTACTTTCATTCACTTGTCCATCAGACGAGTTTATTTTCCATCGCCTGGTCACATATAATCGACATTTTTGACTCACCATAACTGTGGTCACATTCTTTTCAAATTGCATGTAATGTATTAGTGTATATGATAATAATAATAATAATAATAATAATAATAATAATAATAATAATGATGATGATGATTATTATTATTATTATTATTATTATTATTATTATTATTATTATTATTATTATTATTATTATTATTATTATTATTATTATTATTATTTTCATCATCATTGCTACTACTATCTGACCTCTCGACCCGACTACCGCACACTTGGAGTAGTGCCATATATATATATATATATATATATATATATATATATATATATATATATATATATATATATATATATATATATATATATATATATATATACATACATACATACATACATACATGCATACAAACATACATACATATAAAGACTATCGTTTTTGGCACGAAAAACCCTCAAAAGCACGTGCTCAAGCTCTTGAAGTATGAAACGTCGTACCAAATCGTATACACAATTTTGGCGGTGAATTCTAAAGCGTGCAAAATGGCTGCAAAAAGTGAACACGAATGTAGCCATACTTTCTGGATATTCGGAGAATTGATTGTAAAAATTGACATCGAAGTAGAAACGCTGATAGGGATAGATAATTATTTGATGCTTAAAAGTTTCAAGACTCAATATTAAATAAGCGCTTTAAGGGTTAATTAACCCGGATGTACATGTAATCTTGATGCTTTAATACTGTATTGAATGACAATATAGAACAAAAGTCAGCTGTAAAGTATTGTACATGTGGCCTTTAATTGAATGGAAATTTGCTCTAGCTTGAAAAAGTCATGTTGAATCTCTTTGAAACCTTTACCGCGCGCTTTATGGAAAGAATCCGCAATATTCATAAATGCAGTTTTTGTCCTATGTTTCAGGGTGAACTATCATTTTCTAGAGTGAAATTCAAAAGTAGCAACTCACTTTTGATCACATGACTACTAACAACAAACGCAAACAAACAGGGCACGCCCGGTCGGCGTTGTCAGTTGGCCTACGGCATATTTTTTTGTGATTAATACCCAATCAAACACAGACAAGCAAAATTTTACATGGTTGGAGGGTGAGCTACTATTTTTCTCCCACTCGGGATCGTTGTTGGCGGGAAAAATCACTCATGACCTGTGGACACTAGTCATTTTCCCCACCAACAACGATCCCTCGTGAGAGAAAAATAGTAACTCACTCTCAGCCATGTAAGATTCTTTATGTAAAGTTGTCGATCAACCGAAGTACAATTTGGAGAAATTGTCCTGATATTTATATTTATACGATTCGAGATTGCAAAATATTGCTGCTGCAATAGTTACAGGCAATTGAAAAGTATTCAATATAGAAGTATTGATCTTGTAAAATAATAAGGATGGCAAATCTTCAAAGAAAGGAAAACATTTCATACATTACTTACTTTTAAATTTTTATGCACCCTTTATTTTCAAATTTGATATATATTAACCATAGATTAAAATAAATAAATAAATAAATAAATAAATGAATGATCGAAGGGACGGACAGACAGACAGACAGACAGACAGACAGACAAAAAACAAATAAATAACTAAAGTGAATAAGAGTTAATAACTTGTTGAAATTGAAATTCAACTTTAAAATGAAAAAAAATATTTAATAGTTCAAAGGAATGCAGAGGAAAGAAGGAGCTTTTCTGGATCAATAAACAGTGTACATAATGTGGGCATCGAACACGGAAAACATAAAAGGCCAGTAAAAATATTAAGAATGATAGAATCTGCGTGTCACGTTCGGGCGCAGAAAAAAAAAGTTTTAAAATGTAAAAAAATGTTGATGCCATTAAGCATATACTTTCAAAGCGTGGGTCCGAAAACTGTACCCTATATGTACTTGTGGGATGTACTCTGCGAAAGTCAGGCCCGTCGTAGTGGTTTTTTATGCTTTAATAATGCACCTCTCTTGTGTATAAACGGTACTTATTTCTTCCTACTCACAGTGGGTCAGGCCCAGGCCGCTGTGCCCCTAGTTTCTTATGTAACTTATCATCATTACTACCACTACTACCATATCATTCAAGTAAATTATAAGTTGATTTAGGATTGTATCCACTATCCAAAGAATTTGCATCACACCAGGATGTTTGATATTAACAGTTTTACTGTTTGAAAGTGGACACACAGGCGAGAAACTTTTTTTTTCTTTATATATATATATATTTTTTTATTTATTTTCTTTTTTAATATTGAGAATCCCGGGCTAGACAGAAAAACGCATGTTACAGTAAGTGTCACGGTCTGCCTAAACAGGCCAGACCGTGACTATGTGTATACCATGAGGATAGTGAGGAACACATAACATGCATAATATATAATGTCATTCGGTAGCTTTTTTTTAGCTGAGAGGGGAAAATGCTTTGTTTTGTCATGTTGTTTTGTCAGGTTGATGTCGGAGTGTCACAGATGTTTTGTACTAAATTGTTATTCTTCTATTTCTTTCCATAACAGTATGTATGAAAAGGGAGCTGTATTGTCAACTGCTACATGGTATAGAAGGTCTGTTTCCCCCTTTTCCTTTCCTTTCACCTCCCTCCTCTCTCGCCCAAAGAACACCGAGCACATTTTCCACTGGCCACAATCAATTTCTTTTCATAAACTACCGTCAGATGGCGGGTTCATGCATCATCCACCTGACAATATGTATGGGAACCACGGCTCATCTCAGGGAAATGTGAAGAACATGTCAGTGCCACTTTGTACTCGTTCTGTTTCAGTACACTTTGAGATGATAGTCATAGAAAATTTTCAAAGCTCAAATGATCTACATAGTTTTGCGTGATTACCAGTTTCTATTAATTTTAGCTTTTTTAAACGACTTCTAATATTCATTTATTTTTACAAAATGATAGGTTGTTTAATTTCAATATTTTTGGTGCTTCTTTACCTTCAGTTGCTCGTCTAGTTGTACTTGTGTCTATCTTTCACTTGTATAGTGATATATATTCTTTGTATCAGTTGCCTAAATATACAGTTTATAGCTTATTTGTTGTTGATATTTGATGTTGGGTTTGATTATCCACTGCGCCGATTTTGAATGCCAGCAATGCCTTGACTTTCTGCTAACAGATGGCGCGCCTTTCGTCCTTCTCGGGATTTCGCTTCTCACTGAGTCAAATGGAACGGCCCAAAAGTTGTGGTCCAGCGAAATATTTCACGAAAACAAAAATATTATGCTCTTTACACCGTAATTTTTATTCTTATTTTAAACTCTATTCAATATAGAAGCATAAAAACATGAAACTGGAGGTTGTCAGAAACAAGAAAATTTAATAGATCGGTGCTCAAATTAAATTGTTTCAACTAATTAATTTTAACGAAACAAATTTCCGGTTGTCTCTTCATCAAGTTCAGTTTACAATACCCAACAAAAAAACAAAACAAACAAAAAGCAAACGAGAAAAAAGAAAAGAAACGAAAGACAAAAACAAAAAAGCAAAACACCCCGAGAACAACAAGAACAACCAAGCAAGTATTTATATACCATGAAGCATGACTACATTTGAATATGTACATATTTGTGAAACTTTGTAGTTAAATGCCAATATTTGTAATGGTTTTATGTCATACTTTTCCGTATTGTATACTGATTGATTGATTGATTGGTTGATTGATTGATTGATTGATTGTCATCTGTAAAGGAATAAATATATATAACTCAGTACATACAATATCAGTATATGACAACACAAATGGTACATGGAATATATTTCCCAGACAGACTACAAATATACGCACATAGCACCATGAAGCAACCAATGGAATCAGAACTAAAATTAAATGTCACACCCATTCACCGTTGTTGGTAGAAGTTCTTTTTTTCAAATCAAGGTTTGTTACTGCACTTACCACGGCTCTCTACTGCTCACGTAATGCAATGAAAAATGTCATGTTATGCATATCCGTAATGGAGTTGATATTAGTTTTTCTTCTTCACCAACCCACTTTCTGTCAAGTTAAGCACGTTTAAAGCAACTAAGACATATTTTGATTGCAGGCATATCAGTCTGATATTACTTACGAATGCGCTAATACTTCATACCTGGGTGCTCTTATCAAAAGTTCGCGTGTTTATACGATTATTTTTCAACAGCACCTGTGTATGGTGACTCACGTGTGAACCATTTTTCATTATGTACAGAATCTCTCCTCATTCCTTAATTATTATGTCTGTGCGCCAACACGGACATTTATTTTTGTCAAAGTTCTTTCTTTCTTTCTTCTCGCCGTTGCATCTTGTCCGCAGCTTTTCTTGGAGACAGCTGCAGCTTGAAATCCAAACTGATGTATGGTCATAGCCCTGTCATTGAAATCTGTCCTCTGATTTAGAATAATTTAATATTTTCAAAATTATGCAAATTACAAATTTTAATTTTAATAAAAATCTTCCATATCTTCAAAAGTATTCTAGACAACGGTGGCATCCCCAGTTTGATATATGAACTTGTGTCATTGACAACTCCTGTGGCATCCAAACAAAAGTTGAGGAATGGAAATGAACCTGAACTCACTGAATACCTTGCAGACTTTGCACCAGACACGCCCACCCCTCCCACCACCACAACACCGTATACAAGCTGGTATCTATTATCATGGAGCTAAATAGCTCTATGTTGTTATGCAACCGTTTTGCAGGCATAATAAATTAACTTGCACAGTCAGAACCTGTCTCCTAGGCAATATACTATCGATAGTACAAATATGAGGTCTTGCGACAAGTGAGAAAAAATCCAATAACTGTGCAATAACTTCGGTTCTCAACAAAATACAGAGAAGCTCTTACCGTTCATGTTGAACAGTTCTTCAAGGCCCAACTACAGTAACCAGGCGGCCGCATGACAATGCTATGACAATGCTACCGGCTTCGTGCCTGGAGCTGTCTCAGCCAGCCGTCATCCCAAGAGACCACGGTATATTTGGGCTGAAGCTTGTGATGCGCCCCCCTCCACCCCCACCCCCATAGCCTTGGAGTGTGAGGGTTGGCTTGACCACTCAAAGCTTAACAGTCCTCCACTCCACAACGACTTTTTTGACAACTCAATGGATTTCAATCACTGAACTTGATTCTGGATTGTAGAACAAATTTTTGTGCAGATCGAGGTCAGTCCTTTCTCAAGTTTGCAGTGGCAAACTTTGGGTGTTTCTTTTTCTTCTTGTAGCTCTGCGATCTTGCATCTGATCAGTTTTTGTCTTAATGTAGCTTTTGTTTTTGTTTTTTGTTTTTGTTTTTCGTTTTTTTTTTTTTTTTTTTTTTTTTTGTTGTTTTTTGTTTATGTTTTTTGTGGGTTTTTCTTTTGTTTGTTTGTTTTTTTTCTTTTTGCTCCTTCTTTATTCTTCCCGTGAAACAGGTACAAAGACTGTTATATGTTACCCGTATACATGTTATTATCTCCCTTGGATCATAATATTATGTATACATTGTATGTGGATGTTTAGATAATGTTTATTTCTACATGTGCATACTCATCCACACTTCAAATGGCTGACCCGGTCTGGCATGGGTACCTCTCTGCAGTGGGTCCGTTTTTACCAATCCCAAGGGTACTTTTACAGAGGTTTTACTGTATAAGTAAACCTTGGAATTGTGTGTATATCTAAGTCTTAACTTTTGATAATTTTCATGCTTTAAAATATGAAATGCCTCTATTTAACCTGATAGTTCTGCAGGTTTATATGCGTCACCAAACACACCATAACGCACACATGTACCAGCAGTAGCTGGAATTCCTCGCTAATATAGGTTTGAAGATATTCAAGATTAAAAGAATTTGAAATACTCGCAGCATTCAATGAAGTCAATGTATGATTAACAGTATAATATCTTACCTTAAGGTCATGCTTACTAATTTGCTTACATACATTTTTTTAATTATTACAGATAGAGGTGTCAATCCAACTTCAGTTTTTAGGTTTGTGATATAGATGCATCCAATGAAATGAAAGTGAAACATGTAAAACTTGAATTTACGCTATTAAGCTATATTTTGAAAATTTGGATGTTGACAATCTTCAAATGTATTGTAGATATATGTGCCAATTGCAAAATCCATTGATTGGTTTGTGGTATAGGTGTGTCCAATGAAATTAGAATGACAATTGTAAAATTTGAAATTGTGCTAATTGGGCACATTTAGAAGATTTTAATGTTTATCATTTTAAACCTATTAAAGATTAAGGAGCAATTTTTTTTTCAAGAACTGTGGTTCAGATAAATTTGATTATCATTAAAAAAAATCTTAAAACATTTGCATACTTATTAATTTTCAAGGCAGACAGACAATTTTGCTCTCAAGCAAACCTTATTTGTTTAGTTTTATTCATCTTTTACAGGATCATACAATTAGCATGCTTATAAAATGATATGTACTTACGAATGCTGTTTACATTTGGAAGGATTAATTTGGCTTCGTTTTGGTGATTTAATGTATATATATATATATATATATATATATATATATATATATATATATATATATATACATATATATATATATATATATATATATGTGTGTGTGTGTGTGTGTGTGTGTGTGTGTGTGTGTGTGTGTGTGTGTACATGCTTCCATCGTAAAGCTGACATATGTGTGACAACCATACAACCATAGGTGGCGCCAGGGAGATGGCGGTGAAGTGAAACATGTCCAGTCAACAACCAAATGTCTGAGTGTCTGGGTGTCTGGGTGTGTTTATTTCTTATGACCTGAAGTAGGACACTCGTGTGGATTATGTTTGTTTGCTAAACAGACTACACGTTTAATATTTCTGATTGTCATATTCGAAAACTACTAGACTGGGGATTAGAAGCCGTGCTTCGCGACATGGACTTTTTGAACAAGAGAGCGGACTACTACTCTACCTGTTGAAACTTTTTTTGCATGAGTCAGATCTCGTAAGATTTTTTGCTGCAATGGTTGGACTGATTTCAGATTATGCATGCCTTGTATGGCAATTGAACTCACAGAAGGACAGTCACAGAAACTGGAAACTGAAAGTGAGAGCTTTAAGAATCAGGTGCCAATATCTTTCTTTGACAGTGCTCTGTTGGCCTTGATCTTGCGACCATAAATATATATATATATATATATATATATATAGGAATGCAGAGAAATTTCAACAAAAACACAATTTAAAAACATTATTTGCCCGCAAATAATTTGCATCACTTGCTGCAGAAGTAGATGCATCTTTCCGTCGCTCATGTCTTCCTCTCAGAAATGAAGCACAATAAAGAATATAATGGTCTCAGTATGTTCAGGCATATATAGAGAATGGAATACATTGTAAAATACACACGAAGAAGTACAGGCAGGCAGCACAACTAACTGACAAATGAGAGGCATATTTTATGGCCCAATAATGAGACTGTCAGGACGCAGACCCAAGCTAAAGAAGCCCAGAAAGGTGCTTTAGTTAGTGACCTGGTCTCCACGTTAATATGCTGTCTGCTGCATATTTGACATAGCCATTGTGTATAAATCTATTTGAACACAGTGTATCTATTTGTTAAAATTCGTGCATCTCTGTTACCGCTCTCCCTGTTCCAGTTTGCAGAGAGAAGGGTCCGAATCAACATCCTACCATTCATATGATGTTTTACGAAGACTTAGTTACATGATGTTGCAAAAACTCGCTTTACAATAGCTCTCTGACGCTTATTGTCTGTCACTTTTTTTTTGGATAAAAATAATGACCGGCACTGTGGGAGCCAATTTCGAAGTTTGAGCCAAATCTTGTGGAAAGCAATTTCGAAGTTTGAGCCAAAACTTCTTGATGAAAGGTCAAATATATTGAACTAGAAGTACTCTTATCGCGGCTAAGAAGGTATAGTGTAGACACATTTGTTTCACATGGATTGTGAAGGAAGTCAAGCATTGATTTATCGAGTCACTCTCCATGTAAGATCCTCGACAGTGTATAGGACAGATATGTCAGCCTGTGTTATTGTGTTTATGAGGGAGGTCATCAGCATAGTGTTTTATGTTGTTTACCCAAAATGCAATACAAATTATGTTTTTTGGGTGAGGCTCAACGAAATAAATGTAAATTAAAATTAACAAATCAAAGAAATTAAAAATATATACATGTCAATAAAAGTATATCAAAGTCAAGCCTTTTTGTCTCAGGTAAAATGAAAATGAGATAACTGGCACACACGCTGATAGCTTTAGTTTGACTCTTATTGCTCACAGAAACGGACAGCAAAATGTGTACTTTTGTAGCCTTTCTAGTTTGGTATCCTTTTCTGCCTTGATCGAGCACACATCAAACCTTTAATTTGTATAAAAATAACGGGGGAAAGCGATACAATATTTTTGTTGTTCAGTGCTCTCAAACTGTGCATAAATCTTCTATGCAGTCAGGAGTATTAAAATACATGCTCCTTATTCCTCGCTGCTTTGCTTGATCTTCCGGACCAATAATAAATGTATACGGGGAATGCACCGGACCCACAAGATGGGTGTCCGTGTCCGACCCACCTCTACGTCGTCATGATTAATGTGCCAATCACGGAGTCCTTTATGGAACCTGTTTCTCCTTCTACCTCCCACCAACAAGACTTGTGCTCCAACTTTCTGTAAATAAAATTTCACGGGCGATATTTGATCACTTAATGTGTTATTAAAACTACAGATTATGGCAGATACGTACTGTAATATATTGCGTATCCTGTCGTAAGTTACATGAAAATAGTGGTGCCTGATAATTAATAATGTCAAGTGCGCCAAATATTAATGAGACTTGACCTGAACCGCCGAAAAATAACGGAGTCGGTTTCGATATCTCAGTTTTCTTCCATCAAAATGTCACCTCTTCGCTAGTCACCCAAGGCCAAAAATTGAGAAGCGGTTCTGGCCAGATGAATTTCAAATTTACTTGAAATATAATCGACACGAGGGAAATTAATTTTGAGTTCACCCACAGCGAAAATGAAATTAGACGGGATATTTTCAGCCGAAAAATTTGGTTGGGCTTCGGTGTTTCCTGGCATGGGGCCACATTACACAGAATCAATTATGGGCCTAATGTGAATAGCTTGCCAGCTTTCTGTCTTTATAAACCAACTCTCTACTACTTGATATTTATCAGAAGGAGGCCTATATTTTCCACCCTGTGTCGAAGTGGTCCGTACCTTTCTTTGAGAACTCCAGCCAAATGTATAACCCATCACAGCGTCAGATATAAGCACATGCTGAACATGAAATTACTACATACAATTTTCATTTTTGACATTTCTCCTCGTCAGAGTGTACATGGTTAGGCAGGATGTGTTTTTTTATGTGGCCGTTCTTAATTGAGCAAATAAACCTACTCTGTCGGAGAAATTTAAGTTTGACATTTGACATCATTTTAGTCTTCTGATGTGAAACATATAAAAGAAGACCTACATCAAAAATCCTGAAAATTATACTTTTAAAACAAACCTATAAAACAACTGGTATCCCTAAAGTCCTCAACTGTGGTAACTGATGGAAGCCGTGTCAACGTCACAAGAAGCTTCGCGATAGAACGCAGTCAAGAGTAAGGTATTCTTTTAAAGATCATTCCAGACAAGTCTCAGCAAATTGGTCATCTCTTGAGAGGGACCACTGAGTGGTTGGTCTGTTTGATCTCAAACGAAACATATTTCTTTGTGCGGGTGAAAAGGGAATGGCCGACAAACAAATGATTCCAGTGACACGGGGGCAGGCGGACCGTGGATGAGTACATCAGTCGTGTAAATTTCTTGAACAGAATTCATTTACTGCAAACATTCCACAAGCACTTAACATTTCCATAAAGCAGTCCAGTTTGTGGATACTGATTGAGTTGCTATTACAGTTATCTCAGCAACTGCGCCGATTCAGTTTGCGCAAGCTATATATTAAAGGAAAACTCTGACTATTAACATAACGTTTCTGTCTGAAATAAGCGAATACTAAACGGTGCATTACTCAAATTGTTTCATGTTAAAAACGAAATGAGTCAAGAGCAAATATTGACGCACCTCTGCTTTGAAATCTCGCAATCTTGCAGTCCTCCTGTCCCGATACTTGTCCACAATTACCCAATACACACCTGACAGCTGTTTTCTTTTATTAACAGGAAAGCGAGCTTTCAAAAGCTTAGCTGTTGCCGGGGTCTTACTGTTGATGACACACGTGTTTACTATTAACTGTGGCCGGGATCTTATTGTTGACGACACACGTGTTTACCAGTAACAGTGGCCGGGGTCTAATTGTTAATGACACACGTTTATTGATAACTGTGGTCGGGTAGTTACTCTTGATGACACACGTGTATACTGTTAATATTGTTTGGGGTCTTACTGTTGACGGCACACATGTTTACTGATAACTGTGGCCGGGGTCGTATTGTTGATGGCACACGTGTTTACTGATAACTGTGGCCAGGGTCTTACTGTTGATAGCACACGTGTTTACTGACAACTGCTACCGGGGTCGTATTGTTGATGGCACATGTGTTTGCTGTTAACTGTGGCCGGGGTCGTACTGTTGATGTCACACGTGTTTACCAGTAACTGTGGCCAGGGTCTTCCTGTTGATTGCACACATGTGTACCGATAACTGTGGCCGGGGTCGTACTGTTGATGGCACACGTGTTTTCTGATAAATGTGGCCGGGGTCGTATTGTTGATGGCATGCGGGTTTACTGATAACTGTGATAGGGTCTTACTGTTGATGGCACACGTATTTACTGTTAACTGTGGCCGGGGTCTTACTGTTGGTGGCACAAGGGTGACTGATTTTGATTTAAACATATTTATTTCATCTGGATCGCCCTATAGTACATCGAAATGATACTAATAAGTTGGGTTCTCCAGAACATGGAGATGCACACACCATATGTACAAAACGCACGGGACAAACAATGTTACCAATTCTTTGTAGATAAACAACTGTAGGGATACAAAGTACATTGTTATGGACTCGCATACCCATAATGAGAAATTACATACATATTATAAACTGATCAAAGTAAATAATGTCCTTCTGTCCTAAAGTACAACATCAGATGAACATAATCACCGTAAACTTATTTGTAGACTGCTAATATTTTAACCGGTCAAAATCGGGTATACTTTTTAAGGAACTTATACTTTTTTCCCTAAATTTCTCGAGTCATTGGCTGCACGCCAATGTTCTATTTGGGACTGGCCTGTTTTTGCCATTTTTTGCCTCCGTTATACTTCCAACACGATAGGAAATGAGGGTCCACTACAGCAGGCTTAGCCGCACTGTGAGCTGTGTGGGGTACCTGGGTAACGGTATGACCAATTCGAGGGATTGTAGAACAGCATTTAGTCGGCTGGCCTTACCCTCCTGCCACCCTACCAAGATTTGTGAAGGGATTGCTCGCCAGTATTTAACAGAACCTCACATACTGATGTTAACAATGGCATTCGTTCATGCGTCTATCGCCCATTATTAAGGAACTTGTTTAAAACATTATTCAAAGTCAGGATACGAAAGTAAGTCAGCTAAAACAAAATTTGGAAGAGAACAAATCAAGGCAAAATTCATTAAAAATCGGGATAGGAAGGCAACACCAGTTAGAAACTACTTTTGTAAGAGAACAGGTCAAAGAAAAATTCCTGTCACATTTGAAGAGAATGGAACCATCTGTCCTTGAGAAATCAAAAATTACAAAAATCACAAGTCTGATTTTGAAAATGCAGCACCACTTGTAGAACAAGAGTGCTCATAAAGGTTTCTATGAAATTTCGGATCAGCTGGTCGAGATTTTATATTTTCCCCGAAGAAAAAAACAACAACAAACAACCAAAACACTTATAAAAAAAATGACTGGAGTATCTATACCCGTCCTAACGTGTCCTCTTGTTCAACCGCACACAATTAGAACTATTCGTTAAAATCAGTTGATAAAAGAAGCAACATATTGTGAACATGCAGCATTGGTGGAGATATTTCTGGTAAGGCAAAGAATCCAGCCTCGGTTTGGGAGAAAACGTTTAACATTAACAAAAAAAAAAAAGACAAACAAAACAAAAAAACAAATAACAAAAAACAAATGAGAAAAAGATATGAAACAAACAAAGCACACACACACACAAAGTCTTACAAATGCAGCACAATCCTTTTAATAAAGAACCACGAGTCGCCAGAAGTGACCATGTGCGATTTGAAACAATTTGCCCAGCAGTTTATGTACATAGTTTTCGTATCCCCTCCCGCAAATAAATCTGGAAAAAATCAAAATTGTTCAAATCAAAAGTCACTGACACATGACCTATTGTGAGAAACTGGAAGACAACAATTAAATGCACACCCCACCAGGTTTGAAGAAGATGGTGCCAACGGTTTTGGAGAAATCACATATGCACGCTTTTATGATAGTGTCCTTGTAATAAATATGTGAATATATACTCTTTTTACTCACAACCCAATCAGAAAAAGTAAAAAATTAGAAAACAACAGCAGCACCAGCAAATAAACATCATTGGTGTCAGCAAGTCAGTGCATTTATATTCTCGCTGCGATATAAAAGAATCCAATGAAAGCTTTATTGTACTTTAAAATAATAAATACATCCTCAAATGAAAAACTGCAGCATTCCATGTTAAACAAATGGAGATCCAACAGTTGCCAGAGGTAATGTTGTGTGATTTCCAAGCAGTCAGCAAAGCGGTTTCAGCAAAGATTGGTTGAGATTCTCCTTGAACATGGAGACACTATGGGTATCATCTGTATGGCTTCACGTCGTCCGGTCTGCTTTGTTCTACCGTTTAGGTTATGCCGGAGAATCAAACTTGTCGTCAAAGCAACTGTTTTCGTTTCACAATACCTTTGTGTCCTTCATGAGCTATGACGTGCTCTCTGAGTGGTGATGAGATGACGTTTCTTTTGGCACTTAAGACCACATGATCTGTGATTGTGCAGGTGGACGCTGCTTATTGTTACACGTAGAAGAGCTGCACCAGTTCACATGGACGCCGTGCGTTATGTCGGGCCCTCTGTGGTGGTACGCGGAGTGGGGTCCTCCACAGTTACATCGGCAGTTTCGCTCATGGTCATGGCATCTGCTGTACCACGTGCTTTACAATACAGTTCAATTGTGTTCCGGTTTCCTTGGAATTTGATTGACTGATTGGGCAAAATGATATGATGTGGGTTCACACTGCCACTGGAACTGAAGAGCCGTTCAGGTGACATGTTCCCAAGTTGTACGGCTGCAGTCACAGGGTTCCGTATTCAGTTCCCGTTGCGCTCTTTTAATTTTCCCTTCTTCTTGCACCGCACATGTTGTAAGTGGATATGTGTTGTAACATTGAACATGTATGACATGACAAAGCGGACGATCATCTATAATATGACCTAAAGCACCAGTGTACACGGATCAACAAGTCAGTATACCCGTGGCTTCGAGGAGTTATTTATAATGTGGATTGTTCAGTATCGACTTGTGTGTTCAAAAAGTCAGCGTTTCGACCCAAGCAGAGTACGTTACAGTGAAAAACACCTGTAATCATAATGGATCGAGCCAGCACGATATTGTCAGATTAAGTAGTCGATTCTAATGTTTTATATTATATACACTCTGAATCTTTATTGACGACACTATTACAAAAAATACAACAATCCGTCAAAAGAAAGGATATACACAGAGCATGGGACACAAAATCAATACAGAACATAGATCATTACTGGTATAAACATATACATATAAAGACATTACCTCAAAATACAAAGAAAGAAAGAAAGAAAGAAAGAAAGAAAGAAAGAAAGAAAGAAAGAAAAATGCATAAATGTTAGCGTATGGACTTATCTGAAGTGGGCGATAAATGCATCATTTCTCTCTCTCTCTCTCTCTCTCTCTCTCTCTCTCTCTCTCTCTCTCTCTCTTTCTCTCTTGTTGTTTACTGTATGTGTACGTACAGAACTTCCTAATGCCATGACTGTAATTGGTGCAGAAATAAAGTTCTTTCATTCATCAAAATGATTTATCTTTAAATAATATGGATTTCCTTAAAAACTGTTCGAAAAAGTGAAAAATTCGGAATCTTGAATTGCCATAAAGAACCGACACACGGCCTGATAATTATATGATATGGAAAGACGTATCGTGTGTTTAAGCAACTTTTCCCTTAGGGTTTCAACTTATCACATATCATATTCATCTTCAGCCTGCAGACAGAATCACAAATTCTTTGATTACGGGAAGCTTAGTTGGGCGCTGATGTCTTCCGGTTGCAATGCAGAGGCTACGTGCACTAAGGCGAAATTTAGTCACATTTCTTTCAAGTTAAAATCATTTACTGCTTCAAAATAAAGTTCGAATTTTAGTACTTATGTGCATTCTTAATTTGGACTCGCTATTTTGATGGAGCATTTCATTTTCCCATTGGCATCGAAATTTATTTTCCATGCTGGTGCAAAAAAAAAAGAAAGATTTGACGGAAATTTATGAAGAGGATGTTGATCATCACGAAGTTCCTGCAGTCCGACTATATACATATATATGTATATATACATATATATATATATATATATATATATATATATATATATATATATATATATATATATATATATATATATATATATATACATACATGTCTCTCGCTCGGTTCATGCACGAAAATTAATATGTGAATATCCATGCGTGAAATAATTCTAAAGTAATCCGTATATCTTTTCGCTTTTCTTATGATGTTACCCTCACTTGTAATCTCTACATTTTGGCCGGATATACTTTTATCTTTTATTCATTTATTTTTTTATTATTATTTTTCTTTTTTGGTTCAGTGATGATGATAATGATAATAAGGATGATGATAGTGACAATGATAATAATAATGTCAGCCTATTTGATGTACTGGAATACATTTATTTTCATGGGTTCTAATTTTGGCCTTTTTTTTCATTTATAACCTTTAACTGAAACATTAAATTCAGTATTTTTGTTGTAATTTGTACCCATGCCCTGTTAAAAATCTTTTTTCGCTGGGTTCTTATTTTGGTGGTTTGCACGCATCAGCGAAACAAGCGAAAATAAAAACAGGCTGACATTGAATAAATCCACAATATATTGTTTTGTACGATGCGTGGCTGCTTGGCTGTCCCTGTCTGCTGAGTGCTTAGACTGCCGTGTTTGTAAGTCCCTGTACTGAACTTGATTATACAATATGGCGCGAGAAATTCACCGGGTACCCACACAGTAAAATACCCTACTGGCAGGCATTTGAGTCGGAGAATCGTCACCCTAGATCTAGTTTTGACCCCACTTCCAGGCCCTTTTAAAAATATGCCAGCCAAGTCAAACGAAGTTCATTCGATGTACTGTACCGGCGTACAGTAGCAATTTGTCAAAAGACCAGCATAAAAACAGCTAATGTTCACAATACAAATATTCATGATGTTAATGATTTAATCTCTGCAATAATACATGCAGGTAAAAGTAGTTATAGCATTGAAAACTACACACAATTATTATTTATTCTTTAGGATGGGAGAGAGGACTCTGCTGTGATTTTTTTGTGAATATTTATTGTTGGCAAGGATTGCTCAACCACGATAATTGATAAAATTTTTGGCAAATTTATGATAAAGACAACTTTATTTGCAGCACGTGTTGCTCAAACAAGAGAAGCGCATTTCCGTTTTAGCCCATTGTATTACGCCATTCCGTATTGGTCACAAAGCAGGCGTTTTAGAATGGAACCAATTCTCAATTCTTATGAGAGTTTGTTTGGTTAAGAGGATCTTTGATTCGGGCGTTTAGGTTCATTACATATAGTCTGCCATGTAAACAGTTTGTTCAGCGTCAATAGGCACCAGCAACTTTTTTTCGTTGATGTATGACTACCATGCAAACTAAGCCAATGCAGCAACCCATGATCAGATTACCATATGTTGATCGCTTAAGTTTGAATGCAGTTCGGTTACATTTTCTCCAAATTATGAATTTCTTAGTTTTTTTTTCAGGTGATGTTCAAATTTCGAGCCGTTCACTTACACACACACACACACACACACACACACACACACACATACACACACACAGACACACGTCTACACAGACACACAGACACAAACACGCACATACACACGTAATATGCACACTACCAAGAGTAACACCTGTTTGTCACAATGGGTGTGTTACAATATGCACACCACCAAGAGTCAGACCTGTCTGCCACATTGTGTTAGAATATACGCACCACCAAGAGTCACGCCGGTTTGTCACATTGGGTGTATCACAATATACGCAACACCAAGAGTCACACAGGTTTGTCACACTTGAAGTGTTACAATATGCTCACCATCAAGTCACACCGGTTTGTCACATTGGTGTATGACAATAAACGCACCACCAATAGTCACACCAGTTTGTCACATTGGGTGTATTACAATATACGCACCACCATCAAGTCACACCGGTTTGTCACACTTGAAGTGTTACAATATACGCACCATCAAGTCACACCGGTTTGTCACATTGGTGTATTACAATATAGGCACCACCAAGAGTCACACCGGTTTGTCACATTAGAAGTGTTACAATATACGCACCACCAAGTCACACCGGTTTGCCACAATGGGTGTATTACAACATACGCACCACCAACAGTTAAACTGGTTTGTCACGTTGGGTGCATCACATCATGGTCACAACCAAGACTAACACGGGTTTGTCATATTCTTCTTGCTATATATTCACCACCAAGAGTTACTATCAATTGAGTTCGCGACATTTTAACGAGAGTTTCTCTTATAGTTTTTCCCTTCAGTTTTGCCGTGTTTCTTCCTGTGTTTTTATGTTTTGTATAAATCTCTGTACCCATCTATAAATGCCTTGTGTGTTTTGGCAAAATGTTACACACACACACACACACACACACACACACACACACACACACACACACACACACACACACACACACACACACACATATATATATATATATATATATATATATATATATATATATATATATATATATACATACATTTCTTTGGTTCATGTCACTTCATTCCATTGGCGCGGCATGGAACAAAAAAACCGCCAAAAATGTTGAGTCACCAAACTATTTTGCTCATGCAATACATTAAAATCATGATCCTTCTTTTTGTAGACTATTTTCTTTGAATCATGTGTGCATA
This sequence comes from Hermodice carunculata, assembly GCA_964020975.1. Lineage (NCBI taxonomy): Eukaryota > Metazoa > Annelida > Polychaeta > Eunicida > Amphinomidae > Hermodice > Hermodice carunculata. Next base: position 98,129,666 of record OZ026615.1, on the reverse strand, counting down.
CATTTTAAAAGAAAGACAAAGAAAAAATATAGATCATAGCCAACAGCTAAATATTTCCATGTTTAGCAACGAATTTCAAAGGCACATCATAGAATTGTTATCGTAAGTAATATAAAGGCTCTTAAACAACCCCACGCCGCAGATGAAACACTTCAAAGCAGTGATTTAAGTGATGATATGTAAAAGATGGGTCCCAAAAATAATGTCCCATCAAAGCGAGGGCAGTATTTTATCGCAGAGGCACCTCCACCCATCCATCACTCCTCAAGTCAACCTTCGTTCTCTTCAATTTTTCAATTTATTCAAAACACTACAAAAGAATTTGCCTCTGTCATGACGCAACTTCAGTATTGCACATATGTTTTTGTACAGTTGTATCTGGGAAGTGAACTTTGATGCATTACCAAACGCTAAAAAGAAAAACATCCCTTGCTGTTCCCTTATCTTCCCATAACGGTAGCTATAATTGGCTTCTGTCTGAAAATTTCCCGAACAATTACGCCACGCTGTGTCCAGGATGTCCCTGACAAAGAGAAAATCAAGTGATGAAGCTAAATACGTCTTTCGGTAAACATGATAAACGTTATGAATCTTAATTCTGTTACAAGCATCAATACAACTTTCTCTGAACTATCAAGGAGTCTGAAGTCTCGGTGGAATTATTTAATACTAGTTCCGTAGTTCGTACACCAAGTAACCATGAACAGAAAATAATAGCTTTTGTTTGTGCAAGGAGGCTATCTAGCCTCCTTGGTTTGTGCCAGTGTGGGGCATGTAGAGTTAACAGAGAGGCCGGTGCTCGTGCTGGGTGGCACACGTATCTCAGATAAGTGGTACCCCGTGTCACGTGACCTTAGCAAAGATGATAGGTTTTCAAAGACCAGCTAAGAATGATGACCCCACGGTTGTGACAGACCCCCAGAAACAAGACTGACACTCAGTATAATATACATTATTACATGTCTGGTACTGAAGGAAAAAATTCTGGTGGACGAGATTTTGCGATGGAACCGGAGATCGATAGAATTCAAAACAATTATCTTTTGTGAAGAGCATGTATGATGGAAGATCCATCTGAAGTGGTTTAACATGAGGGACATATGTCATGTTGCCACAGCGTGATATATCAATATCACTCAGGATCAGTGGCTTATGATATCAAATGCCATTTCCTCCAACAGGGGTTTGTGTAGTGTTACATGAATGAAGTGGACCGTGTTCAATGAGACAATGTAACACAAATACAAAGGGATGTGGGATACACCTAATGCAAACAAACAAGAGAAGAAGAAAAAAACAGATGATGAAATGTTTTGAAATTTAAGGGACTTTTTAGCTTAATATCTCTCACTTGTGGTCATCAGTTTACTTGCCAGCCACGTTTGCCTATATTTCAGTCTGATCTGTGTAAAACACTCCTAAGTTACTTTAATAGAGTCCATATGTCACATTGTATCATACCTTCTTTTTGGCTACATTTATTTTTGTAATCAAATTTACACACACATTTTTTACTGGAACTGGACAGAGTAAAAAAAATAAAATAATTGCACTTGCATGCAAAACAAATGTTTTGATTCTGGGCCCAGACACTGATCTGAACATGTTGACAAATTGTTTCGTCTTTGAAAGGTTATGTTGAGTGAAAGCAAATAAATATGCGACTGTTTTTTAATCACAATTTTTGCTAAATTTATGAAAGAGGTCAACAAATATTGAATGAGGTCGATTATATCATTAAATAAATGTAATGAAATCTAAAATATCTTTTCTCTGCCATGTTACTCTTTGATTTATTCACTTCCTTTTGTCTTGTCAGCTTTGGTGCACATTACGAGTGAATGAAATAATAAAAGAATGAATCGATCGATCGATCAATCAATTGATCAATCGATCATTTGTCCCTATTTTAGCCAGATTTTCAACTTTTAGCTGAATTGCTTAACATTCTTAACCTCAAGTTCTGGCCTGCCATCAGATGCAATTATAAACAAAAGTTACAGAAGAGTGGAAATGGTTTGCTATAGGATTGCCCTTGATTTATGGCAAAACAGTTATTCAAATGCCATTTTACAAAACTGATGACGACGATACAACAAATAAAAAAAAAAAACGTAATTTTTCTTGAACTTGTTCGTTTTTATCAAACTGAGTCGCATTGTGGTTGAGTCTGTATTGACATTTGATCGCCATGCACAACAGTGTGACAAGCATCAATGAAGAAGTGCCGAAAATAAAGTCAAATGCGGTGAGCTTCAATATTGTGTGTGTGCATGTGTCTTTAATTAGAAATCTTTCATGAAAAAAAAGATTCAGCAAAACTTGTAGATCTAAATCAAATGCAGAGGCAACAAAAAGAAAGACTTTCGAACTTGTTTTGAATTATTGTACATGACACTGTGTTACGATGAGCAGCAGCTTGATGACACGGAAGAAACATTGTATCACTCTTCTATAAATACGTGCAGTCTAACAGACACTTTGTATCACTCTTCTATAAATACGTGTAGTCTAACAGACATTGTATCACTCTTCTATAAATACGTGTAGTCTAACAGACATTGTATCACTCTTCTATAAATACGTGTAGTCTAACAGACATTGTATCACTCTTCTATAAATACGTGTAGTCTAACAGACATTGCATCACTCTTCTATAAATACGTGTAGTCTAACAGACATCAAATACAAGGTTTTTTCCTTGTTTATCACACAGACTGAGTTTTGAATTTTAAGTATCCGAGGGTCCAGTATTGGTAAAACAAAATGGCAATCAATTATTACAAAGTCCACCTTGTGACTCCTATTATGATACAACGTATTTATTCTATGTGTGCTAAAGTGTGATGCAATAATAATAACACCATCAGTTTAGTCTGGGTATTCAGTTCAACCAAGGCATGCTTTCGATGGGACCCTGCAAATATATTCAAGTCAGCAAAACCGGTGAAAAGGTAAAAAGGAAACATACATAAACAACGCCAAATTCAACTCTGTGTCTCAAAGATAATTGCATAACTGGAACTCACAATGACATCAGAACATTGGAAATTAAATGCATTCATATGAATGCAACAGAATTATGTACCCTGATTCGGTAGAATCATCTCCTCTTGTCATCACCCGAGCTGCCTTTCGTAGATCTGTCCGTTTTGTTTATTTGTTTGTTTGTTTGTTTGTTTGTTTTAAGGGTCCGACCAATAGGGGAGGACCCTATCTGTTTTCGGGTTGTCCGTCCGTCCGGATGTGCACATTCTCGTTACCGCGATATCTGCAGAATGCCGACAAGATATTGCTCGATTTGGCAATATGCTTACCTTGCCTGGCAAGATGAAATGATTAGATTTTGGTGTCACCATGACCTAATTTGAGCAAATTGCGAACCCTTCAGTCAACGCTTGCGTAGAAGGTACGTCTAGTTTTATTGTTGTTGTTGTGTTTTGTTGTGTTTGTTTTTTGTTTGTTTTTTTTTTTTTTTTTTGTTTTTGTGTTTTTGTTTTTGTTTTTTGTTTTTTTTTTCTGACCTTTCAATGACTCATTCAATCCAACCACAATCGCACATCTTCTGCATATGTCTTATCCAGTTTACCGTATAGAAGAGTTCTTCAGTTCAAACTTCAGAATCCTGCTGTTATAAAAAAAAACTTATACAAGCTATGTTCAAACAAATATCTAACAATACGAAAAAGACCTTTATCTAGCGCACCTCTGACTTAGTTTTCGATCGTTAAAGACAAAAATATTGTTTAAAGGACATTTCCAGCAATGTGTTGGGGTTTTGTTCGGAATATGTCACCGAAGAAAGTGGTCATCCCTACACACAGTTACTATGGTAACTACAGCACTGAATGGAGTGCCACTCTCACCCCCACCTCCGTGTCGAATGAAAGGACAGGCAGATGGCTATAGAGGAATGGACACTAAACTAGAATTATTAGTGACAATAAATAGACTTAATGAAAACGAATTCTACTGAAAGTTATTTGTGCACTGCTTGGAAACGGCAAGAACGCAAAAACCATGGCCCGGCAAGAGGGAATATGGTTGAGCGAGTGGAAAGCTCGAGATACGTGAGGAAGGCTGAATGAATGAACTCCGTATCTCAGTGTGATTCAGCGTGCTCGCCCGTTGATTCTGCGGTTTACTGTCTGTTTGTGCTGTTTTCGGACTGGAGTCACAAGCGAATCCATTGACGAAGCCTCCACGGAGGGTCACAAGTGAGTTGCATCACATCACTTGATCATTCCTTGATGGAACATTTGATGACTTTTCCAGATTTCGTCTCACTTGTTCACGGGCGATACCAGAGAGCTTGGCGACCGCAAACCGTGCAATTGGTAAGTTAATCCTATACCCACCGGCAGCATCTACCACCCATTATCTCCAACGGCAAATTAGCGGGGAATCAAGTGATGAATGACGGCTAACGCATTCAACAGGCGCATTGAGAAAGGTGCCGCTGTTGTTGTGGATACCACCAAGGCAGTCGCCCTTGCCACCTACCTGCGAGCACCGTTAAAGTTTCTTTTACATCGTTTTGTTGCCCTGTAGGCTGTAGTAAAGCAAAGGGAAAGTTTCGACAAATATTACAGAAAAAGAAATGGTCGGCAAGTGTCACAACACATCTCAGAGTTATCTTTTCTTATCAGACTAACAGGTAGAGGGCGCTCCACGTCCCCCAGGGCACCATTTCACCATTTTGCAAGGAGCAGAGACGACACATAGTCGCGCGAGGAGTATACATGCCCGATTTTTTTTCCTCGTGTGGTTTCTTGCGAATTACAGTGGAATGCGCTGATATAATATATTAAACGGTGAAGCCAGCACAAATGGTACTGATTGGAAAGATGTGGAAAACGTTTAACAGACCAACAAGTCTGTGTCAATGACTTCCAGTGTCAAAATATATGCTCGCCAGCATATTGGATTAATTTAGTAGACAGAGATCTATGGGCGTCTGACAGGTCGAATTAAGCAAACCCTTGATATTGTTAGCAGTTTGCAGGAGACTGAACTTATCAAGGCATAGCTAACCCCAGGACTCCAGTGCCCATGCGTGTTTTCCACAGGAGTTACAAATTTACAATTATCTTCACTTCCATTTGATTTGAAACATTCGAGGATTGGTAACGTCAACAAAATTCAGTTCACACCAAAGGACGTCTATCCACACCAAAAGGAAATTAATCCAACACTAAACACCAAATTTATAATCAGAGCAAGATATTTTTGAAAATGTAAGCTTTCTATTACAGGGGGCGTGGCTGGCACAATGATAAAAAAGTGCGAACACCGTAAGTTCAAGACCCCCCATCACCAATTTACCTGTCATTGCACTGCGTTTATTATGTACATCCGCCCAAGGATCAGAGAACACGAACTTTCACTATAGAACAAGTATCGAATGTATTTCCCGCAGTATGATTGTATAAAACATCCAATTAAGGATTTGAAGGAATATCTTGCATTGCACTTAGCCACTTTGTTTGGATGATTCATTTTTCGAAAACTGCAATATCCTATGGACAAGGAAACTCTCCTGTGACCATGTTAAACTTTGCATTTCACTGTAAAATATACGTGGACGAACGTACCTGTCAACAAACTGCGAAGCTCCACATTGAAATTAGGTTGAGGATCCGTTGTTCTAAAATGGATCAATGTAGACGAACTATCTCATTTTGTTGTAAAAAAAGTATCTGTTAAAACATGTTTGGATGTCTCAACTTTATAATATTCTACAATTTCTTCTTGCGAACAGATGATGTTGCAGAATTTACAATATAGCTGTCTCTTATATTTGAATGGGGCATTAAATATTGAAAATGAAAACTGACGATATAGTGTGTTCATAACATTTGAACCGTCAATATCATAGGAAAATGAGCTTAACGTGCGATTCGAAGCTTGAAATTGTGTTACTTTCAATGCACGGACAAATCATGTTTAGGGTATACCATGATCAATTTCTTCTAAAGGCTTTTGATGCATCGCGAAAAAACTTTTATTGATGCCCCGATGTTATGAAGTCGTCGTCGTCGTCGTCATCATCATGCCGGGCACGCTCGTCTTATGTCCAAAATGACCATAACTGGAAGTATTTGAAACGTTTACGCATGAGAAAATATCTTCATTTGAAGTAGTCATTTCTGGTTTCTTTTCATGCGTTTTATGAGATTTTACATGGTTGTATATAATATATATATATATATATATATATATATATATATATTATATATATATATATATATATATATATGTATATATATATATATATATATATCGATGTAATTTTAATTTGGGAGTTCAATGATGATGATAATCATAAAAATACATTATTATTGTGATTATCATTATTATCATCACCATTATTCTGTGCCGTCCCTATGGTCCTTTATACTGAGGCAAGCAGCAGCCATGCAGGGAAATCTCTATTCAATTGGGATAACTCCATGGCTGGTAAAACTAATGTGGTAACAACTTTTTTCGTTTCTGTCAAAAAGTTGAGCATGGAATGCAGACGCTGGCTCGCAAGTTAAAAACAAACAAAAGAAAAGAGGACCTTGTTAACAACCCGTCCACGGCTAACCTTCATATTCAACCCATAAATCCCCTACTTGCAATTTGGTGCCCAGCATTGTTCCTCTGCAATTTCAAAGCAATTGGCCAAGCTGTTTTGCCAAACAATTAGCCAAGCAGTTTCAGAGGTTTCCAATTTTGCCCCCGCCCCCCCCCCCCCAAAAAAAAAAAATGAACAAAACAATCCACAAGAGGACTGAAAACAATCCACAAGAGGACTGTGACCAATCCACAAGAGGACTGTGACAGTCCTGTGCTCAGCTGATCTTACATGCACAGACTGAAGTGGTCCTGTAAAGATATGAATGATATTAAGGTCACCTTTGTTTCAGACCACTATCACTGTTGCTAACATAAAGATATGCCGTCACCGATTTTCCCGAATTTTGGTAATTTGTTGAAAATTAGAAAATGACAGACAGCACTATTATGCTGTGAACAGATGTGGAGGAGCTCAAGTCTACTTGTACTCCCAAAAAGTCTGAACAGGACCCAACTTACCGTATGGGAGAAAAGGTGAAGAAAATAAAAACACATGAATATTCTTTAAAGAGCGAAAAATACTCGCAGCGCCACCTGTTGAACAAATTAAGGTCTAGAAGTCCCCAGAAGTGGAATATGCAATTTCAAAGCAATTAGCTCGGCGGTTTTTTAGATTTTTTTACAAAGATTTTGCCAACAAAAATTAACCAAAAAAACCCAAAGAAACAAACAAAAACAAAAAACAAACAAACCATAAAAAACACCCCCCCCCCCCCAAAAAAAAAACAATTCCAAAACTCACTGTTGCGTTACCATTTAAAGAGAATTGGTAGAGATCCACCCAAAGTACATCCTACCAAGTTTGACGTGATGCTGGGTGACGGTTTTGGAGTAAAAATGTGACTTACCATTGCAATCCCAGTTGACTTGCATTGTAATCAATGGGAAAATATGCAGTAACTAATAACTATCCCATTAGTGTTAAATGTCTTCACTTGTGATTGGTTGAGAGCTATTCACTATACATCGCCTTTTATGGCCTTAACTTCCCATCGCTATATTCAATGCTCCCTGTTGAAGCTAGCAGCTGTAGTTAGTGACTGCGGCCATAATGCAAAGCGCGCTTCCCGTGTCAGAAGACAATAAAATGGCGAATTCATTGGCCGCTGCGGCTCATCTTGGGAAAGAGCCTCCAAAACTCTCATCTCATCGTCTGCACTAAAATACCCCCCCCCCCCCAAAAATGATAATGATAATCTCCAATCAATAGTTTGGAGTGGACTACAGCATCAAGCTTAGACTCAGGAAGCTGTATTCTAGTCGGCTCTAGTATTGCCTCGTGGAATACAGCTTCCTTTGTGTGAGCTATGGACTGTAATCCACTCCAAACCATTGACTAATTTATAGTACCCGAATTTTAAAAAATCATGAAAATCAGATGTGCGGAATATCTTCACCCAGTGAATAGGTTTGTCTGACCCTTCCAGAAACTATATTTCCATCGAGTCATAGAAGTCGGAAATAGCTTTAAACACGCAAACTTTTGCTAAAAAGTAGAAGAATTGCAGCACCATCTGTTGAACAAATTAAGGTCTAGGGGTTCCGGTGTGTGTTTCAATGCAGTTTCGAAGCAATTGGCTTGGCGGTGTCGGAGAATTTTTACTATCTTGCCCCCCCCCCCACCCCCCACCCCCAAAAACCTAATAAAATCGCTGGACCGTGACCATTTGAACAAACTTTACACAGACCCATCCAAGGTACACCCCCACCAGATTTCAGGTGAATCTGGCTTACGGTTTCGGAGAAGAAGCCGAAAATGTGAATTGCTGTACGACGGACGGACGGACGATGCAACAAACTATAACCTCAGCTGACTGACAAGTAAGCTGAGGTAAAACGTGTAGTGGTAAGACAACTGCATCTACGAGAAACACACCCCTGATCTGGTTATGATTTAATGAAATAGAACTTCCCGTCCTAAGCGCTACTAAAAAGTCACATCTTGGAATATATTAATAATTGATTGCGATACTTTACAATTATAAGCAAATCTAGTATTTCCTCTCCAGTCACTTTCTGCTTACAGGTCGCAATACTTTGTGAACTGCGTCCGCTTTCATGGCCATCCGTGACGAGGTTAATATTCAAGTTTAGTCAAGTGAACACGTGTATTATATGCAATACATCAGTAGTTGTCTTATTCCATCTAATAGGATTTATTTCAGCGGCTAAGGGCCAGCTGATTAGACCTATAATATACCCCGAGAATAATTACGCGCACAGGACGGTAGGGTTCACGATCATTGCTGTTGAAGTCTGCTGTAATTCTGACAAATGACACACTGACGGCTTGATCCTCAACGGAGACCAAGCACGGGCTCAGGTTTCTCCAAAACTTTAAAACAATATCTTGACCACGAAATTACAGGAAAGATGGGTGATAGAATGAAGCAAATAACCCGCGTTTTTCTGATAACATTAGGCCATTAATCTTTCCTGCCACACTTCTGAACAACAATCTTCACTATCATAAATATTTTCTGACTCCTGTGTCCCCGACATGTGAATTTATGAGCTAACCTTGTCGATCTCACAGTAAATTGAAAAAGTGGATGCCTCCCATGTAAAGTAACTTTAGCCAGACTATCAATATTGTTTACCGGTTGGCCAAAATCTGCGAACACACAAAGAGATAGTTCCGCGCAAAGAACAACACACACACAGACAAAACACAGTTTACATTGATTCTAGGATCATAAGGCCAGCGGTTTTGATTTGTCAAGAAAAAATATAATGGAACTGAAATACTAGTAGCGTATGGGATAAACACGATACGGTGGCGACAGGAGCTATCCCTACACTACTGCAGTGACCGGAACTTTGGTAGGAACGACATCGAATAAACGAAGGTCCTCTACGTCTTGGGACATGGTCTCCACGAGAACCTACCTGCCTACCTATTTACGTAACTACCTATCTACCTACCTACCGGAATGTTTGTCTGCTTGTCTGCTTGTTTATCAACGTTGCAACTGGTTTCTTACAGGCCAATTATTTGAATAAGAAACAAAATGACGAAAGCGCGATAGAAATTTCATCCTTCTACCTACCTACCTACCTACCTACCTACCTACCTACCTACCTACCTACCTACCTACCTACCTACCTACCTACCTACCTACCTACCTACCTACCGGAATGTTTGTCTGCTTGCCTGCTTGTTTATCAACGTTGCAACTGGTTTCTTACAGGCCAATTATTTGAATAAGAAACAAAATGACGAAAGCGTGATAGAAATTTCATCCTTCTACCTACCTACCTACCTACCTATCTGCCTGTCTGTCTGTCTGTCTGTCTGTTTGTCTGTAAACATACAATAAAACTGTAAAATACTGCAAAGTGACATTGTAGTAACATAGTAAAATGACGAAAAGAGCATCCAAGTTTGAAGTAGAGCGGACATAAAATATATTAACTGCAAGGAGGTCAACTGAAATAAAAACAGGTGTATAGTCCTTGGGTCGTTTGGGGTATGTCGCTCTTCTGATCAAATCGGGGACAGAGTATCAAGTGATTGCACTATTATGTGCCAATGGCTTCTAACTGTGCTATATATAGGGTAGATACTATAACATCCAATGAAGTTGTATCTTAAACCTTTACTTCTGAAATAAATTACCCAAACCAGCAAAACTATATGTCACTCGCACATAAGTACCTCCATTGAACCATTCTTTTTGAGAATGGGGATTTGGTCGAGTGGATATGTGCGTTTCCCATTTCAGCTAGGCGACTGGTGCCAAAGGTTGCAGGTTCGACTCAGAACATATATTTACGCACGTAACACAACCAACGTGCCGTTAACCAATTGACATTGTTGCAATATATGACGCATAATGCTGCATCCACTTGAGCGGTTTATACCCTAATGTACAAGGTCTACCCAGGTAGTTGCCAAACTGTATTAGATCAACTAGTAAACCGTCCAAAGATATATCCAGATCTGCACGTTTATACACAAATATACTAGGTCTACCCAGGTAGTTGCAAAACTGTATTAGTTCAACTAGTAAACTGTCGAAAGATATATAGACACCTGCACATTTTTCGTATGAGACAGCAAGACAAAATCAACACCAGTTAACCTTAAATACCACCATGCTCCATGATGAATTTTACGTACGAAATAATCATATTTGGCTGGCTTGTGGACAAAAATACAAACACCAAACATACAAATTACCAAAACCAGCAAATCTATAATGAAGCTAACTAACATTGATTATTAAGATAAGTTGCTTACATGTTGGACGAATTCAAAATGTTAAAGTTCAGATAGATTAAGACTGGGTACATTTTATGTCTAAAACTAATTATTTTTTTTATGAAAAATTAATTCATCAACACATGTGCATAATGTTATATTCTGTGCAGAAATGAAAGAATACCAAACAAAAATACATAATAAACTAGAAAATTTTAATTTGCTTGTCAGCAAATCAGTCTGTGTGCTTAGAAAACTTTTAAAGATTGCCTATATAGTATTTACTTTATAAAATGAAGTTGGAATGACACCTCTATCTGTAATATTTCAAGAATTCAATCTTGTGTTTTCACCGAATTTGCTGGTTCATGATTCATTGGATGTAGCTATGTTGCAAACCTACAAATTGAAGTTGGATTGACACCTCTATTTATAATAGTTTTTGAAATATTCAACTTTTAAATGTTTCACTGTCCATTAGATTGACAGATGTCACAAACCTGTATGTATTACTTTGAATTTTGTGTTTATCTGTAATAGGTTTGAAGATACAGAGCTTTTAAAATTTTAATTGCCCCCAAGTTGCATAAATTTTAACGTGACATCAAAATAAGATGCTAGACCCATATATTCTATTAAGTAAAAATTATTACATCAACTCCAGTTCCCCATGCTTTGTAACTCTGGGGAATGAAATGACAACAAGTGATATATATATATATATATATATATATATATATATATATATATATATATATATATATATATATATATGTATTTGCTACCTTTGGCACCAGTCGCCTAGCTGATGTGAAGCTATTAGGCTCACCTAATCCACTGTCATACAGAACATTCAACTTCACTTAGCTCTTTGTATCTGTGTGTTTAACTATTGAGTATCGTCGGCCTGAATGTGTCAGCAAACTTGAGTTGTAAGTTTACTCAGGCAACATCCAACTTCAAATAGCTCCTAACAAAAATCTTTACCATGGTACATGTTCAAGTTTGACTATGGAGGTTCAGCAACCTGTTAAAGGTGTTGACAAACGTAAGTTGCAGTTTTGCACAGGCTAACCAGGGATGAAATACGCAGAATCTTTGTTGGAAATGGACAGTGTTTACAAAGCTTCTGAAACAATTTTATAGATATTTACCTGATGAGCAAATGTCACTGCTGTGTCCAGAAATACAACAGCTATGTGAGCTCTGCCTGCCCAAATGTACCCTCTGACCGTGACCAAAAACCTTCCATATCACAGTTGGTCATAACAGGGAGTTTGGATCCATGTTTGGGTGATTACTGGTATTTGATCTGAATCTGTGTTTACAAAGACAAGCTAAACTTTGGTTCATATTTCATTGAATTTTGCCATGTCACTAACCTATCAGTTGTAGTTGAAATGCCACCTCTTGATGATGATGATGATGATGATGATGGTGATGATGATGAAGAAGAAGAAGAAGAAGAAGAAGAAGAAGAAGAAGAAGAAGAAGAAGAAGAAGAAGAAGAAGAAGAAGAAGAAGAAGAAGAAGAAGAAGAAGAAGAAGAAGATGCCCTGGTGCGTGGTACCACTCAGTCAGCACTAACTTATTGTGATGGGGAGTCACAGCAAGGAAGCTTCAGACAATGTAGCCTGCTTGGGGAAAGGGGGGGAGGGGGGCTAGGATACTGCTCCAAGTAATAATTTTACCCTGGTACAAGGTATGGAAAATAAGAAAATGTGCACATAATGGTTGGTACGAAGTAAGGAAATTAAGAAGGCTTCTAGTACATAAGTACAGCAAATAAAAATACCCAGGACCGAAAACTCCTTATCCCCTCCCCACTTTGTAAAACAATGCAGACAATTTTACTGTACCAACACAGCCAGTCTCCCTAGGGATTGAAGGGTAAACCCACAACAATGGGCACGAGCACCACTGCCTGTGTACTGATATTTATTGATGCCAAGCTTTTACAGTTCAATTGTCTCTGATTGCATAGCAGCCTAACTGGGCTGTGGAAACAGCCAGCTGCTTATGGGGGGGATATGTCTGATTTATGTGTATTGTGAGGAAATTCAGTGAATTTAATATAAATTAAACTTCTCAATTTTGTTTGCATGCTATAGGATTTTGCTTTAGCAATGGATCCACATAGTAAGCTTAGAATGGCAACTCTATCCAGGAAAGTTTTGAAGATATGTAACATTCAAAATTCTCCACCAAAAAGCCTCTAATTTGCATATTTTAACCATATGACTGTTCCAAACAAGATGCAAAACTTTACTACCAGGTGTATCACAATGCCAAGTTTGGTGCTTTTCGTAACAAAAGTATGCGAGAAAAACTGACCACGTAATGTGACATGTAAATGAATTAAAAAAGAGAGAAAACATAACGTATTTGAGAGAAAAACAAGAAGTCTGTGTTCACACATACACTTAAAAATACCCTTTGCTTGCACGATGAACCTACACAGTCTTCATAGTGCTAATATTGACAAACGTCTCTTATAGTCGAAATGAATGTTTTTTCTCTAACTGTAAAGACAAAAAATCGTTTCTGTACTTATTAGATATGTCTTACTTAGTAACCTCCTTATGAAATAATAAGGCTGCTGTCATTTGTTTAAACACAAGCGTTTATATAGTAAGGTATATTCTTTTGACATGAAGGTATGTTTTTTAGTAGACTCGACCTTTTTATCTCCATACATCATGTAGTTATAAATTCAGCAAAAAATACATGCTATATATTTTTACTGGGATTTCTTAAACTGGAATTGCGTCTATGCTTTAATGTGGTTTGTATATATTGCGTATTTTCTCGAACTTAAGGGGTTCAAGGGGTAAAATAGCACACTGGTACATCATGTCCCAGTGTGCTTAAAAATATAATTACTACAGGCATGGGCACGCGGTATTTACGTTTACAAGCCATGTAATACGCACAGCGTAAAGCGGAGAATTTAACACACCAGCAACCTTGTATCCTTGGTCCTTGGTGTTATCTTCTCTGCACGGTCTCATATTGTGACTTGACTCATTCATCGCTGATTTCTACAAAAGTCGACATGCTCTGAATTGACATAACGGGTCATTCTCTTTGTAAATCAACCTTTCAATCAAATGCCAACATACCTACAATGTTTAAGACCATAAAAGAGTGGTTCCAATCAACAGCTTTCTTCTGGGAGCATTGGGCACAAATCCCACCAAGGAAAGCTGTTGATTCAGGCCAACCTGGCACGCAAACAGTTAATTCAACTTCAAACTTGCGCTGGTCGGGTCAAGTGCCAGTCTCCACTGGACCCAACCATTATAATTTGAGAACATTCATGAAATCCTATCCACCATGCAAGAGACCGTCCAGTTTTGCCACCATTCACACAGAAACACATCTGGACAGTTTGAGCATTTTATAAGTTTGAATTTTTTCCCGATTGGCTCATGTGTCCTTAGGGATAACACACAATGCCTGAGTAGATTTGGTCTGATGATTTTGTACTTTTCGGTACAGTATCGATCGTTATTGCGCCCGTTAAATCCTTATGTATCCATCATTCTGATGTTTACTTTATCTTTCATTGAAAAAAAAATACATCGTCTTATGATCAGTGATGGGATATTTGTAATGATCGCCAGGATCTTTCTGAAATATATTGTATTTAAATTTCTAAAAATGAAATGGTGTCTCGACTGTGTGGCGGAGAAACCGCAGAAGTGGCAACGGAGTTCGACTTTGTATTAGGTTCGTGGAGGAAAAAACGTGAATTTTTTTGTTACTTTGACCAGGAATCATAATCTGATGGAGTTATATGTGCAAAGCCTGTATCCCAGTCGTTTTTTTTCTAAATAAATATGTTTTAAACAATCTGATTGAAACAAACATATGTCAGTGACCCATATGATGGAGTTGCTAAGAGAATACAAAACATCTGCTTGTGACCCTAGCGAGATTTAAAAACCAAACTGCAACCTCTGGCACCTGTAGGACCCCAAATATATCATTTTAATATGAATCAAATGGTGCGGATGGATTGTTTTTACAATAGACAGACAGACAGACAGACAGACAGACAGACAGGCAGACAGACAGACAGACAGACAGACAGACAGACGGACGGACGGACGGATGGATGGATGGATGGATGGATGGATGGATGGATAGATAGATAGAAACACAACTGTGGAAATATCTGTTTGAATGAGGATTTGTGAAAACGAAAGTCTTCTGAAATGTAAGTCAATACTAGACTGGAGTTCATAAACGATCTACTGTCACAAAAATACCCGCCAGACAGTCTCAAGCATAACTTTGCATTTTTGCATTTTCAGATAATTCCTCATATTTTATATGTTCAATGTCCGTCTTTTTTCTGTTTGGCTGTCTATGTGTCTTTATGTCTGTTTACATCTGCCTGGACGTGTGTACCCACATTATGCCTGTCTACCTACCTACCTACCTACCTACCTACCCATCCTTCTGTCTGCTGTAGCTGTTGCAAGAGAATGCACAATGGTGATTAGGCATGTTATTTAAGTGATTAGGGACCAACCAGTACGGACGAGGGAGCTTGAGGGGTAAGGGTCTCTACTATAAACTATTACCGTCTAACCTATATACATATATACATATATACATATATATATATATATATATGTATATATATATATATATATATATATATATATATATATATATATATATATATATATATATATATATATATATATATATATATATATATATATATATACTTTCTCCGTTCTCGGAGGTTCAATAAACTACTACTACTACTACTACTACTAGTAGTAGTAGTAGTAGTAGTAGTAATAGTAGTATATGCAACACAAGTATGCTTACACATATTTAAAAAGTCCCGAATAGATTATAGTCAAACCCCAGTTCCTTCCTGATGAAGGTATATCGTTCCTGACCAAACTAAAGGGAGACAAGATATTCAGTATTTGAATTTTGTTCTAAAACTTGAATCATTAAGCTCCACAACCCGAAGAAGACGGTTTCAAGCTGCTCTTGGGGAAGGCTCCGGCACCCCACCCCCCCTTAAGCGGAACTGTCCCTGGGGAGAGGAGGAATCACCCAAGCATAACTAACCAATATTTCAGCCACCTATTCCCTGTAACAAAATCCTAGATTCGCTCTTGAATTAAGGAATGATAGTTAAATGATCAGCGATAATAAAACTCCCTCGCTGAAAAAATAGACGCATCAGAGTGAACATGATGCCATTTTAAACACAGTAAAAACTGTCTGCTTGGACACCTCTGTATGGAGCAGATATCCCTCATTTGGGCAGTTTCACCTAGAACCAAATATTTCTTTGTCCTAATCATATTTAGGATACCTACTTACAATGTACACCTGTGTATTGTGAATTGTGAACACTGCTCTTATAGCATGTAAAGCAGTGTCATTTTTTAGTCTCACCAGCGAGAACAAGCTAGAAAGTACACACCTTTAAACTAAAACAAAAGAGTTCATCCCGTACGTTGTAATCAGATTGTTTTATATAATTGATTATAATGAATAGTGTTTGAGTCGATATGAAAGGAAATAGGCTGAGAAGGATATATTAATTAAACTTGCCACATTAACTGGAGAGCCATCCGTCAGAACAGCGAACTGGCCATCAGACAACCATGTATTGTCCACATGTATTTTGCTTTTAATACTCACCAAGTTGTGCTTTTTGGTAACTTGTTTAAATTTGAATATCCCTGTACTTGGGTTAGAATAAACAGATCAACGGTGTGTGATTGGTTACTGTGTGCACATATGTTGGCTAATGTCAATGTAAGCATTAAATTGCGCATATATGTTGGCTTATTTTAATGTAAGCATCGAAATGTGCATAGGGCTATATGTTGGCTTATGTCAATGTAAGCATTCAAATGTGCAAATATGTTGGCTCAGGCCGATATAAATATATATATATATATATATATATATATATATATATATATATATATATATATATATATATATATGTATATATATATATGTATATATACATATATATATATATATATATATATATATATATATAAGTATAAAATGTATAGACCCTTATCTTTTACATGGATTGCGAAGCAGGCCAAGCCTATATTAATCACTCTCCATGGCACAGATCGTGCATGGCGTATACTTCCTACCAACATGTTTGGTGGAGGAAACCGAAGGACATCCGAAGTAATTGTGTTTTGACATGTTCCTGCCAACATTTGTTTGAAAAAAAATATACAGTCTCAAAATTTCCAGCCGCCCCCCCCCCCCCCCCCCGCGAAAAAAAATGTTTTCGCTGAGGTAAAATGGTATTAAAATGGTAATAAGTACAACGGAATTCTGCAAAAATAGTCTGACTGATATAATTTATTTGATGATAAACATCAACGAAATTGTAAACTGGTCTTTTAAGTTTTGATATGGAAATGGTATCTTTTATGGATATGGTGTTGAGTGGAGACTCACTATATATATTACACGCATAAGAAAAATATTTTTCACAAAATAGTCCCCCCCCCCCCCCGATCTAAAGATTGGTCCCGTGATGCAGGTTTTGTTAATATTCTTGGCCACCACTGTATTTATATGAATCCAATCTGTCACTGTACTATAAATCATTGTCTTTGAGAGTACATATATGGTATCCTGTACCTACTGTTTCTTACTGTGTCCCGTTGTGTTTGTTATTGTGTCCTTCGGCGCATATCACTTTGTGCTGTAGCGTCTATTACTTTGTCTTGTAGTGGTGCTGTGATGGGGTGCATCCGAAAGGTTTGAGCAGTCTACACGGGGCACGCAGTTCCAGTTCCTTTGAACCGGGTATTAGGCAGATATACTATCTGTATGTTCGTGATAGTCTCATGCACATGTTTCTTTTTGGCGTTCCAATACGCGTAATTCATTTTTTTTCCTTTTTTGTTTGAGCAAATCATATATATATATATATATATATATATATATATAGTGTGGGAAAGGGAGGGGAAGAGCCCTATATAAATAATAATACAGCCCTACCACACACAAATCCTTACTTTGTAATATAGACGGCTTCTTGTAATATACTTGGACGCATCATGGAATAAACCCCGTTCCATTGATGCCCCCGCTGTAAAAGGGTAGTTTTCAGAATAAATTATTATATTATTATTATTTAATGCCTGACAAACCAATCGACTTAAAATTAAAGGCTTATCGGTTAACGTGGTGGACAAAAAAGGATATCGTTAAAAAGTTGAAGACACCTGAATCTACTTTTTGTTTATATAAGTGAAGAACATTAATATGATGTTAGTTTGTATGACTTACTTAAAAAAAATAAAGTAATAAATTAAATTGTAATTATTCGTTATCAGCAGGTCGTTCTGGATAGGCCTGTGTACTTTTATAATTATAGGTACCTTTTTTTCATATTGCGCTTTATGACTATTACACCTTTTTGGGCGAACAAGGTATCGTTGTCCCATGATGAGCGCTATGTTGGCGAACGACACAATAAAGCTACTGAGTACACTTGAGGTAACGTGCGCATGAGGGCTCGGGCGACACGATACATTTGTGTACATTCCTACCATAGATCCCAGGAAGATAGAGTATACAATAATCGCCTTACAACATATTACAAGAGAAGAGTGATTGCCTTGCTAAATAGATGGAATTTCTTGTCTCTTCCGAAATTAGACTCTGGTTTCGTGGACAGTATTGAGTGGTGGCCGCCTCACACATACTTACGGCCCTTTGACCTGTGACTGCCTGTCTGTGATCCACAACCACCATAAACTCTTCAAAAACTCAAGGCGAAGATAGGATATTGTCGCAGGGATCAGTTTGTATTTCGTCAGTGTGTGAAGGAGGGGTCAGTGGCTGGCACCCCTGGGCACAGTGATACAGACTGCCAGACATGTATGAAAGAAGATGAAACAAGTGCACAATATATCTACATCATGGTGGTGGTCTAGAGGTTATCGCCTGCACCTGCCACGGTCCCAATGGGAACAAGTGGAAAACATGGATTGCTGCCTGCAAGTTTATCGAGTTTCTCCACAGTGCCAATATTCTGTTTCAAAAATCCAGGCATATTGATATGTGTGGCAGTCTGGTCAACTTTTTGCTGCTTTTTTTTTTTTGGTCATGTTTTGATGTTACGACGCGTGTGTCCTTTATGTTGGGACACAAAGTGGAACATAGCTAAACAATGATATAACTGCAGTAAAAGAAGAAAAGGGTTCATTATGGGTTTTGATGCTAACTACTTTAGATTAAAATGATGGAGTTCGCCAGCAGCAACCGGCCGAAATGCCACTCCTCTGGTGGAGCAGGCGTTGTTATGGGCCCTCTAGTGCTGTGTTTCCTTTGAAACTTGACTGAGATAAGGCAAAATAGGTTCCATGCCATTTCTCCGGTATCGCCTGGTTTGTGGCGCGTAGTAATTGCTATCAGGTTCAGGGCTTCCTAAAACGCCGGAAAGATAATCAAGAGAGACCGTAGCCTCGTTTCTTTTTCTCGGCACACGTGATTTTGTTTTAGGGACCTTTGGCAAGATGGGGAGAGGCTGCCACCGCTTCTCTTGCTCCCCGCAGGCCCCGTATGCCCCTGCTCTGTCCCGACCAATGTAGAAACTCTTCAGTCTGATTACCCACATATGTAACTCTAATAGATGGCGGCCAACGTCTATTTTCTTAAAGATCGGGTCTTTCGATGTTGACGGAAACATGATTATTTTGCTGTTATTTCATTTGCAACATCCTGCTTGCTAATGTTAACCACACTAAATATATAATGTACAAAACCCAGATGCAGAGGTAACCCATGATTTTATTAAGTATCTCCGATCTGAACTTCTGGTAACCGATGACTTTGTAGGTTGGGGACTATGTTACATTGCCACGTGCTTCAAAGGCAGCGCGGCGAGCGTGTGCCCAATCACAGCCCTGATAAGGGCTGATAAGCGTCCTTGACAAAATTAGTACGCTAATCATTTCGGATTAATCTATTAACTCCACGTGGTACAGTATCGCACCCCAGACCAATAAATCTTGTAAAAATTTGTTTACCATTCAGACCGCTGTGCTATGCCACTTAAAGTCAATTATTTATATCCGGCACGATGTGTTAACGGCATCTGAAAACCATGCATATTAGTTTACCATCTATCCCGCAGCAATTATAACGTTGTCACCGCACTGTCCTGCACTTGATAAGGCTTTTTTTCTTAGCCACACGTGAGTTTTGGAGATGTACATTATACTTACTAATCCAGGACCGGAAGTGAAACTGACTCTATATTAGAGCGTTTAATTAACAGCTTAATACACGTTTTCATATTTATATAAAATACATAAACATATATACACGTTAAGTCATTTTTCACACCCATGAAAATTCCAACACACGGGAGTGCAAGCCATGCGGATTTTATTCCAGATAATAATGACCCCAGATATTTGTCCTCGTTTGAAACGCTTTGAAGTATTTTGATGCTCAAATTCTGGCAGAGAGCAAACAAATATGATACGGAAGGTATTTTTGATCAAACAAACTTGCTAAAAGTGAGAAAAGCGAGACTAGTTTCGTTACTTTTTCCACATGCGTCATATTTACACACGTGCTGTGCGATCCTTGTTTTTTCTGCTGTGGTATCGGGCAGACGGAGCGAAGGAGGTCTACTATGGGTACTTCCTGCAGGGCGTGGACCGGACCAATAAGAATGCCCCGACATGGGCACAATATGTGGCCCACAATGCTGGCACATCATTGAAACCAGGTTTACGAGACGTCTATCCCAACTCCCAGAAACAAGAAAAGCGCAGTTTCAGAATTTTGAGATGGCAGAATTTTGATAGACAAACTAGGTCTGATATATTTCGCTTTGTCAGGTCAAGCGGACCTGTCAATGTACAATGTGCATGAGAAGAACGAAATGTTTCCGATCGGACCTTCAAATATACTTGCTTATTTTTCAAATCTGAATGTGAGAACTATATATATATATATATATATATATATATATATATATATATATATATATATATATATATATATATATATATGTGTATATATATATATATATATATATATATATATATATATATATATATATATATATATCTTGTATTATCCAGTAACATAACGATGACCCATTCTTAGCACCCCCGAAAACATGGACTTTATAAAAAAACAACAACAAAAAAAAAGAAAAAAAAAAGAAAAAGCAAAGCTCACATTTATATACCACCAGTCAATTATGGAAATAGACCTATCAAAAATTGAACTATCTGAACAATATCCGAAAATGTCATAACAGGTCCGATGGGACCATGATCCCACTCTTTAGTCTCTGATTTTACCGCGCGATGTCCCCTGATTTGAACTCACCCACAGGCTTTTTGAATGGCTTGCAACTTTTTAACAAATAATATACGGCTGTAGTGCCTTTGTCAATGATGTATGTATGTTTGTATGTATGTATGTATGTATGTATGTATGTATGTATGTGTGTGTATGTATGTGTGTGTATGTATGTATGTGTGTATGTATGTATGTATGTATGTATGTATGTATGTATGTATGTATGTATGTATGTATGTATGTATGTATGTATGTATGTATGCATGCTCGTATGCTGTTCGAACCAAATATACAGCAACTCGATTTTTGTAACTTCTGAGAAAAAATGGAAAATGTGCTTGGAGTTAGGTCAAAGAGACCTTTTGATCCTCTGATAACTTTTGGTGACATTTATGACAGGACATTTCCCAGTGAAGAAAAACAAATGTAGCAGTCAGTTTTGATTCCTATATTTTTGCCGTTTTGTTTTGTTTTTGTTTTTGTTTTTTTTGTTTTTTTGTTTTTTGTTTTTTTTTTTCATTTTTAGTCCATCTAAAATATTTTTGAAAAGAAGAACAAGTAACAATAGATGTTTTTGTCGTTTCTGTTTGTTGCTGTTTTCTTTGTTTTTGTTTTGCATTCTATCAAGTTTTCTATGCAGGTAAACCTGTGGTTTGCTTCTTTTATCTGTTGTTTTCTGAGTCAGAGGAGAATTTTCTGATTATATCTATACATGTAGCAGAAATACAGGCCATTATGACACGTTAACTGAACGATTGCATTACAGACTGGTCATGGTGATCGTTATGCATGAAGTTTGAAATAAAACGAGCACATGACAACAGCTTGATATTCTAATTCAAGGCTAATGAATCATCCTATAGAGTGTGGAGCTTGCTCTCTCCCTCTTTAGTTGTGGAGGACAATTTTACCATAGGGCTACCTTGCATTTCCGAGATCTTGTCATGGTATACAATACTGAGAAAAGTTTCAATTTCCAATTATATCGACCGCTCATGTCCATTTCCTTGATGTAAGTGCATCGTACTGTGACCAGGGACAGAAACTGCATATGCAGCATGTCCACCTGGCCACATTCACATTTTTTATGCTTAATTTCGTCCAAATGTTTCCAAATGTGGATAAATCGTCAGCCGTACTTCTCACATCTAGTCTTCAGACACAATATAAGAGCAAATAAGCGTCAGCTGTGCTTTACCAAGCCTACAACCTTTGCATACCATTCATCGACATGAGGCGTAGAATTGATTCTAAAAAGTTATTGATCAAATATTCCTTCCTTAAATATCACCATTTATTGTCAACTAAAAGAAACAGGATTACTGGTTCATAGATGACAAAATATTCTATTTATTTACTACTCCATCATAGGCCATTGCGCAATGGGATCGCGTAGGTACATTTATCTATCACGATTCCTCTGTTTCAATGAAATGTTCACACTGATCATCCACGGGTTACTCGCATTGTGCTCCCATTAACTTAAAAGCGTTGCAATCTGGCAGATCAATCCATCCATCCATCCATCCATCCATCCATCCATCCATCCATCCATCCATCCATCCATCAATCCATCAATCCATCCATACATACATGCATACATACATACATACATACATACATACATACATACATAAGAACGTATACGAACGTGCGTACGTATATGTATGTTTAGAAAAGTATAGCTGTAGAGAAACAGAAACTGAAGAGAGAGAGAGAGAGAGAGGGGGAGGAGGGGTAAAGTGTGGTTTGAAAACTTCTACATCGCTCGTGATGAAGACCTATCACATTTCAAACAGCTGATTTGGCATAATGATAGAGATTTATCATATGCTACATATGTTTTCGTTAAAGACGGCCTTATCGTATTGTTTCCCGTCGGTCTGCACAGTGTGGGCTGCTTTTTATTAGTATTCTATACCACATTACGTACTTAAATAGAAGATTGACCTTTATACAGTTTGATGTAAAATACTCTGGTAAAATCGTTTTAAAATACGTATATAAATTGTTCGCATGAGGGTCCTACGATTCTGTTAGCGTGGTTTTTGTCCCATACGCATATTTATGTCCATTTGCATCACAATAAGCAGCATGCTAGCTGTCTTTTGCTCTTATTCCTAAATTTTCTTTTTATTTTGGGCTTTTGTAAGGACAGAGCTATATGGCCCGGAAGGGCTTATCAGAGTAAATAAATCAATAAATAAATGAACAAACATACACACAAATAAATAAACTGTATTTACTTCCTAATTTCTGAGTAAAAATGGTAATGTAAAATGGTCAGTGAGCGGCCACAGCTCGATTCTATCATTTGATCTCGATAAAGTTAAAAAAAAATTCAACTTGTAATTGTGGCAAGCACAGTAATTATCAGCCTTCAATAGCCAGGGTGCTCCTGTTTCTGTTTTCAAACTCAGTGTTATAAATGTATCAGATCGACTTTATAAAAATCATAGACATTTATACTCATACACAGAAAGATATTTTGTATTAAAACCACTTGACTGTCAGGAACTGCAACATCTCAATCCTAACCATGCAGTATCAGAATGTAACAGAAAAGTGCAGGAAAGCATGGCGTAGGTGGTAGAAGAATCGGCTCTGATGCTAATTATCAGGAGTATTTGAAAGAAAATATCATTCGAAAGTAAAAAGATGAAATGAATTAGTTGAAATTAAAACATTAAACTTCATAGCAGATATACTAACATGTAAGCCGTGGAACTGTCCACTTCAAGCACATCCAAGACAAAACAAACATGGAAGGTCGTAATACCCAGAGAAATAATTAGAACTACACTGATGAACCCCAGGGACTGGAAGTGACGCAATAAGTAGGCACTGGAACATGGAATAATTCTTCTAAATTTATCCACGCATTGCAACATCGTAATCATTGTCTCGCAAAGATTTGAAACAATTTAATCAAATGTAGATCTTTTATACTAGACATATCGCAAAACAAAAACAAAAAATCTAAGCAATATATTAGACATAGGATCAATATATCCTTTTATTCGACAAAATTATCAACAGAACGCAATTAAAATTTCATACGATTACAATTAACTTCATGAAAGAAAGCGCTATATGGGTGTGTTAACCAGCCTAGACCCTATACTGGTATGCAAATCCATCGACGTCAAGGTTACGTAAAGGTTACAGTAAAAAATGCACCAAATTCCATTATCGGTTCATTGTGTGAAAACTAAACATTAGTTTTTTTCAATTTTACTGAAAATGAACCCCATAAATGCAAAAATGCGAAACAGAAGATGATAACTAATGCAGACTTTTTCATTAGTGTGTGTCACATTTTGTAAACATATAGATTTTGGTTTTGATTACATTGCCTTTCTTCAGACCATTCGTCCCCTTTTGTAGTTTGATTTTCATCTCTTGACCTACATTGACAGCTTGACTTTTTTTTACTTTTTGTTGAACATCTATCAATAATATCATCTATTGGTTAAATATGTTCATACGGCCGTTTAAAACATCTAAGCTCTTTCCTTTTCATGCTTACTTACCTTACTCCATGCTGGGCCACGAGTGTGAGTTCGAAAAGTGCTGCCCGACACTCTGTCAGAAAAGGTTAATGGTCCTTTGCATCAGACATACCCTGCAGCCCTCTCTATTTGGTATTATTGGAATGTACGTTGTTGCAATCATTTTGCATAACAAAGAGACTAAAATATTAAGTAATGTTGTCATTTTAGCATAGAGTATGTATAGAGCAACAAAGAGACCGAAGCCACTCATTGATAAATTAAGAATAGCACAGGGCCAAGTATTGAGCCCTGACGGACACTAGTCATGTTGGTGAAGATTGTACATCATCGATAACAGTATATTGTTCACAACTGCTCAAATAACCAGACACCAGATTCACAGTGGACTTATCTATGCCATAATGGCTAAGGATTTGATCCACACAGAATATCTAATGTATGAAATGCTTTAGGTGAGTACATGAAAATGCTAATGTGTACTTTCCTCTTATCCATTCGGAAACGTTTTCCTGCCAATAAATTAACAAAAAGGAAAGTCGGTTGAAGGATATTTGCTTGCACCATCTTGACCACCAAAGCTCTTGATTACAAATAAAGCAGAATTTGAAATAATCTCATTTGGTAATGCAAGTTATGCCTTTTAGAATATTATGATCGTATGCAGGTTAATAATCATATTCAGCACTTACAGGATTTAATGTCTTCAGTGCTTTGTACATGTCACCTCCTTTGAGACCTACTTTATATATGCACTGGTTAATAATAATGATACTGATCTAAGAAGAAGTGATCATACTTTTTTCACATACTTGCTTACTGGTAAAACATTCCTTCGCTCAGAGGAATAACGGCTGCATGAATTATTTCGTATGATCAGATTGCAAGTGTATGTAATGTTAGAATGGTTTTGCTTTTTTATGTGTGTTTGAAAATAATTAAATGATCAGTATATTTTGGATAAATTTGAAAACATGCGGTAATGGGTAATATTTGGGAAATAGAATCTGCAAACATGTAAATATGAGAAATGATCTGAAAATGCAAGATTATGCTTAGGACTTGGGGGGGGGGGGGTATCTTTGTAACAGTTAATCGTTTATGAACTTCATTGTAGTATTGAATTAAATTTTGCAAGACTTTCATTTTCATAAAACCCTCATTCAAACAGATATTTCCACAGTTATGTTTTAATGCCCTTCTCTCTCTCTCTCTCTCTCTCTCTCTCTCTCTCTCTCTCTCTCTCTCTATATATATATATATATATATATATATATATATATATATATATATATATATATATATAAACTGTAACTAGCACATCACCAAGTCAACCAAGCTGAGTTTTTCCAATCTGATATATTAGCACTACTAAACCAAATATTCGCAAAATTGACAACATTACTGCTCAATGAATGGACAACATATTACAGTCAACAAATTGAAAGGCTAAGAAGGACGTACACTCTTAACACTGTCTTCAGAAGCTAAGGCAGCGGTCATCAAATTGTGTTGTCACATCTAAAGTAGAGTTGTCTTTCATATGAAAAGGCTTTCAAGACAGGCACGACGCTCGTGCAGCTGACAAGCAGTAGAAGGACCTATACTTGAAAAGAGAAATACCTTTGAAGAATTATTGACAGTAGCTTGTCTCAATCCCGGCGTGTTCCAGGTATCTTCAAGGAACCCCAAAAAGAACTAGAAAAGAAGATTTGCTTCAAAGCAAATCCATCGGTATGCCTTCAATAGTTGTAAATATTAAATGCTGTAACTTTTTGTCCTTTGGTACTTCACATTCTATTAAGCTTATGGCTGGATGAAAATTTCAAAGTCTAAATGACCTTGACCTGTGACCTCCGGAGGTTACAAGTTAATAACACAAATGTTCCGTCTTGCAATACCTACATTTGGGTCCAACATAATTAGAATTGGATGGAGATTGGCTGATTTATGACTAGATGAAAATTTCAAAAGTCCAAATGACCATGACCTTTGAACTTCAGAGGTCACATGTAAATTACAAAAATGTGCAGTGTTAAAATAGCTACAATTTGAGCCCAACACGGTCCAAATTGGATAAAAAGTGACCAAGTTATGGCTGCATGAAAATTTGAAAGGTCCAAATGACTTTGACCTTTGACCTTTCGAGGTAACAATTAAATTTTAAAATGTGCAGTGTTACAATAGTTACAATTTGAGTCCAGCGTGATCAGAATTAGATATAAATTGACCGACTATAGCTGCATGAAAATTTCAAAGGTCCAATTGACAATGATCTTTGACCTTTAGAAGTCACAGGTAATTTTTTTTAAAAAAAAGTGCAGTGTTACAATAGCTACAATTTGAGCCCAACATGATCAAAAGTGGATGAAAATTGACCGAATTATGGCTGGATGAAAATTTGAAAGGTCCAAATGACCTTTACCTTTGACCTTTAGAGGTCACATGCAAATTACAAAAATGTGCAGTGTTACAAACATATTAATTTTAGTTGGATTGGTTACCTGTATCTACAATAGTTTTGAAGATATTCAAGATTTACATTTTCAAATGGCTTTAATTTGCATAATTACCAAAACTGTTAAACCACTTTACAAAAACTCAAGACTTCATGTATGGAGGTATAGTCATGCCAAGTTTTGAGATTCTGTGTAAAATACCTTTCAAATGAAAGGTCGGACAAATTTGCCTGTAAAGAAAGAAAGAAACAAAGAAAGAAAGAAGAAGGAGCGAAAGAAAGAATTCCTAGAAAAACAATACATCCTTGTCAGCACACAGACATAATAAACTAGAAAAGAAGATTTGCTTCAAGGCATTCCATTTAGCTTATGGCTGGATGAAAATTTCAAAGTCCAAATGACCTTGACGTTTGACCTTTAGAGGTCCAATGTAAATAACAAAATGTACAGTGTTACATTACCTACAATTTAAGGCCAACATGAAGCATATCAAGTGAAAATTGGCCAAGTTATGGCCAGATGAAACGTTCAAAGGGCTGAATGACCTTGACCTTTGACCTCTAGAGGCTACATGTTCTAACAAAAATGCTCAGTCTTGCAATACCCACATTTGGGCCCAACATGGCTAGAATTGGATGGAAATTAACTGAGTTATGACAGGATGAAAATTTCAAAAGTCCAAATGACCATGATCTTTGACCTTAAGAGGTCACATGTATATTACAAACATGTGCAGTGTTAAAATAGCTACAATATGAGCCCAACATAACCAAAAGTGGATAAAAATTTATCAACTTCTGGCTACATAGAATTTCACATGTCCAAATGACCTTGACCTTTAAACTTTGGAGGTCACAATTAAATTAAAAACTGTGCAGTGTTACAATAGCTAGAATTTGCGTCCAGTATGATCAGAATTGAATATAAATTGACCGACTTATGGCTGGATGAAAGGTTATAGCTCTATGTCATTTGGACTTCGAAATGTTCAGCCAGTCAAATGTACAGCTTTTGAAGGAACACACACAGATTTGCTTTGAAGCAAATCTTCTTTTCTAGTGTTGAATTGTAACCTCTTATGGTGAGCAATATCCCCGGATGGATATCAAGCCGCCCGCTCTTGCAGACAATGAGCGCGGCATTTACTCCACCCGCTCCACCTCTGCCAGGTCACATGTTGTTTGGCCCCATTGATTATGTGAACATACAAAAGGACACTAATATGATGACACTATTTTTTGTTTAGTAGAGCGCATAATGAAAACGTTTTATGTCTGGCATAGCGCTGGTTGGTTGAGTGACTTGCAAAAAAAGGTTGGCATAATGGCGCTGCTTTATATGTGGCAAAGCACTGGTTGGTCAATTTAATTTAAGCAAATTTATTTCAACTGGTTTGCCCCATAGTACAAAGAACTGTCACTAATCAGGGGGGTGTGCTGTGTTACAATACCTACAACTCTAGCCCAACATGAACCAAATGAGATGAGAATTGACCAAGTTATGGCTAGATGAAACCATTAAAGGTCCAAATGACCATGACCTTGGCCTTAAGAGGTTATATGTTCATTAAAAAATGTGCAGTGTTGCAATACCTGTAATGTGAGTCCAAGATGATTAGAATTGGATGGAAATTGACCAAAAGATGACTGGATGAAAATCGCAAAGGTCCAAATGACCTTGACCTTTGAGCTTTTGAGGCCACATGTGAATTATAAAAATATACTATGTTACAATATTTTTTTAAGCCCAACATGAACCAAATCAGATGAAAATTAAGCAAATCATGGCTAGATATATGAAAATTCCAAAGGGCCGAATAACCTTGACCTTTGAAGGTTACATGTAAATTACAAAAATGTTCAGTGTTACAATATCTACAATTTGAGGTGAACATGATCAAAATTCGACAAAAATTGACCGATTCATGCCTAGATGAAAATTTCAAATGGCAAAATGACATTGACTTAGGACGTTTAGAGGTCTTATGTAAATTGCAAAAATGTGCAGTGTTACAAACATGTTAATTGAAGTTGGTTGTTTGTCTGTACCTATAATAGTTTTGGAGATAATCAAGATTTAAAGTTTCAAATGGCCTCAGCTATCTTTATTTTTTTCAAAGCAATGAAGCTTTACAAAAACTCAAGAATGCATGGATGGAAGTGTAATCATGCCAAGTTTTGAGTTTTACGTATGATACTTTTCAAATGAAGTGTCGGACAAGTTTGTCTGTAAAGAAACCAAGGAGAAGAAAGAAAGTAAGAAAGAAAGAATTCCTTGAAAAATATGTCTATGTGCCAACACAGACATAATGAAGAATTGTGTGAAAAACAACATGTCTGTGTTTGCATACAGACATTATAACCAAAGAAGCTGTTCACATAATTCAGATATATGTACCCCCTTTACGAAAATCGAGATAGCTTTGTGGGAAAGTTCATATTTGAAACTACGCAGAAGGGCAATTTGCTGGCTAGCTTTGGTGGTAATGCGAGTAATATGAGGATAAATTGTTACTGAGAATACTATCAAAATGAGTGAACGAGTCCACCGAGAGTCTCCGAGACGAACGGGCGTATGGTGTGGTTTAACAAATTTGGTTGAAAATATGACAGAAAGGGACTTGAAAGCATTATAGATAACTTCCCCAGCTATGTATAATGGGAGAGATTAATGTTCAGATGATTAGAATATTCGATAGGGTTATTTACAATTTCAAGTAGACTGGTGTCATCAGCAAAAAGTCTGACATCACATGTAATATTGTCAACTAGGTCATTACCGCAGACCAGAGAGAGAACTGGGCTCAAAATGGAACCCTGGGACACCCCATCTTCAACAGGTACTCTTGATGAAGATTAGCCATGGATAATCACTCGTTGGAAACGATTTGAGAGATAACTATCAATCCATGCTACAAGATTATCAGAGATGGCGAGTTGGCGGAGTTTAAAAAGGAAGCCAGGAAGTCAAGCCTTATGACATGCCTTGGACACATCTTGAAACACCATTCTGGCTTCTTTGGACTGTTCTAGGCCGTTGTAGATATTTTGAAGGATGTACACAAGCTGATTGACCGTAGAGTCATTGGCCTCAAAGCCAACTTATGATTTTTAGAAGTGAGTAGGTTATTTTGTGACAAGTATTCATAGATTATATTAAAGACTAGTCGTTCAAACACCTGGGAAACATTACAGAGCAATGAAACAGGACGATAATTGTTCTTGATCTGTCTGTTGGCCTTTTTAAAGACAGGGCATATGTTGGATCTCTTCCAAGCATCGGGAAAGTGGGAAAGACTAAGAGAAAGTCGAAAGATTTTCTTCCAAGGGAGCGTACAGCTTATTCCCAGTGTTGGCCTTGTTGAGTAAGTGACTGTATAAAAAGAGATTTTTTAACCTAGTGCAGTTATGGTTGGTTATGTGACGGCGCACGAGGTTAGGACACCATGATGAAGATGAAGTTTGAGTTATTGTGTTCACAACATTTCGTCAAGCCTTTATAACTTACAAATGGAAACAGACCCACAACTATACTCTTTCAGATTACTCTTTAGATCATGTTTATTCAGCTGTCCAACTCACGCCTAGAAAACTCTCTGAAAATCTCCGGGTAAGTAAAAAAAAGTAACAAAACAGTTTATGAAGAGGATAGTTATGTTAAGTCGAGTGATCATTGTTGAGTTATGTAAATAAATTGGCAGAAATTAGACCAAAGTATAATTCTACAATGTTTGAAGACAAACCAAGCAGTTGTTTTGGAGAAGAACTAGAAAATCAGAAAACATTAAATTGGGTATGATTGTTACATTGCATGAAATATCCCTATTATGGAGTTTATGAATTCGCGGGGTACTCAGACGTATTCCAAAGACATTTCGCGGTGAGTTGTCTGCAATATTAATTTCATCTATATCTTGTTTCCAATCTTTTATGGTATATTTTCAAATCCTGGTGCAAAACATTATGGGAAGCTCGTATCTTACGAAACCGAAATCTGCCCATATTTTAGTAAAACCAAAATTGCGAGAAGTGTTGCGCGTAACATTTGCGCGTTGCAAGTTGCCAGTATGTGTATTTTCAGTGCTTTCAAAAAGTCGGAAGATACGGAGCTGGGTTACGTTTGACAATTCACAATCACATTGTGCATGTGAGAGAGAATGTTTCAAGGGAGCGTGGGTATACTCCGAGTTCGCTTACTATCGAAATGGTTGTATCATATGCATCCAAACAGAATAGAGATCTCAGGTGAACTTTTTCACAATATTCACCAATTTCTCCCTTTAACCATTTGACTCCTGACAATGATACATGATCCTCACACGTCACTTAATAATACAATGTATGGGTGATATCTTGCTATGGAAGACTCCTGACAATGATATATGATCCTCACACGTCACTTAATAAGACAATGTATGGGTGATGTCTTGCTATGGAATAAACTTAGTAATATTGGTACACTTACGTTGCCATTGATAAATAATCCTTTTAATTCGCCGAGGGCTTTCGTGGCTTTGTTTGGGAGAGTTTTGGTTGAATTAGAAAAACAGCTCTATGTTTTTAATTTTAAACCCAAATAACAATACTTTTAGTTATGCCGTGTGTTGCATTTTCGACAGTAAAGTAGCGTTTCTTTCAAGTTTCGGCCAACTTTGTAAAACAGTCGTCAGATTTAATTTTTTGCATATTGATTGCCATTTTCCAAAATAGACAAAATTATTGTAGTTTGTCTTAAACAATTCTGTAAGCCACACTCAATATTGTGACCGTATTATATAAAATCATCAATGCATAAGAAAGAAAACTGATAATTGTATATTATAATTTGACTTCGTAAAGATAAAGTATTTCTCGATGGTCATTTATGAAAATGTTAAACAAGGTAGTACTAAGGTAGACCTTTGCTTTTACGTAATGTTTATATGCCTGTGATCTGAGAGCCCACCTTACATATGCTATATCACCATATACATATATCTTATTCAGTCACATATTTTTTCAATAATGTCATGTTTTAAACCATCGTAAAACTGTCGTTCCACATCGCATCATGCGCTTTTTCTAAAGTCAACAAAGCAAGCATATAGATGTTTATTTTATGTATATATTTTCTTCTTTCTGTTTTCGATGAACTTTCGAAGTGCAAAATGTGGCCGCTGGCTGTAATGTTTCTTGTAACCCTGTTCTTAAATTCAGTCTTCAAATGTCTTGGAATAAACCATTTTGCAACCTGTTGTTGATTATAGCACAAAATGATTAAGAAATGCAGCTTTGTTGTGTAGATCTACTTGAGCATCTCAACAGATGATGGTTCCAAACTTATTCTTACCTTGAATAATTATTGCGTAGAGCGGCAATATGAAAGTTATATAGTATAAATAAGGCCTCTAGTAGACCGGAGAGGCCCAGGTCATAAATAAGGTTTCAAGCAGACTGTAGTGACCCGGATGTTCATATATTGTTCAATCAATATCTTTTTTGTATCAGTCAGGTAAAGCTGATTTTTAACAACTCTGTTATCTCTCATTTCACTCCTCTCTCTCCGTCTGTTTCTCTCTCTCTCTCTCTCTCTCTCTCTCTCTCTCCCTTGTTCCCTCTTTCTTCCGCTGTTCGACTTTAGCTGTAAAAGAGTACCTACAGATGGCTGTTACACCATTTTATAACAGCGTTGCACATGTTTTCACAACAAACAATAACAACACTGACTGGAAATAACATAATGCAGCAAAGCTCTCTTGGTGCCAAAAATGGCAAAACGAAGTGTCCCTATGAATGATGGATTAAGAAAACATGGTGACACGGGCCAGATTGGGCATGCAATGTTTCATTAGGTAAAAAAAAAAAAGAGTAATACTATTCTTTAAAGTATTACTTTATTTTTGACAAGTGAAGTGACATTTATACTGAGTGAAAACCTTTTGTTTCTTGATCCCTGCACAGATGATTCATGTAAATGTACACTGTTTGATTTTTTTGTTTATTTCTCTTCATCGCAAGCGACAACTGATTGATACTGGCCCCACTGGCGCGCTGTAAACCCTGACACAGCACTAGTTTTGAGGATAGGGAACGCGCTCGTGAATACGAAAATATTGAAGCAGACAGGACAAACATATACACATTTATCCTTTAGATGACGTTAGCTCACAACAAACAAAATATAAATAGCGGGACTCAAGCTGAAGGCCGTTTACGGAAGGAGATTTCGTGATGGACTTTAAAAATAAACATATCGAAAAACTTCGTTGAAACAATGACGGTTATTGTCTGCATTTTTTTGCGTCAACATCACAGTGCAAACCACCCATAAAGTTTCCACTTCACAAC
The DNA here is from genome assembly GCA_964020975.1 of Hermodice carunculata. Classification (NCBI taxonomy): domain Eukaryota; kingdom Metazoa; phylum Annelida; class Polychaeta; order Eunicida; family Amphinomidae; genus Hermodice; species Hermodice carunculata. Next base: position 98,096,191 of record OZ026615.1, on the reverse strand, counting down.
AAATGTGATAATTTAACGCTATGTTGCGCCTGATCTATGTTGCTGCGTTCACCTTGGCCATCAAGAACTTCCATTACTCTGGTATGGTTTCTACTAAAATGTGGGTGATCCGTTGGGTTTTAACTATTATATTACACTTTACAAGTTAACAATTGCTTTGTGCTAAGCGTTTTTGCAGATGGGAGAGTGACACAGATAGCGGTGTAACAAAATAAGCGTGGTGACCCTCAGCTGTACTGTGACACTTTCATAGTTGCCGACGATACCTCTGCTAGCCAAAATGTGTATGTCGTGACGTACCGTACCGCGCAGTCGAAACTCGGGTCAAACCGACAATTCCCGAAGATCAACGAAGCTAAGCGAGGCAGCAGCTTGCGACGTGCCCGAAGGTGTGTTCCTGTGTGGCCACGCCTAGTTTGGATTCTTGATAAATTTGCGTCTCAATAAAAAGCGAGTTACGGTTCACTTGTGTGGTCTTGTCCAAAATTTAACAACAAAAAAAACTAAAAAAAAAACAAAAATAAAAAACAAACAACAACAACAACAACAAAACGAAAAAAAAAAAAAAAAACGAAACAAAAGCAAAACAAAACAAAACAAACAAAAAAAAAAAAAAAAAAAAAGAATCAACAACAACAACAAAGCTTGCACAAAGAGTTTAAATCAGTGGGATCGCAGTTTGGGTCGATCATTGATCGACCAGAATAAATGATTTATATTTGAAAAAGCATTTCGGTGGTACAAAAAAGGAGAGAAAAGTGACACATAACCGAAGTGCATGTTTGAAATAGTTCGCTGCCCTCGAAGAATTTTTCTCCTCTTTCAGTATGTGTTATTTTGAAGTTAATTTCCGTCTGATGAAAATATTATTGGTTTTTACAAGTATACGTGTGCTTGTGTGTCTGTATATGTTAACTTGGTTTTACAGAAAAGATTATGCGTGGTAATTCCATTTTCAGTGGATCATGCTTCTTGTTGATTTCCACCGCAGTTCATGTTCAAGTTGTCCAAAATTGAGGTGTCGTGTGGCAATTCTTGGGTCCACGTCAAAGGAACCTGCTGAATATGATAAACTAGCTAATCGTGTCTACATTAATTGCTTCCCGGTGTTGCCTGGCGTTGTGTATAGAAAGAAGTATGCCCTGCACAGTACATTTCAACATTGTGCTAAAGCCCTGAAGAGCAAAATGCTGTTGATCGCTGGCACACTCCTCGCAGCAGACGACGTCGAGCATGTGGCGGGAAAAGTTTTCAAATAGGATTGTTTGGGGGAAATGGTTCGTTAGCAACCAACACTGTCCCTACACGAGCCGATACACTTGGCTCTGAATACTTGAACTGCAAATATTTCTGCTGTTTCAGGCTACTCTATTCTGATTTACCACGTCGTCGACAGCTGTGGCTTTGGCTGCTCCCTGTCAGACAACTAATTTGTGATACAGGTACCATTTGCCAGAAGGGAGTCAAGTCCTGGCACAAGGCTATGGAGAGCTAATAAACGCCTTTTCGTCAAAATACACAGTTCCATATGGTGTCAACATATCGACAGTGGCATAATCCACAGCTACAATTATTGCAATGCAACATCGTGAGCAAAGCTACTGCTCCTTTGTCTCCTTTTTTTTAAGATAAGATTTTGCGAAAGTTAATCGGAAGTCTGCGAGAAAGGTTGCCTGAATGTTAGTCAGTCGAGAGTAAAAATTCTTGCTGGCGGCCTGCTTAGTTAATGGAGCCCAGCTTGCCACGTCTTGTTTTATACAATTTCGTCTATGACTTCAAGATGTGACCTTGCAATTCCTGGCCTTCACCGAAACAGTAACACTTACGAGTGTAATAATTTTTCAATGCAAGTCGTATTTACACTGAAACGGAGCGTTCGCGATGCACTTGCCGTAGTTACAGACACGCTACCGCTATGTTGTGATTTCTTTCGACCCTAATGAGATAATGTTTTTATCGTATCATCTTTGTTTATCAATGCTTGGTTTCAACAGGGGGTTTACTGGCTTTTCCATCAAGATATGGAGGAGTTGGCAATTGGAAGCACCCGGCTCTCTCAGCACCCCTGCTGTGGCCCACCGGTATCCATAGCGCAGTGAATTACGAGCTTTGCAGAAACCAATATGATATTAATTGTAGTATGTTCGGCAAAGTGTGCCTTGATAATAGTCATATTGATTGATTCGCTGGGGCTTGTTTGCAGCTGCCCAAGTGCTCGCTGCGGGCATGCAGATCCCCACCGCCACCCATAACTTTTGATCAACATTCCCTTCGTGATATGGCATAACTGGTTAAATCTTCAAATCAGCGATTTTCAGCTTTTTCCCCCACAAACCATATCCACGAAACTCTTATTGACCTGCAGTATACGGTGATCCTATGAAAAATCACAGCATAAAAATGTAAGTAAATAACGATAAAGCCTGCTCCTATTATCTAGTCAAGCCAGGTACAAGGAATTAAAATGGAGAGGAAATGATTGCAAGCAGACGACTTTTGCTCCCTTCCTGAAGCTTCTTTTGGTTCTGTTTTAATGCATGTAGCTTCACGTTATATATATACCAGGACCTGCTCACCTTTCAGAGTCAAATCAAATACAGAGGCACGCAAACTTAGTCGTTTCATGCCTCAGTTTCTTCCTAAGAACGTTTCTCGTCTTCAGTTGCTCAGCTATCAAGTTTCTCATCCAATTACCTTGCTGGCGGTTAAAACTACGGGCAAGATCAGTTTTTCACTAGCTTCGACTCTGTGTCACGTCTACTTGAGAAAACTCAACTTATGTCTATAACATTGCCTATCCGTTGATGAGATACCCCTTATCTGTTTAATTTCTTGATTCACTGGATTTCAAATGGCCATCATCACTTGCTTCATTTGGTTCATATGGAAACCAGCCCCGAAATGCACCTTGCAAAAAAGCAAACTGGGATGATATGTGTGACATTGACAAATGGTCCACTTGTTTCTCACGGTCGCCTTAGCGCCATTTGCATAACCTTCATCTCTCAGAGGTAGCAAGGACTGATTAGTCGATGATTAATCACAGCACCATGTAGCTTCGTCTCCACCTTACAGGGTTTGTAGCATATCTCCCCCTCTCGTGATTTGCTGGTACTTAGGTTGTGTCGATGATTTCTTTTTGTAGAATCTTGATATTTAACTTGTTCCAAGTATTTTTATTTTGCGGATAAGAAATTGGCGAGAACTGAATGCGTGATAACGTAGTGATCAGGCCTCAGAACCAATCCTTTGGGTTATACGCCTAGAAGCTATAAACTAACCTTTGTGATTTCATTTCTCTGACCTCAAGCAGTTGTTGCTGTCCGTCACAATGCATGAGGGTAACAAGATGTGCTGGCAGGGGAAATGACAACCTGTCCTCAGCCTACATGTTTTAACCTGCTAATCTTATGGTGATTTTGAGTTTTTCTTTCGGTCAGTCAAGAGACAACAATACTCAGGGAGACATGAATGTCATGCACCCTTAAATTATGATCGGAAAGAAGCCATATGCTAAAGGTGTCCATATGATTTGTTGAAAAGGACATTCAATTATGTCCTGCCAAAATCCTGATTTGCTGGTCCTCTCGGCAACAATCATTATTGTAATGAATAATCAACTTTAACGTGTATTTTGTACTCATTTCCAGGCGTCCGTGTGCCATTTACACCCTCCCGTCACATTTGTCATGCAACAGTGCTTGAATTTAACTCCACGAGCACGATCGGCTGATAACCTTCTCTTTGTCGGAAAGTTGGGTCACTTTCCCATTAACCCACGAAGGGGTATCTATATCCAGGGCCCGAAGCCAAATTGATAGTGGCCTTGGTCCCACCGAAAGCGACAGATAATTATGACCAAGCAGATTGAAAAGTGCTTGGGAGTCGAAAACTGTTACTTTATGGCAGATGGAAGTACAAAATATTTTGATAAGCTTGGTACTTATCAAAGGCAATTGCGGGCAAAGCTGGTAAAATTGATTCTAAAGCGTACCTTGGCATTCCATTTCGTCTTGTACGTTTTCAATTGCCGGGGGCTCATTTTTCGTGACCAGCACCGCTATTCACGCGCGTGTGTGGCTTCCAGAAGGAAAGAAAGCGCCAAGGCAGGCCACTGTTGCGAAACACTGTGTAATTAGTGGTAACGAAGGGTAAATCAGAAACCATCTTCCCACACACTGTCCTGTATATGTATGATACATACACACACTACGAAGCCGTTTCCGTTGAGGTATTTTTTGCGGGCGTGGCATTTTCAGGCAGTTTTCATTATCTTCCAAGCACTGTTTTATGATTTTGACAGGTCATTTGCGATGTGGATTGTTAATACCCGAGGGTCCGATTTTCGAATGTTGTGCTGTGGTAAAACAATGGGTGTAATATACCCGCTTTCTGCAAAGCGAATGTGTATTGGCAATGACATAAATTGTGTTTTTTTTATGTGTACATGAGAAGACCTGGTATTGTAGACTATGCTAATCCTTTCTAAACAATGAAAGTTTTTCACTTCTGCCATTCGATTCACAATAACAGATTCACTGATCTCGATATGTATTTACGTGGTGTGTGTGTGTGTGTGTGTGTTTGTGTGTGTGTGTGTGTGTGTGTGTGTGTGTCTACTTGATACATACCAGTTGAACACCACGACTTGCCTCGTATCTTTCGCTGAGTCGGCTTCAATTATAAATGTATCTCAACTTTAGATCAAAGATTCCAGGAGTCCTCAAAGCATATCTATAACATTTTCCCTATTCAAGTTCACCACGGATCCAAGGCAACATCACCTCATGAACCAATTTGTTTGACCTTTCCACAAAGGTACGTTTCCACCAAATTCAGCCAAATCTGAAAGAGGCTTTGGAGAGGAATTGGAAAATAGAGAAAACACAAAAATTCACACACAAATCGAAGCACTATATAACCTATTTAAAAAATTAAAGTAAAATTCCCTGTTCAATTTTATAAGCAATTGGCCAAGTGGTTTCGGGGGAAAATTTTTGTGATTTTGCCAAATTTATTTTCTTAATCATAAAAAAATTCAAAAGCACTAAAGCGTTACCATTTGGGGAAAAGCATGTCGAGACTCAGCCACGGTAGATTGCCACGAAGTTTGGAGAGGATCTAGCTCATGGTTTTAGAGAAGTCGAAGATGAAAATGTGAACAGGCGACGGATGATTGACCATCCTATAGGCTCAGCTGACTGACATGTCAGCTGAACCATTTTTTTTCGCCATTCTGCAAGAGTTTATGACTCCACGATTGACTGAAACGTTACCAGATGAGCAGATGAGCTCCTTTTTTGTAAAGCAATGCTTTCCACTGTTGACAGAGCTACAGTAGCGTCAACAACTTGTGTGTCAGTTTTAAAGTGTTGCAGTATGCACGCATGTACTGCTGCGCACTTGGTTTCATCATGGTCATACCTCTGTTCACGTCCCTGTTTTCGTGTTTTACATGCGATTAAATTACACTAAACTCAGCTTTTTCACCAATGCATCCTACTAAATCATGGAATCTTTAAATAATGCTTATTCTTACATATGTTGTGGTTTATTGGCCAATTGACAGATTAGTTTATATATCGGAGACGAAGATATTTCAGTTATCCGGTTCAGGAAGGATGGACGCTGAAACTGAGCATCGCTTAATGCTACGGTCTATGTGGCTGTTCCTACATATATAGTCGCTATAACGATGTCCATAAATTGTAAAAAAAGATTTAACAAGAGGGCTGTGTGAACAGCCCGAGCCTCAGCTGATCTGGACATTCATCACACTTGCAGCTCTATGAACTTGGGAAAGGATCAAGGACACCATGTTCTGAGTAAGTCTGACCTTTATAGAAGAACACTTACAAGTGCAACATCAAAGTTCAAGTAGTTCTCAAGTTATAATGAAGAGTATAAATTCATGTATGTTGCACTGTGACCCCACAGCTCTATGAACTGACAAGTCAGCTGAGCTAAAATCAGGAATCCGCAGCATTCCCACATAGTGAACAACTTTGTTTGGCCCTTCCATTAGGAACATATCCACCATGTGTAAGCTAAATCTGAGTGACGGTTCTGGAGAAAAAGTCGAAAATATCTGTAACACACAAAAATTCACCAAAAAAAATTAGAAAAAAACTGCAGCGCCACCTGGTGAACAAATTAACAACAAGGAGTCCCTAGATGGCTTCCTGTGTGATATCAAAGCATTTGGGTAAGCAGTTTCGGAGAAGAAGATTTTTTAAGATTTGTCCAAAAAAACCAACAACAAAAATTCATTAAAAATCCAAAAATCACTGGAGCATGACCACGTGAACAAAATTGGTAGAAACCCATCCAAGGTACATTGCCACCAAGTTTGAAGTTAATCTGGATGACTGTTTTGGAGAAGAAGTAAAAAATGTGAATTAGCATTAGAATGCCCATTGACTTCCATAGTAATCAATAGGAAAGCTGCATTGACCGATAAGTACCCAAATTGAAAAAATCGTTAAAAATCAGGAATCCGCAGCATTCCCACATAGTGAACAACTTTGTTTGACCCTTCTACAAGGAACATATCCACCATGTTTCAGCTTAATCTGAGTGATAGTTCTGGACAAGAAGTCGAAAATAGCTATAACACACAAAAATTCATAAAAAATTAGAAAAAAATTGCAGCGCCACCTGGTGAATAAATTAAGAGCTAGGAGTCCCAGGGAGTGTTCCTGTGTGATATCAAAGCAATTGGGTGAGTGGTTTCAGAGAAGAAGATTTTTTAAGATTTACCCAAAAAAGACGAAAAAAAATCATTAAAAATCCAAAAATCACTGGACAGTGACCATTTGAACAAACTTGGTAGAAACCCACCCAAGGCATATCTCCACCAAGTTTGAAGTGAATCTGGCTGACGGTTTTTGAGAAGAAGTCGAAAATGTGAATTGTGGATGACGGACGGACGGACGACGGACGGACGGACGGACGGACGACGGACGGACGGACGGACGACGGACCCTCAAAAAACCTCAGCTGACTGACAAGTCAGCTGAGGTAAAAATTATACCATTAATAAAATACCAAAGGAAAACGTCCACTCATCTCGGTTAGTAACATTTGGGGGGGGGGGGGGAGGCTGTTTTGTTTTGTATTGTTTTGGGGTGTTTTTTTTATGACTGGAGAAAAGTAGATGATATATACTTCCCACCATACCCGAAACACCACTGCAGTTCTGACCGACCCTTATGTTACAACTGGTTGTGGACTGTGTATATGCCGTGGTGTGTGTGGCGCAGTTTGGATAACTTTTTTTTTCTACCAGGCAGTTGCATCCCCGCTAATTTGTGCACTGGCCTCCGTCGTCTGACGGTGAACCCTATAATAAGCCATTAGACAAACAAGTGAACTGGCCGCCTTCTGTCACCAAATCGCGATCTGGATTTTGTCTTCATGCCGGATCGTTCTTGCTTTGGAGTTCTGGATGAAAAGCTATTTTATCATGGTATGGGAATGAAGGAAATTTCGGGTGTTCCTGCTTTGTAATCTTAACTAAGCCATCTAAATGCAAGAAAATCACACCATTTTCTGGTACACTCATCACTTGGAGGTTCCAATTTTCACAGGGCCCACCACGTATGACTGTATGTATTTGGAAACCATACTGTGAGAAAGATTAAAGTCAAGAGTGGTATTGGTAATTCAATTCACATGTCAGCGCATCCCGTCCACTTTTAACTGGTTACTTTTGCGTTCAGCCCTCGTGTTTTTCGCCAGCTTCAGTCTCCCTGGAAATTGATACAAGCTTGATCTTACGGACAGCAACAGTTACACTGCTATATCGTGAACAGGACCAACCCCTCTGTTCTTGTCAGATTTGTCCAAAACTATACCCCGACTTCAGTTTTGAATGTTTAATGCATACTTCACCGTCCAATTAGGCATGATGAGTCCAGACAGGGAAGGCCAGGCCAAGACTGCAAGGCAACGTGACAGATACATTTGTATGCATTATGAAAACCACCCAAAAGCCGCTTATCGTTTGGCTCAGTGGCTCAAAGCCGCCGCTCGTCTCAAAAGTTGATACTTCCAAGAATTAGTCACTTGCAACCAAGTTGTAAAATATTACCTGGACGCAGCAAACGAGACTGCAACTGGACTGCCACCCAGGGAAATATAATTACTTTCATTTGTAGCAATTTGTGAATACTTAGTTGGCGCTTGTGTTGGAGTGGCCAGGGGTGTAATTGGTGCTGCGGCGGCTGAGGTGCGTGCCAGAGCTGAATGCGATGCGAGGATATACGGTTGCTCCATGTGCGTCTTGTTAGGTGATGAAACCTGCAATAGGAACCCGCAGTCACATAACATATTACCGACCCATGTTCGAGAGTTTTATCAGGAAACAAATCAGTATCTGCGTTCACATAATATGCATGCCTTGTTGGTGAATTTCCCCTACCTACAAAACACATGGGCTTTATCTGTGTCATTGGCTTGTACAGCATGTAATGTATCTGCAGTATGCACAATGCGTGGACGCGTGTCCTTCTGAGGGGCCACATAGACCTACGTTTTATGATCCGGCAGTTCATGAAAATCAAGTTAAGTCATTAATTCCCTGTGTCGGCAAGGTTTTGCTGATATTGAAACTTTGAGTTATACCATGCTGCATTCGGACAGTTTTCAGCATGCAACTTAGAAGGCCAAAAGTGCTTGGGACGGTGTGTACTGCAATACTGTATGCCTTACTTTCTCGTTGAAAATAGTTTTAATACAGTTTGAAGATGAACGATCCATCATTATACTAGGAAATGCCACCAATAGTGTGTGACTATACTTCTCTTGTCTGAAAAATTTTGAGATATAAATGTCAGAAATGGGTCCCTGCGTGTGATTATGTCAATCTCCGTGTCTCAGAGAGTTATTTGCTGACCCTCAGTTCCATTTCCTGTAGCCTTTGGTATTTAAAAAACATTGACCACAATATAATATATCAATATTTTTGTTTTGGTTTGGTTTTTGTTCACTTTTGTCTTTGTTTTTTATTTTTTAGCTCAGCGGGCTTGTCATCTGAGCTTATAAGATGATCAGCCGTCCGTCCACGATTCACATATTCAACTTCTCCAAAACCGTGAGCCTGATTCACTTAAAACTTGGTGGGATGTACTTTGGGTGAATCTCTAATGGTTTTTGGATTTTTTGAAATAATTTTTGCTCATTTTAGACATTTAAAAAAAAATGCTTCGACACCTACAGGCCAACTGCTTCGAAATTGCATTTGAACACCTCTAGGGACCCCTAGACCTCAATTGTTCGATAGGTGGCGCTACGATTTTTTCAATTTATTTTACAAATTTTTGTGTGTTAAAGCTATTTTTCAACCTCTCCAAAACCGTCACTTAGATACCCCTGAAACTGCAACTGGGTGGAAATGCAGCTCGTGGAAGGGTCAAACAAAGTTGTTCACCAGGTGATGATATTCTGCAATTCGGATTTGTAACAATTCTATTTTTTCATTTTGGTTACTTGTCGGTTAGTTCATACATTCCAATTGATTACAATATAAGTGAATGGAAATGCAACGGTAAGTCACATTTTTGACTTCTGCTAAACCACCACTCAGCTCCACTTCAAACTTGGTGGGGGATCGACCGTGGGTGAATCTCTAGTTTGTTCAAATGGTCACGCTCCAGTGATATTTTGATTTGGAAGGGGGGGGGGGTGCACTTTTTGGCAAAAATCTTTAAAAAAATCTTCTCCCAAAACTGTCAGCCAGATTCACTTCAAACTTGGTGCAGATATGCCATGGGGTGGGTCTTTACGTAGTTACTCTCCAATGAATTTTTCATCGTTATTATTTTTCTGTCTTCATTTCTTGGCAAAATCTTTTTAAAAAAAAGTCTTCTCCAAAAGCGCCAAGCCACCAATTGCTTTGCTACCGCATAGGAACACTAATGGGGGTATGTAGACCTACATCTGTTTAATAGGTGGCGCTGGAATTATTTTTCACTTTTCTTGACTTCTCCCAAACGGTAAATTGGATCACCTTCAGACTTATTGGGAATGTAAGAGGACTTGATCTCCACCATTTTTTCACCACATGGTGGTGCTCTCATTCTCTGATTTTTAACAGATTATCAAATTCGAAAAACCCGATAAAGGGATACGTTTATATAGTAACAGTGATGATGAGTCTGAAACAAAGGACTTTGACCTCTGATTTCATGTTGAAACAGCATGTCTATAAATAATAGCCTGCGGTGGCTGCGCGAAACAGCATCTCAGTAATACTGTGGTCGCTTGGGGAAACGGCGTCTCAGTAATACTGCGGTCGCTTGGGGAAACGGCGTCTCAGTAATACTGTGGTCGCTTGGTGAAACGGCGTCTCAGTAATACTGCGGTCGCTTGGTGAAACAGCATCTCAGTAATACTGCGGTCGCTTGGTGAAACAGCATCTCAGTAATACTGCGGTCGCTTGGTGAAACAGCGTCTCAGTAATACTGCGGTCGCTTGGGGAAACAGCGTCTCAGTAATACTGCGGTCGCTTGGAGAAACAGCGTCTCAGTAATACTGCGGTCGCTTGGGGAAACAGCATCTCAGTAATACTGCGGTCGCTTGGTGAAAGAGCATCTCAGTAATACTGCGGTCGCTTGGGGAAACAGCATCTCAGTAATACTGTGGTCGTTGGTGAAAGAGCATCTCAGTAATACTGTGGTCGCTTGGGGAAACAGCATCTCAGTAATACTGTGGTCGCTTGGGGAAACAGCATCTCAGTAATACTGTGGTCGCTTGGGGAAACAGCATCTCAGTAATACTGTGGTCGCTTGGAGAAACAGCATCTCAGTAATACTGTGGTCGCTTGGTGAAACAGCATTTCAGTAATACTGTCGTCGCTTGGTGAAACAGCATTTCAGTAATATTGTGGTCGCTCAGGGAAACAGCAAACAGCGTCCCTGAGACACTGATTTATGCTGGCTACGTGAGAGAGCACCTCTTTAATGCTGACCTGATGTATGCTGAAACAGTGCATGTGGATCTGGATGCAGGATGGGACTGCATTACATAAAATGAAATGTTGAACTGCTTCCAGTCAGCTAAATTAATAAGGTCAATTAAGAAAGATATATTTCCATGATGTGCACTACTGAAAGACCTCTTTCTCGCATATTCTAAACCCCGCTCTTGCATGCGGCAATACCTGCATACCAACCTGCAGGTAATGTGTTCATGAAGCACGCCTTAAGAGGAAATGTTAAAGTTAACATGCCAGAGGAGAAGCAGACGCCGACTGACACAAGTGAATTTCATAAACTCGCCGACGTACTAGTCAGCAGAGCACAAATATGAAATCACTGCAACCATGCACCCGTCCGGAAGAGGAACGAAATGTTGTGTGTAAATCATTCGTTGGAAGGAGACAGACCGACAACTAGGAGAAGATGGAGACGCAAAGAAGAAGGAGGCAAAGAGGAAGAAGCAGGAGAATACAGTAAATGGAAGGAGAAAACGCAGTGGGAGGAGACGGAGGAAGAAGTAGGAGGAGAAAGGAAAAAGAAAAGGCAGAAGAAGCAGATGAAAAGGAAATGCAGGAGATGAAAAGGCAAAAAAAAGGAGAGGAGAAGGAAACGGAAGACCAAGCAGAAAGAAAAGAAAGAGGTGAAGTACATTTAACAAGAAAAAACAAAAAAGAGCGTCTCAATATGGCAGGTCCTAAGAGAGTTAACCTCACTGGTCGGGGCTATATGCATAGCAAATATGGATATTCTAGCTCTGGTGGTTGCAGAGAAAAGGAAAACTGAAACTTCGAGGAAGGGAAAGAAAGAAGCAAATAAATGAAGGAAGAAAGAATATTGAAACAGGTCATGCAATTGAAGTTTGAGACGGAACTAAGAAGATCCCAGTATGAAAAGAATATCTGACCTTTTAGCCTCTTGTCTCCATTTTCATCGTTAGATGCCCATTCTTCTTCCTCGCGCTCATCTAACACCGTCCCAGATCTTCTTTGGAAGTTGTGATCGGCACGTGACTATGTTATGGTTTCATAACCATACACAAGTTGAAAAACACTATGGCATTATCAACAGACTCTGTAGCTCTGTACAGCTACACGGCTACTGCTTTCAGGCATAATATTTATTACAGGTACTTGCTCAGTGAAGAATATTTTACAATAATGGTATATGTATATAGGACTTGCTTTCTACCAGTATAAATGTATCTGATTTCTTGTGGACAGAAGCGGAGCTCCTGGTTTTTACTTTTATGAGCAACTTGGGGAAAAAATGGAGGAACTGTCTCTGACAGACCCCTAGGTTTTGATATGTATCATTAAATTACTATACTGAGAAGTGGGAGATGTGTTATTGTAAAGACGTCAAGCATAGATGTTCCACACACATCTTCTCAATTGATGAAGCCGAGGAGCATCTGGCTCCGCGCAGTTGTTATTATTTATCATAGTACTTCTAGTGTTTATTAATTAAATATTTTGGGCTTTCTGTTGAATATTGTGTGTCATAAAGTGTTCAAAACCTAAGGAATTCAATTCTGATAAGTGACCACAATACCAGTTTAAAGTTGTTATGTATTTACACAAGCAGAATATTATTTCAAACCTAGAAAGGGAGTTTGACATTTTTTGGTTGATACCGTATACTATAGATCAACTTTTTGAAGTATGAATATATAGCGTTCAAATTTATAAACACCGCTGTTCAGAGAAACATGTTGTGGATACCATAATCAACGCTATTTTCAAATCGTATTTTTTACTCTCAGCGATTACCCCTGTTTTGTTTCAGTATTATATATATATATGTATGTATATGTGTGTGTGTATGTGTGTGTGTGTGTGTGTGTGTATGTGTGTGTGTGTATGTGTGTGTATGTGTGTGTGTAAGCCCTTTTGCATTACACACTTTTGTCACCACGACCACTATACATAGGAGGTACACCAAGCTCATAAAGTTTATTGATGCAATATTTGAGAGAAAATTATTGTCGATTACTCAAGATTAACATTAGATTCCCTCGCATCATACAGCTGTTTATACTCTACATGAAGTGACTTTATCTGGAGATTTCCTTCTACTTGATATGTTGAAAGGCGCTGTCTGATACGAACCCAATTAAAAACCATTTGCAAAAGTCATTACGGATTTTCTTTTGGGTCAGGGTCAACGAATCAGATACTTTCTTCTGAAGGAAGGACAACCAGAAATAAGACAGACGGGAGGCATGCCGCTTGAAACTCATCGCCGCACTAACTGGGTAATCTGCGATTGTATTCACGCTAGAGAAGATATTCTATGGTTGACTTAGACGTTTTCAAAGCGTTGAGAAATGGGCTTTTGGCAACATGATCTCTTTCTTAGGCGGATGTGTTTCTAACTCTCGAGGCAAAAGGTCGAAACGTATGTGCCTTTCAACCTCGAATCTGCAAAAGTTTTCTGGAGAAAACTCGTCAAATGAACTCCTGACTGCAAATGCTTTATATAGTACAGGTGACAAGAGATGATACGAAAATTCTCTGCTACTGGCGTGTGCTTGCCAGGACGTTGCACACTGTGTTTTACCAACGTCCCCCTATGGGGGGGGGGGGAGCTTTGGTGAACTCTGTTTGCCGACCACTGTTCCTTGTTTGCTTCGAAAAAAGGTTGACATGTTGCACATTGAAGGTTTGCAACTGAAGTCCAGCATTTTATCTTCAATTACAACCACCTATGTAATCACCTATGTAAAATTATCATTTTTCTGTTAAAGTTCCCTAATTCCCGGTTCTGTTTTTATCTTTAACTGACTTCTATTCCCTATTAAGACCACCTTTGCAGTCCCTTGGATGGTCTAAATGGGGGATTCCATCGTATGTTTTTAGCAACGTGGCCCTGTGACAAAGAGAAGCGAAATATGCAAACAGTTTCGTTATGTTCTTTGCAGTTTTGCATGACACCGTAACTATTAGCGTCGCGTTGAACGTGATTTTCTAATTTGTAGGCTCGCTGTTTTGACTGCGACAAGTTTTTTTTACACAGTTTTTATCTATTTCATATGCATACTCCAAAATCAAAACTTAGGATATATGTATGTCTTGTTTTGCTCATACAAATTCACAGCGGCGCTTAAATGAGTGCAAGCAGTATTATTTATATAGCAGAATGAGTTAAAAGAATAATCTTGATCTACTAGATTAAAGGGACCAGAAAGGTGTAATCAGACCCTGCATTTATTGTAAATGACTAGTGTTCTCTTTGTATTGTCAAAAATATTCCTGTACGTTATGCCGCGAAAAGAAGGTACAGGAAACATCAAAGTTGTTACCTTTGAAGACCTCGGTCGCTGAGCAAAATGTGTGAAATACAGACGTCCTCAGCAATCAACCATCCATGTGTTGATCAAACCTACTCGACTCGTCAAATTTGTTTACTTCTGAATGAAATAGCAGAAAGTAAACATAAGAACAGCTGAGAAGGCCCCGTGTGTGCCTCAGATGTCAACCTGCGCCGTATGTTCAGTTGCTGCTCCGTTTTTCTTTGTTGACAGATATCTGGGGAAAAATGTTCTGGTTAATTGCTAAAACAAACCAGAGAGGTTTGCCGGATAACAACAATGTTAACAGTCTGTCAACATCAGTCAGCTTAGTTTCAAAGTGGCCGTTTATTAATCAGCTAGACCAAAGTTATACCCCAACACCACTAAATTATTGCCACGTTCTGGACGTTTTGCACAGATAAATAACGAGGGAGTTGAGATCGAATGTATGGGTGAGTCAAGATTGAAGGTAATGAGTGAGTTGAGATCGAATGTATGGGTGAGTCGAGATCGAATGTACAGGTGAGTCAAGAGTAAAGGTAATGAGTGAGTTGAGATCGAATGTATAGGTGAGTCAAGATTGAAGGTAACGAGTGAGTTGAGATCGAATGTATAGGTGAGTCAAGATTGAAGGTAATGAGTGAGTTGAGATCGAATGTATAGGTGAGTCAAGATTGAAGGTAACGGATGAGTTGAGATCGAATGTATAGGTGAGTCAAGATTGAAGGTAATGAGTGAGTTGAGATCGAATGTATAGGTGAGTCAAGATTGAAGGTAATGAGTGAGGTAAGATTGAATGTAAAATGGGGGGCAAGAAACCGTAATTGGGAGTTGAAAATGAATGTTTGTATCCATTCTGACAAAGTGTAAAGCACTTCATGTGGTATGGCTCATTTACTGCCATGATCTAAAGTACAAAGTATTAAACGTATACCGAAAAATACGCTTGTAGAAATGCCTATTTTGTCACCAGCTATCCCCGATCACGAGTCATGTGACCTTGACCGTAACACAGGCCCACATCATGCTTCAGGAAGAAACATAGAAGCATAGTAGCATGGGGATATGGTGTCCTGGCAAACACAATGACTGTTACAGGAGTCAGCAATTTTATATTCGACCAAGAATATACTGACGTAGTGCAAATAAAATTTTTTACATTCCCCAGTTACAAGTGTATTGCAGTCTATACGTAGCTTCCGGTGCCCAAAGGGGCACACACACACACTCATACACGCACACCACACACACACACACACACACACACACACACACACACACACACACACACACATACATACATACATACATACATACATACATACATACATATATATATATATATGTATGAGGTTAAAGTCAATCAATGCTTCCCACATACGAATCTGTCGTACCTCAATGTCACCACTGTGTGCAATTGCCGTGATCATTGCCTCTCCAATTTTCATAAAAATTACACGTACACTTAAATGTGGATAATGAGTATAACAACTTTTGACCCGATTTTTCAGCAGTCCATATTCCGTTATATACCCATTTCTGTTTAATCACACAGGCCCATAACACAGAATGACATAACAAAATCAGTTGGCATCGCTATAAATATAAGAGTGGTAAAAGATAAAGCAATATTGTATAATTAATGTTGAGAGGTACTGATTGACAGTGGTAAGATGCAAGGTCTGAAGACATGATATAAATACAGGCGATGTGATTTTAAGTAAAGTTGCCCGTGTGATAATTTGTTTAAATGGTTCAATATCAGTGAAGACATCTATTAGAATGTTCTCTTTGAAACTAAAAACTCGGATCTAAAGTTTAATCATTATAAACTTGAACGTCATTGCTGTCTTTTTATATGCTAGCAGAGAAATAAAAACTGCAACCCAAAACCGAAAGAAAAATGAAAAAAAAAAAAAAGAAAAAAAAAGCCCTTGGGCTATGTTGCAGCACCACACGAATGAGCCATCTAATAGGGGAATACATTTGCAGGCTCAGCGTAGTGTGTTGCAGCCTAAACCGCACAAGTCAGGTGCGACACCCTGCAGATACCTCTGAGATAAATACCACAGCCAAGCAGACGACATTCCAACTTTAATTGACTATCATGACCACCGTGGTTTTCACAGCAAGGAGACAATATAAATTTCAAATTAAATTTCCGTCTTTTGGTAACTTGCCCTAAAAATATAAATTACTATCACGAGCCGTGAACGAGGTCAGCTTTAGTACAACGCTTTGTTAAGTACCGCAACGAAACTGTTACAATTCATATAAATAAGGAGCAAAACCATCTCGGTATATTATATTTTTTCCAGGTTGGTATACGCTGTACAAACTTGTCTTCTGCCATTTATTGCGTTTGTAGAGAAAGGCGACTCTACAAATTCAGGTATGTTCGATAAAGAAGCTTGGAGGCCAGAGGAGTTCTGCTTTGCAATTCCAATATTTGACCTAGCGTACCGACACAGAATACTATCTCTTCTCCGTGTAACGGTTCACGAGCATAATATGTCATTGGCATTATTTGCAGATTAATTGAACAGACAAAAAAGTACTCGTTCGTTTCCACTGTGTCTCCACTCTGCATACATGTGAACTTGGGGTCTCTGCCATTACAAAGATAAACACGTCTCGTTACACTATAATATAGCAACATAAATGAAATCTGAAGCAAGGTAAACATGCTGGAACACAAGTTTCATAACCTACTGCCTCTAAGAGTCAAAATCAATTGTGACAATTGTTGTTTTGAGATAGCATAGCTACCAATAACGCCATGTGTCTGGTCGCTAGTGTTGCTCCTTTCCTTTCATTTATGAATTATGGTGGATATCTTGATATCCATTTACCCGTTTTCTCTGATTAACCGTGGAAACCTGAGACTTTTTGGCTAAAAAATTGAAGAGAAAACTATGTAGTTTGCATGATAGTGAACTGCGGAGAATACAAGCAGACAAGAGTACCAATACACAGTCAGCAAGTGCATTGCTGATACGGACTCCCTACATTTGGCCAGTCTTAGGACAGTAGTTTAAAATGCTATTGCTGTCTGTGTGGTACTAGGCATTCTCAATCCCATTTCTGCAATCGTTTTAAAAGGTATTTGTGTTCCTGTTATTGTATGTCATACAGAAACATATTGAAATTTCGCACAAATGTCTTCAGTCTGGGGATTACAATAAAAGTTGCACCAGTAAACTGTTGGTACAACCAGCAGATGAGATGGTACAGTTTAGGAATGGAAGCCACAAGTGACAATGGCTGGTGTTTTTTAATTGAATTAAAGAGCAGAACAGCCACATGTAAGCAGAAAAAAGGAACTAAAGTATTCGTTGATGTACTTTGGTCTTTCTAGTTTGTAAAATTTCTGAACAGTGCAACTTCAAATGCCTCCTGTTTTAACTCATATTGACGGCTAGCAGATAGTTTGTGATTGAAGTAAGCCCTGATGGGAAGTATGCAGCACGAGATATATGGCACACTTACTTAGTCAAGGTACATGCGATATTGGCACTCGATATATATATATATATATATATATATATATATATATATATATATATATATATATATATATATATATATATATATATATATATATATATGTATATATATACACGCAAATTTTGATGGGTTTTTCGGGGAGGATTCAGTTCCGTGAAAAGTACAATCAAGTGCTCCCGGTGCGCGCGCCCTCCCCTCTGAATGTATATATATATATATATATATGTATACATACATACATACTTTTATTAATCGAATTGCACAAGCCGGAAACATGATATGCTAGTTAGATATGTGGGGACCCCTATGTATGTTCACTGCGTCGACATTACGCGGTGTATTGTAATTATTGCTATAAGTGAAATAATCATTGTTTTTCTCTAAGGAATCCTAGTATACCCGCGGCACCACATTGCATTGGCGCCCAGCAAACCTGTAATCACTCCACTAACATACGTGTCACTCTTTCGGTGTTGATGTTGTTCCGCAATGCTCCTTAGGCCCCCGTCATCTGTTGGGATCTCGCAAATGTCTTCACGGCATTCGCAACTATATTCATAGCGACTCAAATGGATTTCCCTGCTTCTCGAGCTCTGTCTTTCCGCACACTGAACATCTCCTTCCACGACTCCAATTTCCAGACTGCCCCGTCCGAATTCCTTCATGGGGTTATGAAAACAGAACAGATGCAAATGAACATATTCCACGCTGCTATGACAAGTCAGCTCGTAAACCTGTTACTGACAAATCAAGGGTGGTGATGGCTTCTTCATCCGGCGAGTTGTAACAGGAGTCCCCGGGGGAAATGATTGCACATGTCAGTATAAGGCCGGCTCGTCTGTTTGCTCGCATAGAGCCCTCTGCGAAGAGCAGTTTGGAGCCTAGGTTCGTTTTCTATTTGGTCAGGGTGCTTTATGTGATATTACAGTCAGATATAAGGAAACTATTTAACATTAATTTTACAAGGTAGATATATAATTATGTCTGATGTTGATGAAAAGTTTTCTTAGACGGAAAATTACAGAGGGTCAACTGCACAACTCAAGATACGAAGTCGCAAGCGGTCCAACTTAAATGCAAGCGAGCCTTTTTATGCGCACACAAAACCTCATTTGGGTTTTGCCGTGCATAAGAACAGCTACACTTGAAGACGTTGTTTTGCGAATGATATTGTTTAATACAGACAGGCGTTCACTGACTGCCTGCTTGCCTCACAAGCAGATTCAGCTCCCTGGTCCTACCTACACTCAACACATACTGCATTTAAACGATGTCAACATTGAAAGTGACTCTTCCCAAAACGTTTATGGGCATCATGATAAATATTTAAGTTTGTGGCTATGTTCATGTATGTATATATAAGAATACATTCAAAAAGGATCCGTACGGCCACCGGTCTGGAGCCAAGGTTTAACATACATACTGAGGACAAATTGTTTGCCAACAAGGGTCGCTTGGGAGTGAATATATGACTTTTGACATTGAGACTGTCTCATGAATAATGCTTGAGATTACCTTTCAGCCAACTTGTCAAACCTCGCTTTAACAGCATTTTGTTTGTCCGTGCCAGAGAATTTTTACCCACTCCAGAATAACCGTCAAGCATTTCACGGAGAAATTCACATTTACTACCATATGAAAAAGTATTGGCCTGGGTTGATGCCTCGATGCAGTGAGGAGAAGGGGTTTTTTGTATCTAAACAAGATCGTACAGAGCACAGCTGAAAATTGATCACAAATTCCAACATATTACTGAATGATGTGAAACATTTGAATACGTATGAAAGTGTCAAGCAGGAGCCGACGGGGTGACCCCGAGCGTGGGTCACTCTTGTCTCCAACACAACCATCATATAACTTGTCAACAACTTTGTTGGGTAAAGATGAAGCGCTTAAATTAGATGTCGGAAATATTTTAACTATCACGCATTTAGTTTATGGTGAAATCTTCAGGAAACTGCCGGTTCTCATCAATATTTTCTGATGGCCCAGTGTGGGTCTGCTCGCTTATCCTCTGGGAACCAGACCCGCGCCCATGTCTAATTTAAGACTTGCAGGTGCAAGCATGATTAATTATTAGCAAGTGAAAACAAGGAGTGAAAGTTAGTAAATTGTCGAGGGAGGAGAAAATAAGGATGGGGAAGTTATATGAACATAAGATAAATGAAGCAGGCTGACAACTCATTATACCATATACTGTCTAACGGTATATCACGTATGCATACCAATACTGTTACAAATTCTCCACCATGAAATCTACGCTGTGTTGATGGCATTGAGTACTATTTGCACAAAATATGACAACTCAGTGTATCATTTGATTTTTGTGTGGTACTATGGAACAGTTTTGATACTACTACGCTGTACAATATCCCGATAAAGCATCAATGAGGTATCCTGGACTTTTGGTGTGGGTGATGGAAAATACATGCAAGAAATTAAACTTACGGTGAATAAGCGTGAGGCCACTAAGACAAGCATTTGAGCCAATACATATCTAAAAAATGTACACATTGCTTTCTTTCCTTCTGTCAATGAGGTCACAACATCCACTTTGAAGTTAGACTTAATGCATTCGATATCAGGTTGTCAAGTATGGCTTATCCGACACGTTATACTAGTCATGCATCCAATCAGCATACCAGTCATATTTTGTGCGATCCTAACAAGTTTTTCATTAGCACTGCGGCCCGATAAAACAGTGTTATTGCACGTGTTTGATTCAATAGATATTTATCGCCTCGCTACATGATTAGTCCGATAGCACAAGATTAAATTACCTAAACTATCCAGTTCATCATTAAAACAATTACCGTCCCACACTGGTCCCCTCTCCTGCACAATCACTGACTGGCCAAATCCCTCTGACACCCCAGATCACCAACTTCTATCGCCTGGCTTTTTGGCAATGAAATCTAAAGTGACATAAAATCACCTGTCGTGGGGTTTTTTTTTTTTTCTTCTGTTACTGTTTACGTTTTAGTCTGGGTTGAAATCGCAGCCTTCACAAAATTGTGCACTTGTTTGTTCAACAACTGCACCCACTATTTGTACATGACAGGCTGACTCCCCTGTACACTAGCACTGCTGACTCCAGATTGAAAGCAATACACCAGTTGTCCTTTCCACGGTTTACTGAGCCAACTAACGCTCAGTGCGCACATAAGCATCTGCTTTTGAAATGAAATCCGTTGCACGCGGGCTGTAACAATTGATGCACGAGAAATTGAAAATTTAATAGTGAACAGTGTTGGTGTTAATCCATGGTGAACTTCAAAAGCCGGATGCTGTTTATTTGATTTTAGTATTTTAGTTGCATCTCGATACCAAAACTTTCATTCAAGAGACGTCAACATAGGTTTTTGTTCCAGCAAGGTATTTTTAACAGTATAATGTGCCTTCGCCAATAATCTGTGCTGGATTGCACACACACACTCACAGACAGAGAAAGAGAGAGAGAGAGAGAGAGAGAGAGAGAGAGAGAGAGAGAGAGAGAGAGAGAGAGAGAGAGAGACAAAATCAACACGTTGACGTGACAGAGCCATCATTTTTCTGTGAATGTCTAAGAACATGAACTGTGATCGTGTTGAATATTAAATATAGATTCTACATGTATGTTGTGTTAAAGATCATCGAATGTAAATTTCAAACAATCCGTGTAAAGAGAAAAGATTGCATCTAGTTTGCCAAAAGGATTAAAACAATGGCCATGTACGTGCACAGAACAGTATTCAATAGTCAGAAGGCATCACAGAATTACTGGGATACAACAAATGTTATCATTCCAATAAGTTAATGATAGTTGAAAATTACATGTAGTTCACCAGAGCGCACGTAGGCCATGTAGAATAATGAACCCATTGTATTAACTGAAAAAAAAAACCTGATAACTTAAGCCAAAAGCTAGTATTCTTAACATTTTACTGTGTGTCAACTGTGTGGTCAACTTATTACCCGGAATGCACCTGAATTGTGTTTTATTTTTACACTGCTGATGAAAAAATCAGTTAACAGACATTTAAGGTGGAAGCTGTGAAGTTAGTGCGCAGTAAGACTGGCAACTTTGCATCGCAATTACCCATTTAATTTTTTCACAAGTACATTAAACCTATATATTTTCTGATTACTACATATCCATAGATTTATATGCATAGAGTTTTTTTGCAGGATTGGAAATTTTTTGAGATTTTATAGCATTATTTCCAACATGGTAGGATTTTCACATTTTTCATGCAGAAGTCACACAAAATTGTTTTTTTCCAGTTGAAATCAGAAAAAATTTAAAATATATATCCATGTCTAGGATCGAATTCAATGGTTAGTCCTGAAATAGCATAAATTTACAGCAATGTCGATGCGAACATATATATATCCATCCAACAATCTGGTGACTTAATGGAATTCAAGGCAAAATACCTGGCACGAATTTTGAGTGTAAATTAATTGAGTCATCCGTTCATGATTTTAACGGTAACGATCTGGATTCTATATATTTTTATTGTCCTCTTGTGTATTGTTTTATGGTTGTACATATTGTTCTATTATATCATGGGGCCCATGGAAGAACAGTTTCTAATCGAATGGGCTATCCAGGGTAAAATAAATAAATAAATAAATAAATAAATAAATAAATAAATAAATAAATAAATAAATAAATAAATAAATAAATAAATAAATAAATAAATTAACAAACAAGCAAATAAATGAATGAATAAATAAATAAACAAACAAGCAAATAATTGAATAAATAAATAAATGAATAAATAAACAAATAAATAAACACAAACAAACAAATAAATAAATAAATAAACATCATTGTTGGACAATGTGGTGTGCTGAGTTAACGTTTTTGCTTGTGTCACCAGCTGACTTTTTTGTAGGGTCCACTTTATTTATTTATTTATTTATTTATTTATTTATTTATTTATTTATTTATTTATTTATTGAGTTGGGGATGTTGTGGGTTTTTTTCTTTTTTTTTTGTGTTGTTTTTTGTTTGTTTGTTTTGGGTTTTTTTGTTGTTATTGTTTTTGTTTGTATAACTTTCTTGGAACCCCACTCCGCCTGCTTTGGTGTTCAAGGCGGTGTCTGCACTGGATATAGCATTATTAAAGAACCAGTAGACTTAGGCAGTAGATAATTCCTCCCTGTACCCATTGCACGCCTGCAGCGCATGCTCAGGGTGGGTGGTAAGCCTCTGGCGCTATGATGTTTTTACCGATTATTTACAGACAATATCAAACCATATGCATTGCACACATCAACAATCACAAGCAAGAAGTCTGTCAGAATGCTGAAATGATTTGAAATTAAAATGATGAAAGGCTGCACAAAACGTATACTTTATTAAAAGAAGCAAATCCTCTGTATGTGAATTTCTCGGCACAAACATTTCTCAATATATTTAATTTGCATACGACGTCTTTATTTCGCATTGTACCAAGTATTGCATTTTTAAGGTAGAGAGCGGAGTTACTTGACTCACTAAATGTTCGGACAAACCTCACCTACCTATGATAAGAAACGTATAAGCTTGCCTGAGAAGCAGACCACTCGTGTATGCAATGAAGGACGATGCTCAGCAGGCATGAAGTGACAGGACGTAAACGTTAAAAACATTTTATACCTCTTCATAAACGTATAACAGAATACAAAATAGAAATGCAATTACCAATTGGAACATAAATTCGTTTATTTGTTCGCGTCTTTCTGCATGCAATTTCTTTTAAAATGAAAAATAAAATGAAGGAAAAGAAAAAGAAAATGATTGTCCTTCATCTATTGCCACTTACACAAATGATCGTTTGAATCATTCAGGTAATAAATATAATATGAATATGTGCACATTTTGGGCACCACTTAAATAGGTCCATTGGAAATGGAAGATATCCCAATCCTTATTGACAAGTTTTCTCAGGGCTACAAGATGAAGTGCATGTCACCAGAATGAAGAATGTCTTGTGGCTGGTCTGCCCAATTTGTTTGGAATCCCAAGACATGGGGGAGGTAGCGGACTGTACCGCCACTAATCTCACGGTTGGACGGAATACTGGGCGCCGTGCAGATGACCAGTGTGACAGCTTATCACCACGGTTCAACAAGTTTTCCCATGTGATACTGACACAAAATATACAAGTTGTAAATGTGCTGCTTGGACGGACTCAGAGGAAGCCATATATATGGACCGTTTTCAATTTTCTCATGAAGGACACTTTTTATCCGACAAAACAAATTATGTTATTCAAACTGTCTCAACTTTGCAAGTACATAGGCGGTGCCATCGGTGGCGTCATTGCGTAATAGTTGTAACTTTGACTGAAACTGGGGCTGAAGTTTTGTGCATAAGACTGCATGCACTGTCCAGTCATAACCTGAGAGTCCGTACCAGATCCATTGGTCATTCCGTTTGCAGTGACCCCAGAATGATGACGAAAACCCAGTATGTCATGGACGGAATGTGACGAGGGCCAAGCCCGCATGGCTGCTGCGCTCATGGCGGCTTGCATAGTAGGTTTTCCGCCCATAGGAAGAGTCTGTTGAGAGGAAATCTGCGCCGGTGAGGGAGGCATGGCCGGCATTGGTGGGCCACATGTGTAAGGATATATTGTATTGTAAATAGCCCTCGAGTCTTTGCAACTAGCTTCAAACTGATGAGCATGTTGTAATCCTCCAATTTTGTTCCTGAGAATCCTACTGATGGAGCTGACTGACGGTACATTATGTTTGTCACATACTCCATCCGCCAGCAACTTATCCCTGATCTCCCAGGCAAAGATGCCTGGGTCTCTTTCCTTGTACACCTTGATGTGTTTGACCACATTTGGTGTGGTCACCCTGGGTTTGCTCCCTCCAATAGCACCAGGTAAAATGGAACCCGTTTCGTTATAGCGAGCCAAGATTTTACTCACACATCCGTGGGAGACGCGGAGCTGACGGCTGATGTCGCATGGCCTCACACCCAGTTGCGCCAGTTCCACAATCCGTAGACGCACAGCGTTTGGCAGAGGTCGTCCATTCACGAATACTCCACCGAGCTGGTTTACCTCTCCATAGGCGTGTTCTGAAAGCAACATAAATGTCTTAAGGTATGCACATTAAAGTTTGGTCTTTGCTTTTTGGCGGCCATTTTATTCCATAGTCAGTAGCACCGTTATGAAAATTAAAAGTTGACTCGTTGTAATGAAAAACTATTCAAGCTTCAAGCCTAAACCTATTTCCTAATTCGGAAATTGCAAAGAAGCGAATATGTGCGGTCAGAGTAACCTCTTGCTCTGACAAATTGGCTCCTCGAAATTTAATAAAAAAAATTCGTCTCCTTATTTAGTCCCAAGAAGTTTCTCCTTCCCTGTGAATCAGGTGTCATATTACAAAATTATTGTTTTGGTGATCTGAAGAAGTATTTAAACCAAGAACGTTGAGAGAACATAGATATGCAACATAAAATGTAATAACTCCCACATGAAGAAACTATCAAAACATTAAAAAAACACAAGAACTTTAGAGCATTATAAACCTAATTTATCTAAGCGTATTCTTGAGAAACACTTGTCAACTGATGAACACAACTATTTAATATATATTTCACTAAAACCCAGGACATTAATCAATTTACAAGGAAAAGCAATTCTTTGTTTTGGATATATTACAGTCCAAAAATTACGAGTAATTGCAGAGGACCGTTCGTCTTGTAATAATATAAGAACATGGTGCCATGGGGCTGTCCAAGTGGGGGACACATGTCCTTGCAGTGACGCGTATCCAAAAGCATGCGACTTATGGGCTCAAGAATCCGCACACACACTTATTCCGTCACATCTGACGCAGAAAATAGCCGACCCTACAAGAAAGGTTGTGACTTTTGTCGAAATCTCTAGGCCCTCAAGATGGAAACTTCAGGACGACGACATAGTAAAACATCTCAGTTTTCACTGTGCATAGAAAAGTGGCTTGTTTGTTTTGGCTTTGGTATGACAACAAAGTCCACAGGTCGCCAGCCTCTGTCGCCTGTGCTATGATTTACTTATCTTCACTGCATGCATGGTTGTGGTGTCGTAACATCAAATGCTGGATCTTCATTTGCAGAAGAGTTTCTAGTGTAATTAGCTTGTTTGTAACCACATATGAATTTGCTATTAACTCTTCGGTTTTCAGGGAAAATATTTCATCAGCAACTGACCACATGGATTCCTGTGGCAAGCTGCGTTCACAATACCGGGTAGACATTCATAACACGGCACAGATTGTTCACTTCCATTGGCAGATCAACGCCGCCAAAAGTGCTTGGCAGTTGACGGTTTGTTTCTACGCAGGCAGTATCGTTTCCAGTACACACAAACATATCATGAAATTGGTTAATTTGGTCTGTTTATTCTACTCTTGCAAGATAACACTTTCGATAATAATATTTCTCTAATTTGTCACTGGGATTTTGTTGAATGCTTTACTATTGGCCTCGCGTTGGACTTGTCTATCAATTAGTGTCAGGCGGTGAGGCTGAAGTTTACCTATGTTTGTTTCTCAAAGTTGCTAGACCTCCACTTCTCACATATGGTAGCAATAAGTCCCGCGTTTTGCTTATATACTCTGCTATTTTAAAGTTTAATTTTCCTGCTGGTTCCTCTCTGGGTCTGTATGAGGACCTAAAGCTGTCAGAAGACGGCAAGCTTACAGAATGCCGTGTGTACATCATAAAGACATAACCAATTTGCTGCTTCTTCTCTGTGTGCGATGGTCCGATGCGTCGCACATTAAATGAATCTAACCTTTTCAATTGTTGTTTGATATTCAAGTGAATTTTCAATGATCCATATATATTGCATAAGTAGAATGCTTACCCATTCTCAGGGCGTGACGCTCTGTTTACAGTTTTTCCTTTCAGTAGGTTGTAAACACTGTTGTCCAAGCTTGAAAAGTTTTCATGAACTTTTACGGGCGAATGGCAGACTTGGCGCAAGCGCGTGGTACAGGGTCCTTGCGACACCTTGGCCCCTAAATCGTCTGGTCACCTCGGGGTTTTGTTGTGAAATGATCTGTAAGTTTCCCGCAAAGGGTCCTATCAACCAACAAGCTGTCTCCACGCTATGCATGTCAAAGTCAATTTGACGTGACTTTTCTTTGCCTCATGATAGTGCAAACGAGACCTTGCCGTCACGGCAGCTCCGACCAATTGCTTGAGGGCGCCTCCCATTGGTTGGTATGGGCTGAAAGGCTGACTATTGCAGCCACTGGTTGATGGATATTCACTTGGCTGAGCCCAAGCATGGAGACAACATGGTTACTGCAGAAGCCATGAAGATACGCTCAAATGTCCAGGAATCTTGATAAAATGCAACCAATCAAGTATGCAGGTAGCCTATCAAAATGGCGCCGCTTGCAGATGCATACGCCTGTGGAAGCTTTTTTCCCCCTTGTAATTTAAGTGATATCGTCGTGGAAGAGAAAACGTTTATGTTCCCATAGTCTATTTCACCATTGCATCAACGCGTTTTGGAAAAAAAAAATAAAAAAATCTCAGACGGGCTCCTCATTTGGATAGGTTGTGTTGACAACCTGTAAGACACACACAAATTTGATCTGGCAAGAAAACGGTAACTCCTGCTATAAATTCTTGCCCCCGAAACGGGTTGTGCGAGTTTGTGGCCTGGGCCTGTGAATATGAGTCTACTTATCAGCTACTTTGACAGGTACACGTTTCACTTTGTACACTCAATAAACACCGCCTTCGTTCTTACTGTTCGCACCATGATCTTTCATCTAACGATATCTTAGTTTCAAGTATACAGTTTTGTTTCTTTCGGCTACAAAAAAGGCATTCTGTGTTTGCACTTAAAGCGGTAAATAAACTTGAATTTTAGATTATACATGTTACTTTAGATATTTAAATGCTGACATTTTGAATTGGGTTAATGTTGACATTGTTGTCATTACCATATATAATTTTACAACCTTTATTATCATGGTAACGTGTTCCTATTTTTTTTTTTTACTTTGTCATCACCATCGCTGACAATCACAATTTTTCTGATAGAGAATGTGCTGATTATTGTCACCATCATTGCGTCACCAGTCATCATATTTTGATTACATCATCATCATCATCATCATCATCATCATCATCATCATCATCATCATCATCATCATCATCATCATCAGTCAGCCCAGGTGCATCCTAAGATTGATTTCCCACCTCCCTACCATGACATTAATGAGAGTCCAGACCCCAGACCTCGATTAAGGCCGCCAGAGACCTCCTCCCGAAACTTTTACACTTTCAGTGTGGCTGGCCCGCCTCTGTGGGCACGTTACAGTCTACTTGGGAATTGTGGTTTGATGGAATAGGAATCATCTCTAGTCAAGCGCTTGCAGTCTGTTTGCATGGTCCCATGAGTGTGTACTATTGACTATGAACGGGTGCAGCACCTGGCGGGTAGCGTTATCCTGTCATGCACGCCAAACCACCTGAATAAACCGACCTTGCCTCTTGAGTTAGGGGGCACCTGTGACGGCAGACGGGCGAGGGACAGGGGCATGTGTGGGGGGTGGGGGTGGGGGTGGGGATGGATGGATGGATGGAAGGGCGGGGGAATTTATAACGAACGGAAGGATCAGTTAAGGATAGGTGATGGATGGCTGGCTGGGTTGATGGACGGATGGATCAACAGAGCACGATATTTACTAATGGATGTCTTAGAGAGGACTAAAGAACTTAATGACTTGATGGAGGTGGAAGGACAATACAGATATAAAATACAGAGACCTGTAAAAATGACCGAAGCGAATATATCGGTGTGATGAATTTATGGTGTTTATATCTGCAATCTCAGATTTATACTTACCAGATATCTTCAAGTATAGGAGTAGCACCAGTGAGTGTCGATTTAGATTGGATCAGCTCGGTAACTGTAAAGATTGGATATAGCTGTATCTTCTTTTCGATGCAAATGTATTATGCAACACATCCATGTGATTCATTTTATGTATGTATATGTGTATGTATGTATGTATGTATGTATGCATGTGTGTGTATTTTGGTATGTATGTATGTATGTATGTATGTATGTATGTATGCATGAATACATGTATGTGTGTATGTATGTATGTATGTATGCATATATATAAGTATGTATGTATGTATGTATGTATGTATGCATGCATGCATGTATATATGTATGTAGGTAGGTCAATGTGTGTTTGTATGTGTCTGAATGTGAATATATACATATATAACGTGTACACCTGTATGCATGTTGTATGTATAGGCCTGTATGTATGTGTGTCTGTGTAAGTGTGTGTCTGTGTCTGTGTCTGTACGGACAATATGGCAGGGTGTAGTAAGAGAGGCTAGATACCTAACAACACTGATCTTTGAAGAAGAAGAGACTTCATTGGCGGTGTGCCGGTTGACCAACACTCTCTAAGTTTGATAGAAACAATGCACTGACAAGTGACGGTTTTGTCCGTTCACAGATAGTTTGAAAGGTATTATATATAATTCCTTTGGTTATTGTTAAATGAATTAAAAAGGAAGACACCACGCTTTTGCTAATCTTTCAGGGGCCGCATTGCAAGATATTAATTTATTTGTTTATAAGAACATAATGGTTTGTATTTACGCAAGCATTTGGATTGTATCGTGATTTATGTGTTAATATTCTCATGAAGAAATTATTTAATTACTAGTAAGTCCGTAAAATTTTCATTGGAGGCATGTATGTGAACATAAATGCATAAGCTATAGAACGTTGTCGGAGCGTGCATGCATAATGGTAGCCATTATGTCATCTGGACCAATATGAAGGGTTTTGATATTTCTGAGACGTGTTCACCATTAACTCTATGATACAACCGAGTCTGTAAGTACATGCTTTTTTCATGAAATATGTTTTTGTTTACATATTGATATAGTGTCTATACGGATGGCGCCAGTTCCAACTTTATGTGAATAATTTACAAAACATGGGGCCTGAATATGATCACATTAATTTTTTTGCCATCTGTTTTTTTTTTGTCTGTTTTTTAACGGGTTAAACACCACATAAACACCCAGCCTTCATGCGTTCGTCGTAGAACACCTTTCTTGCTGTAATGAGGGACATATTAACCTGTACATAGACTGTACATTACTGCAGTGGGTTTTGGCAGGGCTTCACACATTTGCATGCAAACGAAATGTTTGAACTATTTACAACTGACATTTTACAGCCACTGGAGTGATTGATTTCACAGTACAAATTTATGAATTGTGGCGTTATAATAGCTTTTCATTTTTCAACCACATTTGGTTCAAGTATACAATCATGTCACAAAATTTCAGATATACCAAAGGCAAACAAGAAAGTTTTAAATGGAAAGTTTGATTGATAAAAAATTGTGAAGTACACATCGATGTTACGTAAACATATGCATGTGAAACTGAGCACTACATTTTTGATTAAATGAAAATTATGCACACACAAGGAAAAATTACGAATACAAGGAAAATTTACGAATACAATTTTCACACGTTTGCGCTCCAGCAAACGGTTGTTAGCACCATACGGTCCAAGGATGCACGATGCTACACTAACAATGTCAATTTAGACCACTTGAATGTAGACCATAACTGTATACTGGGTTTGGAAAAGTTATGGATACGAGCGTCACATTTTTCTTATTATGGCGGAAATAATAATAATAATAATAATAATAATAATAATAATAATAATAATAATAATAATAATAATAATAATAATAATAATAATAATAATAATAATAATAATAATAATAATAATAATAATAAATAACACCGCGTTTTGAATACAACTGTATAAACATACGGCACCAGTTATCTTTCCAGTCGCATGTCTGAAGCTTCATAGCAACTCCTATGGAGATTTATTATTTAATTTGTGAAAAATGAAAATAATCTTAAGAGGTAAACAATGCTGAATTTTGCTTTGGTTTCTTCGAATTAAAAAACTGTACTACAAGTTTTAAATTAAAATATGTTGATCATAGTATAAAATTAAAAGATTGTGCCATCTCGCGATCAGTCTTCATTTTGAACATATAAGTGAAAAAATGATTGATATTTTCTTGTTCAACATAGGTTTTGCACAAATGCTGTTTTGGAACAAGTATCTGAAACTGCCAAAAAAATTTCACACAGCTGAATTTTTTTGCGAATGTATACGCTGGATTTGTCATTTGTGTTCTTTAGAATAAAATGGTCGCGTATTGTTCAATTTAGTTTTATTCTATTTCGAGGTGGAAGAAACAGTTGTGCGATAGATTTTTTTTTCTTGTACACATGCTCAGAAAACACATCCTGCATGCATGATCTCGTGTTGAGACAACAACGCCTTGTTGACACCACTAAATGAAGGATTTAGTCTGTGGTATATAGTGTTCTTGCCTTGTTGCATGCTTTTGTTCACACAAATAATCCTCATAAAATACTGACGGTAAAATTTACATCTATGATCTGTCATAAGTCATACCAATAGTGACATCGGGGTTATAAAATGTTCCATCTGTAAGTTCTCCAGCTACGGCTCAATGAAGACCAAGAGTTCCAGATAAGTTTTGGCATTGCGTATTGTCCCTACGTTTTTACATTCACAAGTTGCCCAGCTCGTTGTAGTTAAGTGACAAGAGGCCTGACATGGCCAAACAGAGTCTTGCTTCATTTAGCCTTTAATTTCTGTTTTTTATTTACCGACTATCTTGAAATAGAGTGCACCCAATTTGATCGGAGTAAACAAATACGAAAGGCCTTCCCCGCTTGCTGTCGAGGAGCCTGCGTCCTGGACATTGATGGCGACGCTTCAGCAAGTCCACCTGAAAAGTTGACGTCGCCGCCCGACGCTGTTCTCTGGTTTATACCGGGGGTGTGTGCTCCCTGTCCCACAATATTAGAAGTCAAAATGTCATAATGTAAAAGTCCATTGGTAAGCACTTTAAATGGTAATTATCCCGTGAGTGATCCCAGCAGGGCTTTGTAGATACAGTTAGGTGCTATAGCATTACAACATGATAGATAGGGAGAAGCGACTGTCCGCAGTACTGTCGTGGTGGTGAGTGTGTGTACCCTGCTCGTCCAGTCGCCTCTTAAGTGTAGGCAAACCACTTTGACAATCTCAGAAGACAAATTTACACATTGGCTCCATTATAGGAACCCAGCTGTCAAATGGACGACAATATGTAAAGGATGCACATCTTACCCGAATGCAAACTACCTGCCATTGCCGATTATATATCATTATGATATCACAACTCCCACCAGCATCAAACGTGTGGTCGCGGTATTTTTGTGTTTATTTAAGTTATCATGCGAGGACACTTAACTGTTCTCCAAGTGAAAATGATTAAGATAAATGCTCTTGTGACTGTACACTCAGAATATAGGCAGGGAAAATGAACAGATAGCCTTTAAATTTCCAAAAATAGGCCTCTGTTTTAAATTAAGATATGGATAAGTTTTTACTTCAAGTTAATAAGTGTTAATCAATTGCAATCCATGCACAATTTAGGAAACTGAGATGTGATGCCAGCATCATACAGCACCTAGCATTATACTGTTGCCCCGGGGGTCAGAAGATGTGCGTGAGGTTTGCATATATAACGTGATCTGATGGCCGCGTCTCCTGTCATATATGTATTGCCCTTAGAAGTTTAAATTCAAGTGTCCACCCAGTGGCTATTACGGGTCATAAATGTAAATTTTTTCATGCTTTCTTCACGAATGTTTGGTCTGTATCGTCTGACTCTATTTCAAGGAGATATGGGCAACTCCAAGCTTTAAACCACTCTGACACAAAAGATTTGCTTTGGTCGACAAACTGCAAATAGGTTTTTGACACTGTGGGTCTTGCAGTCGAGCAGATTTAGAGAGACACTCAGAAGCGAACCTTAAATTTGACCCCTGCTCTGAGCAGGTGCGGTGTCGACTCACGGAGATCAAGCACCTTGGCTTTGCCGTTATTTGCCGTATAATTCAGCCCAGATTTGAGAAACTGTTGGCTGGTAACCCGAGCAGGCTACATACACAGTCAGGACAAATCAGCTTACGACAGGGCTATTTGATCCGCGGACGTTTTGGAAAACAGCGCCGTAAGAAAGAGGAAAAACTTGTAAAGTCTGCCCACATGGGCCAATCAATCTTTCTTCCATGCCAGTGGAGATAACAGGTCCATTACCTGGGTTTCAACAGGTATGCTATTACGGGTCTGCCTGCTTATGTCCTTTTTGATTCCAAGAAGCTCACACCCTGCTGCAGTATGGACGATGACTTAATATACTGTGTTAGACCAGTTGATGGTTAGCAGAATTTGCGAGGAATTCTGTGTGGAGATACTCTGAATAACTGCTGTCTAAACTTTGCGTCAAACGTAACAAATAGTTCTTTCAACTCAAAGTAATTATCACCCGCTATTCCAACTTAAACCTCCGCCGATGCCAGAGGCCAGAAAACGTACGTAAATTTCTGTTGCTTACGTCGGCCAAACAGAAAAAGACACTGACTCATCTTTGAAGTGATAATTAATAACGGCAGCATGCTATTTACTTTCAAAATACGAAATGATTTCAGTCAGCAAATGCAATGATGGAGACATCAGCATTAAAAGCCATTTGATCAGCTTTATTTGGGGGGGAGGCGTTTATTTGATTTTGGAAAGAATGATTAATATTACCCTTTGTCCCATAGTTACGCGCCAAAATTCACGTACATATATAAATGTAGTCATCTAGCTCATCAATAAATAGAAGATTTTGATTAAGGCATTACTGTCACTGCTTGCCAAAAACAAGTTAGCATGCAAATTGAAGAGATGATTTCTGTCCAATCAACCTATTGAGCCAATAAAGAGTCTTTGACGGGAAATGAAAAACACAAACAAATAAAGAAAACAGAAGGAAAGACAGGCAGAAGGACAAAAAATAAGAACACATCCGGGGACGGAAGGAAAGTCAGGCAGGAGGACAGAAAGTCAGATATGAAGGAAAAGACAAATCAGTTTGAAGTTTGTCTGATTGTGAGGTTAGCGTTATGTGGTGTCACATTGTATGACAGAAACACAGAAAACTACACAGGAAAAATGAAGTTGGGACTACGGCCAGTGAGAATAAAAATGGACGTAATCAACTGTGTCTGAACGTACGTCCATCAATAGCGGATTAGTTTGTCAGTTCGGGTAAAAATCATGATCTAAGTCCTTCACCCAAGCAGTTATATTTTCCACCAGGATTGTAACTAAATTATCTGTGAAATGGGGCTTAGGCAGAACGGTTATGTGTGTTGCCTTTTGCGGCTAGGCGACAGATATCTCAGGTTATAGGTTCGAGTCCCACTCATTGATTTCATATTATTTATAAAGGGCATACGCAACTGTAGCTCTGCAGACTGACGTGACTACTATTACATGTGTAGATTGGCATCTGAACCTGCGTCATGTGTTTCTTCCTGATGGCAGTTTTTGGCACATGTTTCTCAGGTTACTGAAACTTGCTTTAATGTCGCTGCACTTTTATTTCTCTGATGGCACAAAACCGGGAAAATAGAAACACAGTGAAATAGAATTTTAACAGTTTTTAACAAGAATTATGTGCAAAATAGTGAAATTAAAACCACAGTGACATGTCAAAAATACCCCCCCCCCAAAAAAAAACAAAAAAACAAAACAAAACAAAAACAAAACAAAACCAAAAAAAACCCCCATGGAAATTAAAACACACAAAAATAAAGCAATTCAAAGTTCTGGAATAAGAAATAGTGACAATTTCAAGAGGTTTAAATTGCCGAGATTAAACATGCATGTCACCACGGTGTATTTCAATATCTTCTGGATGTATGGTTACATGATCAGAATAGGCAGTCAGTCCATAAGTACACAAATGGATATTCCTTTTATTTTCTTTAACCCAGTATATTTTAATCGATGGAATAAATCAACCTTTACGACACAAATATTCCATGCATTCATATAAAAGTCTTGCAATTTAAAATCTTGAATGTCCCGACTGAGTGCGCACTTTTTCTAGTAAAATCCGCAATTTTTAAGGTAACACTATGACTGACACAATTTACACGATTGCAGCAACCACATGACGAAGCATTGCCTCGTGAGTATCATTGACTCCCTTTTCTGTCAATATTTTCTTCCCACTTAGTTACTTACTTAGCACACCGTTTACAAATCTAGAGTCACCAAAATATATTAGGTATCGCTGTGAACATTGTACTCCAAAAGCGCATTTGTAAATATTTTTTTTTAATTCTTTTAGGACCAAATGTCACTGATATGAAACAAATATACTTATGGATAATTTAGACATTGTTTTGCCTACCACGTAGATTGATTCAACATTGAAGACAGTTTGGGGAAAATACCAAAATCTAGAGAGAGAGAGAGAGTGTGAGAGAGAGAGAGATTTAAAACACTGATGGACTATATATATATATATATATATATATATATATATATATATATATATATATATATATATATATATATATATATATATATATATATAGTTACGTTAATGGACGCAATACGCGACATCTCAGTGCAATAACTGAGTTGAAGATGACTGGTATTTTAGACTGGGGATAACGTGATTTACAAAATATTCTGTTTCCACAACTGGTCAAGCGGATGGCAAACACATTTGGACACATGTATGATGAACATTTTGATACGTCTCGTTATGTAATATTCAATTATTTTGATTAACGGATGATCTGGTAAACATACAACTTAAATTGCCTGTTTTATTCCCATAGTGTTTTTCTCGTTTGCCCAGACATGTCAAACACCATGCACTGGCCGGCAGGGACCGTGCAGTTTGCCGCCTGCACAGGTGGAGCGAGTCCCGGCAGTGTCAGCTTGCACGTGCGCTATCTGCCAATATGAAAGTCCAGTCTGAACAATCCCATGCGGACTAATTACTGCAGTCCAACCGCTGGCAACCCGTCCAGCCATTAGCTGTGCCAGTGCACATACCAAGAACAGAGGCCCCATTCCAAAGGGACATTTAAGTATGTCAAATTGATATTTATTTTATCAACAGGTGTAAAGACAGGTTTATTGCTAGAGAAATATGTAAAGCATGTCGTTTTATCATGTACTATAATGGCCTATAATCATGTTAATGTCCACGTTTGTCTTAAACAAACAGTCCTTATGCTCAAATTGTCCAACTATTAATTATACACGATGATCTGTTATACAAATCATATTATTTCCAAAACGGTACTTTCAATACGATGATCAGTAAAATGGCGAGATATCTTATTTTCAATCCATTTTGAATTAACCTTATTGACAAGTCTAAAATATTAATCATTGTACTTGGGAAGAGTCCCTATGACAGCATGTGTCTGTCTTGGGACTTGTTTCTCACTTTGTTTGATTTGCTATTAGCAGGTAAAGTTGTTTTCACTTTTTTTTTTCTAATATGGATGTTTACGTATGCAATGTATTTCCAGTACTAAATGATATATGTATTTCATTTCATTATGAATCAAAATGCATGCAACAGAAAACTGTTCTAAAAACGCTCGAAGTTTTTTTTTACCAAAATACCTAGAAAGACCCTTATTGGTCGAAAAAAAACAGACAAGACACTTATTGGTCAATGAATGGCCAAAATGTGGGATCAGAATGTCTTTTATGCAAGGAAAGATACTGATTACGTGGGCACCTGATTTTTCACGGTTGGTTCTGCTCCGTGTGTGATTATGCAAATCTTAGCTTTTGTCTTTGATCGCGTGGAAACAGAGGGCTGTTAAGTAACTGCAAATAACATTCTTGCTGGAAAAGAAAGAAAGAAAGAAAGAAAGAGAGAGAGAGAGAAAGGAAGGAAGAAAAAAGAAAGGAAGAAAATAGAAAGAAAGAAAGAAAGAAAGAAAGAAAGAAAGAAAGAAAGAAAGAAAGAAAGAAAGAAAACATTAACGACATTGAATTATTTATATGGTTTTAATCTGAAATAGTTGAATGTAGATAAAGCTGTGTTAGTTTCCTCGGGATTAAACATCCCTATTTTGCACCAGCTGCGGTTTTCCTACGACTTCACGCGAATCGCGAGTGTTTTCTATTGCGCACTCCCCGAAACATCATCGGATCAAAGTTATATAGGTTCACAGTTAATATTTCAAATGCTTTTAAATGTATTGCTGCAACATTTCAATCGAACGAAACTGTCACATGACCAGTTCACTTTTGACCGATTCATGTGTTGATATTCATGTTTATTGGTAGAGGTTAATACTGTTCTGACAAACGTTTAACTGTTCATCGGTGGTTCGGTTGCAACGTTATACGTTTTTATATAATGTACATCGTACACAATAAAACATTATTCAAGGGACTATGTGATGAATATAAGAATGTACAACTTGCATGGCTAAAAATATCCTTAGCTTTGGATTAATGTATTTGAATGGAAAAAATGTTACAAACTTGATTATTATATGCAAAATTGAGACTACGTTTTCATTAGGGTGGTATTATTGAAAAACGGTTAATCATGCCTTTGGCATAAACTCTTATATGAGATCTTACGGGCAAAATAGCCTGCTGCCAGATGCTTCAGGCACGGTAAGTTGTGCTGACACCTGGTGTGTAACTTTGCCACGAGAAGTCCATTTCTTCGATCGCCCAGCAATACAGTGGCACGTCTAATGTTTGTCCATTGATGTTAAGGGCGTCCAGTTACACCACACTCCGGACATGTGTGTCAAATTGAATGTGTCCACTGAAACGTACAAAAAAAGTTGTATTCAGCTTGGAGGTGTAATTGTGAAATATCACCTCCTAATATCACCAAATTTTGAATCATTAAATGGAAGGATTTTTCCTTCGATCACGACTCATGGTTTTATATAATTATTTTCCCTCTGACCCACGTAATTCCATCACATGGCTAAGAGGGAAATAAAATTGTATTCCAATAAGAAATAAGATATGTTGGTATAATATAAGCGCTGTCTGAACTGCAATAAAAATCAAACATGACCGTATTTGAAATCTTGAAGAGTCTTGTGCACAGCATAATTATAACATCTTATTTTGAAATTGTTCCATGTGTCAAAATAGGCAACCAGTCACTTTGTAACAGACACAGGTTGGCCAGTAACATTTTAATTACATCAAGAATGTGCTTAGTTTTGAACTCCGATTGTATTATGCGCAAGATTCAACAGGGTAAAAGTAATACCGAGACGGAGGACTTCTGACAAGTGCATTGACTCGGGAGCCGGGTACCCGGGACCCCCAGTCAAAATGCCAAAGAGTCGGATCTCGAATCCAATTTTTAATACCCGATTACTTTTGATATATACATAAAACCAAATCATAGATCTATGTGTATTTCTGCTTTTTTTCACTGCCAATCTTCGTTCCTCCTTTTAGCGCGCCTCATCTTGTTATGTTACCGTTTCCAGTACGAGTTTATTTCAATTGATTGGTTAATTTTTTTTTTTTAATTGAAAAAAAAATTTTCTTGACCCTTAAATGCTGGATCGTGGATCACATTTGTGTTTCCTTCATATGTTACCATGGCTGCAAGCCCAAAGCCTGCACTAAACATTGTGTGGAAACAGTTTGAAAAAAAAAAAAAAAAAAAAAAAAAAGATGTACGTGCAACTTGCAAATTGGGAGCGCCTGCCACTAGCCTGCCCTGTGAACGCGTGTTCTCAGCATGTGGTAACATAACAACAAAAAAGCGTAATTCTCCGGGTGCAGAAACAGGAGAAATGCTAGTTTTCCTAAATCAAATAAAAAATGCAAGAGCTAGAGGTACAGCTAAAAGTTACATTATCTCTACCGACAGGTATTTTGTGCAAATAAGAAAGTTAATGCTACATGAACTTTTAGAGTGTTCGACCAGCTACAAGGGACGCATACGTACATGATTTGTTTTTTTTTTTTTTTGTTTGTTTTTTTTTTTTATTTTTATTTATTTTTTTATTTATTTATTTATTTATTTATTTATTTTGTTTTTTTTTTGTTTTTGTTTTTTATTCTTTTTTTCTCTCAGGAATAGGCAACATGTCGAATGGTAGAATTCCAATACTGTACCTAAATAAAAACAAGTTAAAATATGTTTCTGTATTTTATTTCAGGAAGGGATTTTTGCCGCGGGTACCCGGGTACCCGGGTCAAGGGTTCCCGTTACGGATCCCGGGTATTTAACATAGTTTATTTGCGGGACCCGGGACCCGAATTTCTCCGCTAAGTCAATGCACTACTTCTGACCGGTGCTTGGAATGGTCGCTGCAGAGACACAATTATTCATCAGACTCCCGGCGCTTGCTGATCATCACGCATGACGCTACGCACGATGCAGTAAGTGTTTGAGTTAGATGAATTTCCTTCAAAGCAAATCGTTTAAGAAACGTTGGAAAATGTACTGTTACTGCATTCTCGCTAAAGACTACCTATAATTATAGATAAATGCTTGTAACATATTATAATCCACAGTTTTCTATCACTTAATGACAATAACGATAAATATTTTTAAAAAGTACAGGAGCCGAAAAGGCCTGTTGCATTTTTTGTCGTAATAGTTCAATGGGCAAGAATGGTGATTTAATAATGGTACTAGCAGTTGTAGTGGTAAAGTTAATGATGAAGATAATAATTATAACCATAAGTATAACGATAGCAAAACAATAAGTGTAATAATTATTTCCGTTGCTGGGGAAAAAGAGCATCAAAATGATACAAAAGACTGTATCCCTGTCCATGCATACTTTCCACAATTCTCTCTCTCTCTCTCTCTCTCTCTCTCTCTCTCTCTCTCTCTCTCTCTCTCTCTCTCTCTCTCTCTCTCTCTCTCTCTCTCTCTCTCTCTCTCTCTCTCTCTCTCTCTCTCTCTCTCTCTCTCTCTCTCTCTCTCTCTGCATTTTGCATGCGTTATTATGCTAATATCTAGTCATGAATATTACATAACCATACGAATTCACCTCCATGTTTCAATAGAATATCATTGTGGCATTTTTCAACCTTTTTTGTAGAAAATCAAGTAAAATATTACAAATTTAGGGTACTTCGGTCAAATCACGAGTTTTATCGCTCTCAGGAAGTTTATTTTTCATGTCATAACTCCCAACCTAAAATGATCTGATATTTTATATGGCTATGGTATAGTTAATTTGAATATATTTTTGTGTTCGTATAGCTCTTACAAACAAAATTGTATCATAAAGTTTGTAATTCCAATGTTTTATGCGGACAGGCAGCTGTACCGTATTGTATGATACAAATTAAAGAGACCCTGTTCCACACAGTTTCTCTTGTGTTGTGGATGCAAACTGTTTTGTAAGAAAGCTTCCTATCACATCCTGCCTGATGGTAAAGTTGAGACCAGAGTAATCTGAATAAGGCCAATTTAAGTGCAACGAGATCATTCTTTACATACAAGTTCTCAAATTTGACGGCGCTGTCCAGATCAGATAATCTGACTTTTTAAGTGAAATAGGATAATTCTTTACTAACAAGGTATGGCATTTGACGGCACTGTTGTGATCTGGATGATCGGATTTGGCTTGGGAATATGGGAAGGAGAGCATAACCCTAAACTAATTTCTCTTGTAAGAAAAGACATGGACACAGCACAAATGTGACGCACGTCCAGCTGCGCCACCACACGTCAAGTGCAAGAGGCATTCGAGGTGTGGCGTCGCAGAGGCAGAACGAGGGAAAGATGGACATCGCCAAAATGGAGCACAGATCGAGGGGCTTGCAGAAGCTACCAACATATTTATCATCATCTTAATGATTCAACATCGAAACGTTTGCTGTTTTCTACGAACTCTTGCCGTGAAAGAAATATACAAATATTGTCTTCAAATCTGAGATGACAAACAGCAAACAAAATGATGCATGAAATGAGTTAAAAGACGTTTGGAGATTGTTGCGTATAATAACATATCGTGGGCAAATCAGAAAGTAATGTCATACGCGTTCGGTAGCAGCACCACACGAAGATGCTAGTCACCCTTAGAATACCTGTTTGGAAATAGTCTGAGCAAACGACGATTTAGGTTAATACACTCAAGGCAGAACCTCATTTTCGCCATAAATTCAATATGGCCGACTTCTCAGAGGGCCTGATATTCAAATGGCTATAATTTGTGAACAGAGCAACATAAATGTGCATTTTATATATTATTTCTGACTAACATTATAATGGCCGTTCTTTTTATGATACTCTTGAGGTTACTAAAGGTCAAGGCCATCCAGTTAAAGGTAATTTGACATCCATATATAAAAATAATTCTAACTGGGCTAATTAGAAATGAATTTAGAATAAAATCAAATTATTCAACATACATGTTAAAGAGGAGGTGAAGTTCTAGTTGGTCGATTGGCGACATTCATATTTAACTACGATCCTGCTCACTTCCTGTGTTGCCAGGGTAACAGACTGATGCTTCCACCATGATCAGGGCAGATTTGCATTATATACTGCATAAACATCCATAAATAACAACTTTTCAACCATTTCTAATCAATTTAGGCATCCCTTATGTTTTAAATATATGTTAAAACATTTTTTACGATTATTCTGTGTTCGTGTTGTTTATTTCATTGAGAAAGTACTTTTGACAATGCTGAATACATGGATCTGCCCTGATGCAGGTGGCTCCCTCTTTTGTTCAGTAGATGTTAGAGTAAGACGGCATTCAAATATGAATACATCCTATAGGACGGACAAGAATAGAATGTTTCTTAGCTCACATGGTAGAGGGCGCTGCAGTGAAGGAGGGCTACAGGGATGTGCATACCTGTTGCATTACATTGTAATTTGCATGTTAATACCTAACAACAACCAATGTGAAAAAACAGCACTATATTTCACATGGTCATTTTGGGCAGTAATATTTACAGTTGAATGAAATTATCATACAGAAATTATTCACATAACCGCAATTTCAGGTAAATCGTTAATAAATACCCCTAAAACAACAGACATCAGAAACAACATCAAGTCTTATACGGTAATTCCAGCTATATGTCTGAATTAATGATGCAAATTTCATTTACATAACAACATCTACAGGTTAATAGCTTTGTAACAAGATACATCAGAAACAATACCGAAGTTTACATGGTAATTCTGAACACATAGCTGAAATGATCATGCAAATTTCGTTCACACGACACCATATCTGCAGGTTAATATCTCAATCAACAAACCTGAGAAATAACACCAAAATGTAAGATAGTATTTTGCAGTATGTAACCGATATGATCATGTCAATTTCATTTACGAAATTGCGGGTTAATAAATTTAAGACAACAGACCTCACAAACCGCATAGAAGTTTACATGGTTAATTCTGAGTATATGACTAAACTGATCATGTAAATTTCATTTGGATTACGGCAGCTTCAGATTAAAAATTTAAAATCAACAAACATAAGCTACAACACCACATGTAACTTACTATTTCTGAGGATGTCACGAAAAATCATGTAAATTACACTTAAAAACTGCAGGCTACTGCACTGAAAACAACAGACCTCAGAAAACGCAGCAAATTTTACACGACAATTCTGAGCACATACATTGTAACTGAAGTAATCATGTAAACTTTGTTTACAACCTACATTTGCAAGTTAATACATATGAAGTATGAACTAATAGACTTCAGAATCAACACCATAATTTACATGGTAATTATGAGTATACAACTAAAATATTATTCAAATTCCATCTGCATGACTACATGTGCAGGTTAATATTTTCAAGAAACAGATTACAGAACATCAAATTTTACATGGCAATTATATAAGTACAGTCGTGTGAATCATGTAGAGGCAATTTACAACTGCAATTGACACATTAAAGACAATACCAAATTTGTACTAGGCAATTCTAGGTAAACGTAAATGAAAGAAAAGCCATATAAATATTATTTAAATGATGGCAACTGCAACTTCACACCTTTTTAAAGACAGATCCCAGAAACCACACAGAAATATAATGGTAATTCTGTGTATATAACTGAAATAATGATGTAAATACTGTGGCTGAATACACGTAGACAAAATATTCCGGGGATAGTCTGTTCTCTGGAGAGAAAAAACAACTCGCGTGCATAATGGAAAGGTGCATCTACATGTTACTTTTCATGACCTCAATCTTAGAGATATATGATTTTATATAATAAATATCACTTTATTGGAGACAACAAAGGAAAAACACACTCAAGTCCCAGAAACCAAGGGTCC
Organism: Hermodice carunculata; assembly: GCA_964020975.1. Classification (NCBI taxonomy): domain Eukaryota; kingdom Metazoa; phylum Annelida; class Polychaeta; order Eunicida; family Amphinomidae; genus Hermodice; species Hermodice carunculata. The sequence goes on along the minus strand of OZ026615.1, from coordinate 98,053,194 downwards.
TTGGAGACACCATGCAGGGTTGTGTAAAAAAAATCTATATAGATCCCTGATCAAACAGTTCATTCTCAGAAAGAAAGAAAAAACATGTTTGAAAAATAACCACATAATATTTTGGAGGGTGAAACTTCCCACTCAAAAGCGTTTTGTCTGGTTAGCTGTAGTGCCAGGCATATCATAAGCCCACATTTCATGTATTGACTGGTCACCTCCTTTTTAAGGTATTGATTATCACAGTCAACACCAATGAGAGGAGTATCCATCTGTCTGCTATCCATATGTGGCCCATTCATGCATGTGAAGCCTTTGCACTGTCCACATTCTAGTGCTTCTGGGTCATTAAACAATGGAGAACTGCCATCAATGAACACATTTCAAGTCAAAAAGCTTTGTTAACATTTTTGTCCAACCTCTCATTCACTGCACTCCTTCGTTGGTTAGACTAAATCGATGTTCATTCAACTGGCTGCGACCGATGCATGCTCTGTAATGTTAAAAAGATAGGTATCTCTTACCCAAGTTAGGAATTTTGGCATTTTTCAAAAGGCCTTTTGATGTTTTTGAAATTTTCTCTTTAAACTGGCTCAAAGTCGGTAAATTTCGCACGTCAAGCGGAAGAATATTCCAGAATTCTATAGTAGGAGGAAGAAGAGTTTTATGCCCCCACAGAGGGGGGGGAGGGTAGAGATTTGCCCTTGTCCATCCGTCTGTCCGTTCGTCCGTCCGACGTTAAAATTGTCATATTTGTGTCGCACATATCTCCAAAAGCATTTGAGGTACAACCATGAAACTTCGTGGAAACATCTATCAATATATGAAGGTGTGCACCTGGGGTTCTGCTTGTCTCGTGGGTTCATTATACAGTCTTAATTAATCATTCATCAACTTGGGGAAAATGTTAATGCTATGTTAGACTTGTCACATTTGTGTCGCATGTATCTCAAAAGGTATTTTATCTTCAACCATCCAACTTTGTGGAAACATCTATAAATATATGAAGGTGTGGACCTGGGGTTTTGTTTCTCTCTTGGATGAATTAGCTTGTGTTAATTAATCATTAATTAACCTGGGGGAAAATGTTCATTCGACATTAGACTTGTCACATTTGTGTTGCATGTATCTCAAAAGTATTTGAGGTTCAACCATGAAACTTTGTGGAAACATCTGTCAACATATAAAAGTGTGCACCTGGGGTTTTGTTTTTATCCTTGGAGTAATTATCGTGTGTTAATTAATCTATAATTAATTTAGGGAGAATGTTGATTCGACGTTAGACTTGTCACATTTGTGTCGCATGTATCGCAAAAGGCAATTGAGGTTCAACCATGAAACTTTATGGAAACATCTGTCAATATATGCAGGTGTGCACCTGGGGTTTTGTTTCCCCATTGGATTAATTATCTTGTGTTAATTAATCATCAATTAACTTAAGGAAAATGTTGATTCGACGTTAGACTTGTCACATTTGTGTCGCATATGTTTGAAAAATAATTGAGGTCTTACATCAGTTACATGACATATTATTTCCAATGCTGATGGGGGCAATGACAGGTGGGGGCATCCGTGTCCTTTGGACACTTTTCTTGTTCAATTATTAATCTGGTTGGGGGTAAAGGCACATCGAAAAGTGCATTGATATCAGCATGACTCCTGGTTTGAGAAAATTTTGCAGCCAGTTTCGTCGTATAACTTAACACTGTGGGTAGTTCGCATTGCTCCTGGAACTACGCGGGCCACAGCAATCGAAGATCTTTTAAGGTCTTTTCATCAGCTTGTGCACAGCCATCCCGGACCACACTATCATATTCTGGAATTCAATGGGACAAATAAATGAAAAGTAAACAACTTCTAATGGTCTAGACGAAACTGGATAGACATCAACGCCTTAAACACTCACACTATGCTAATCCCTCTTTAAAGTGTACTCCTGTTCATCCACCGCTTTTTTTCTAAGGATATCAGCTAGTAAATGTGCCCGAACACAAACATCTGGGTATTATCTTGAAATCTGATCTAAAATGGAATGCATGTTACGGAAATCGCCACCAAATGTTCCAAACAGATAAACATAATGAAGTCTCTCCAGTCTCAAATCATTCTTTTCTTAAAAGTTATGGAATTGACGACACTTTTGAGATCTGAGTAATCTGATTTAGGCCTTTTTAAGTGAACAGATATCATGCTTCACTCGCTAGTTATTGAATTTGACGACACTGTTCAAACACTTGTGTCGTAAGTAATAATTTACCAATGGGACATTCCCAGTCTGCTGAATACAAAATCTTATAATTTGCCTGAAATTTTACAGTATCTGTATCCATTAAAATAATTACTAGAAAAATGCAAACAAATAAGCTTTATACAACAGTGTAAGTCATATTATCAGTGATTGCATTTCGTCGTGAGATGATTTGACATTGAGCCGAGACCAGCCTTCCTTGGTGTTTTCTTTTCATTTGGATGACAAGGGGCGCATCACCTTAGATTAGAGTAGAATTAAACCACTGAATTTTAGGGAGCCCCAGAAAGGATATGAGAGAAAAAACTGCGAACGCAACAAATATTTTTTTTCTCTCATGTGCCTCCTGGGGCTCCGTACCCACTGCCCCTTCACCGGGAGGATAGCAAGCACACCTTAGTTGCAGTGCCATCTACAGGCGACGTGCTCATCGGGTCACGAAATTAAGGTAGCAGTGATCCAAATTGTTTGACGAAATTAAAAAAAACAAAACAAAAAAAACTTGACGTCCGAATATATCAAATCCTAACGGAGCCCGGGAGGGGACATGAGAGAAAAATATTTTTTATTTCGTTCCCTCGCAATAACCGATCGATAAACAAAACTTGATTCATTCATTAATTAAAAATGTCATGTGACACAGGTGCAGGTTCTGCGAGCTACAGGATGGTGTGTCTGACATGTTCTATTTCTTGACCGTTAAGTCAAATTCAATTACCTATAGGTTCATCCAATCACGAAAAACGCAATATAATAGTAGGCCTGTAATAAAGCCGGACACAAAGGAAAAACACGCTTGGGTAAAATTTGAAGACCATGCTGCCAACAGCCAAAAGTAAGACCACTTACAGTTTGAATCAAAGCAATTAAAATTGTTTTATGCATTTAGAATGAAGCTGCAGTTGTAATATTCATAACAAGTTAAAGGTGGTAACTGTCATAACCACAGCCGCGCCATCTACATGGATACCAAAAATGTAATCATGGATGGTAGCTACATATTAAACGCGTTACAAGGGCATACAGTCAAGTTATTGCGTTAGAGCATCAAATATCACTGAAGGTTCTGCTCGAAAAAGTCTTCACAAACTATGATCTGTCAACTGAAATTTGCAGCAAAAAAAAAAAAAAAAGCAAACGCAGCAGTCTTTTAATTTTCATTAGTTTATTGCCCAGTTGTGTTTTTCAAAGGCACCCATTTATTATTATTATTATTATTATTATTATTATTATTATTATTATTATTATTATTATTATTATTATTATTATTATCATTATTATTATTTATTTTTTTATTTATTTGTTTATTATTTATTTATTTATTTATTCATGTTTTAAACAATAGAGCATTATATGTTTCATCAAATTGTACCGATGAGTGCACCTTTACGACGTAGATGACAAGATAGTGACAGTATAAAAACTATGCACAACGCATACAATCGCTAAACACATACGGGGGTTTATCTTACCTAACAGTTATTAAATATGATAGTGGACTTTCACACACCAAGTGCTTAATTAGCACGTCTCAACACAATATATTATGAACATTGGAACAACGTTACAAGGATAGGAAACCTTTTCAATGAAAAAAAAACATTGACAGATATTTTCTAGCTGATCAAAAGGATGAGACATTTTCTAGCTAATTTAAAAGATGCATATCTTTATATCTTGATGAGTGTCAGAGTTTAACAGTTGGATGCCATTTGACCTTCACAACAAAGCAGCAAATATATCGAAAGAGATCCACACGAGAAGATAAAGACTGTGATATAACTTGAGAGTTGAATTAGAGCCACACGGAGAAGATAAAGAGTGTGATATAACTTGAGAGTTGAATTAGAGCCACACGGAGAAGATAAAGAGTGTGATATAACTTGAAAGTTGAATTAGAGCCACACGGAGAAGATAAAGAGTGTGATATAACTTGAGAGTTGAATTAGAGCCACACGGAGAAGATAAAGAGTGTGATATAACTTGAGAGTTGAATTAGAGCCACACGGAGAAGATAAAGAGCCTGCATGATTTAGCTTGAGAATTGAACGAGACCTGGACGGAGGAGGTAAAGAGCGTGTTATAATTGAAGGAAAGGAAATTTTTTATAACTTGTTCTGTTTATAGCAATGCTCTAGTGAAAAACAATATGAGATAGATCTTCATGGAAACAAAACATCTGTCGAGTGCAGCTGTCAAATTTGTAAAGGAACTGCACTGCGGTCAACTTGTTAAATTCACCACTTGTCCCCATCAAACCTTTCCTGCCTATCCCTATGACAGTCCTGCGCATTTCAATTATTGTTAGTATAATGTTTCCGTAATGATTTTTTTCTTCAGGTTAATCCCCTGCATTCAAATACCAGTGTATCTAGTCTTCAACTAAATCAGACCAACAGCTTTCCTCAGTGTTAGGGAATGTTGTTGACTCAGTCTACAACCTTCCATCGAAAGGCTCTGAAAGCAATCCTCAGACGACAGACCTTGCTAGCAGTGGCATTGTCACTGCCTCTGCACCGGGCAAGTCGTAAAGCCGCATTCCTGATCGGAAGACACCAGGCTGATTTACAAAATTTAATTTATCCAGTGTCGAACTTTTACACACCGTGATGTAAAGCATTTAGGACCCTCTTAACAAACATTGGAAATATTGCTATAAACGTGACACTTAAATAGACTTTTCAGCAGCAGCAACACCACCAGCCCCCCCCCCCCCCGCTTCCATTCAACACACATAACATCACTGTGTACCAGAGAGAACGGTGCAAACGAATTGCTCATAATGGAGATAGGGCCACAAACTTAATTAATTACTCGCAATTAGTACTGCATGGTTAAAAACATAAGCATTTGAAAGTGTTTAGCGGTATTTTGTGTTCATACCACAGCTCACGGCCACTTCTCTGCTTGACATTGCTTTGATCACGAAGGTGGCTTGTTTTGACAGATGTGACAATATACCATTAACTTGACATCGTGCATCTTTGTCACGTAGATGGTCTGCTTAATGGAATTCCTCCTTCAACATTACACCCTGTTTAATCTTTGTATCTTTATACCTGCGAACACAACACTGTTCAAGATATGTCACGTGACGCCGATTAAAATGGCATAGGATCCCGCTGATATTGAAGATATTATTTCCCCAATGTATTGATTTTTGCAATTATGAATTCTTAATGACTTTAGTAGAGTGTAAAGAAAATATTAGAATAGTTTCTTAGCACAATGATGCCCCCAACTTTCATTCTAACTTTATAGTCTTCCATACCAAGTGAAAAGCATTTGATGATGATGATATGCCAGGTTTATCAGTTACACTCTAAAGCTTGTCTTCCTTACCCGGTGTGTTGACAACTAAATATAGAGACTATTAAAACAGCCAGTGCTCGAGCAAATAAATCTTAAGTAGAGAGACTCTGCAATAAGACTAAAGTAAGTTGAAGTTGCTCAGACTCTGCAATAAGACTTGAGGAAGTTGCCGTTGCTAAGGGCACCCTTACAATAAATAAATAAATAAATAAATAAATAAATAAATAAATAAATAAATAAATAAATAAAATAAATAAATAATTAAATAAATAAATAAATAAATAAATAAATTAATAAATAAAAAATAAGATTTTACATTGAAATAGTATTTCTACCATTCACAGATCTTAAAGCCGAGATGACTATATGCAATTGTACACTCTGGATGATATACAGTACAAAAGTTGATCTTTTATAATTTATATATTAGAGACAAAAATAATAACAGTTTGATTCTTCTAGACCAATAGTATTTAGCACTTTCCCGGTCAAATCGGTCTACAGCGACCGGTATTTCCAATGGTGGTCTGCTTCATCCATTTCATTACATACTGTCCTTTCTCAAAATATTTTCAATTAAAATTTCAGGTAATACTTACCAGAATAACACGTTTCGTGACTCAGTCCAAGACGACATGTTAAGAGTTAATAGATTAGTTATGTGGGTTACAACCCTAATTAGTAGTCCTTATGCTACGAATGGACTGTCGATGGCCGATAATAAAAAAAAAAATTTTTATACATACATTATAAAGCCTTTATAGGGCGACTGTCAATTGCGTACAAAACTCTTTCTGACACACATTTTACATTGATGAAGGCTGATATTTTATGTTGGATGCATACTCGACTGCGAGCTATTTTGTTGGATATATAATTGCTACGATTTTCACTCATGTGGCAGGCCTTTCAAAGACATTATCCTTGTCATTTATGTGGATAATGGGGATCATTGAGTAAAAGATGTGGATTTTACCGTGGGTTGTCCCATCATATTTGTGTGTGTGCCTCTGTGTGTGTGTGTGTGGGGGGGGTGACTGAGGGGAGGGTAAGGCTGTTCTTAATGGTGTTCACTTTGGGTATTTACCCGTAAAATTATTTTAGCACTTGGGTAGCATTATTGAATTTAAATAGGCATGTAAATTTGCATATGTTATTTAATTTCAGCATGTGAATTTATTTCAAGAAGTCGGAACTGGGTGCGCATTGCGTTTGGTATTACTAATTATTCGAAATGTCTTTGAAAGGCCTGAGGCAGGAGTGAAGACTTGAGGCAGTAAATCTATAATTCAGCTGGGTTAAAAATAAAACATTATTTAGTAATTGTAGTGTGTTTTTGGAAGTATGTGTTTGGTTCAGAGATGAATCCACATATGCAAGCTATTTTGTTGGATATATGATTGATACGATTAATCCATGTATTTTTTTATCTATCATCACACTTAAAATTTGAACTTTCAACTCATGTATTTGTTAGTCGTTTATCTTTATACACCGAACTTGAGTGGGACGAAGTTTTTGGCTTTGTATGAAAAATCATTAAGGTTGTCCCGATGGCCTAGAGGTCAACGTGTTGGACTTTACATTTGGCTAGGCGAATGTGCCGAAGGTAGTGGGTTCGAATCCCATACGAAAATCGTATTTTTCACTTGAATTGATTAATTTTTTTATCGTATTTTTCACTTGAATTGATTTTATTAGTATTTAATGGCAATGCCAGTGAAACATCCAAGGTTTTTTCTGGTTGGAAGTTACTGATTGTATTTTGTTGGTTGGTACCTTCCAACCAAAGTGAAACATCCAAGGTTTTTTCTGGTTGGAAGTTACTGATTGTATTTTGTTGGTTGGTATCTGTATACATGATTGAAGTGAATCTATTGGTAGTAGACAGGTCATTGATGCGGATACGAAACACGAGGGGTCCTAAAACTCCATATGTTTGGAATATTGTGATTTGGGATAGATGTACACAATCAAACAGTGATTTTCTTCACATCGTTCAGGCAGATGCAACCCAAATTACCACAGGTGCCGTACGTTCGACAAACCATGGCAAAATATGAGTTTAATAAGCTAAACACAGAGGAAGACACAAATAGGTATTAATGAACTCAATAGTGGAAGAATTTTCCCCACTCTCTGCTTGTAATTTGCTTTCTTGCTGAGATGTAGCATTAGCAAATTAATCCGTTTTAAGCTTGTACAAATACATATGATGACTGATTTTTCTTGTCAACTGTACGTGAATTAAATCTTCCCACGTGATGTGTTAAAGCTCCGAAAATATAGATGAATTTAGAAAAAGTTAAATAAGTACCATGAATTGTATTCGTGTCGGGAGTGGATGAGGAATTGATCATTTCTAGGGTGTGCCTAGAAGGGCTTAATTGTAATGTTTTCAACATTCTCAGTAGTGTCGCTCGTTTTATGGTTATGGCTTAGATCAGATCGGAGTTTGAGCCTAAATGCACGTGCTGGTCAACATGTTCCGGTTGATGACCTCGAAAGAACAGGGGAGGATGATTCAGCTAGATCCTATTGTGAGAAATCAACATGGTGTCTGTTTTCAAAGGTTCTTATTTCATCAACCAAGATCGACACAACATAGTGTACAGTGAATGAACCTGGCACAAATAAAAACTACACGCTGCATCAATCTGGTGATTCACGCATGCAACGTAACTTCATTAGAAGCTTTTGACTTAGCAGACGAAACGGATCCTTATGCAGACCTTAGTTATTCCATGTTGTGTCAAGCGTTTGATTGGCTGAGAAGGCGACTTGCCTGGTGATGTCCATGACTGAGAATTAAACAGAGCTGTCGCAAGCGTGTAATGGGGCAGGGACCTTTTGTAACGATTTGTCAAATACTTTGCATGTTCCTGTTCATAAAGTTGTCACAGCAATTCCTGAGGCTGTCGGTCTTTGTGACTGGGGAGTGGTGGATGGCCTTCCTCAAATTAAACCAACAAAAAAGACACCACCACGTGACATTTCTGCTTTGTTGAACTCTTGGGCTTCATTGCATAAAAGATAAAGGCGTCTTAGCCTTTGATGCCCAGATCAGTGTATCTTCGGAATGGGTAGCAATGGTTCTCAAGTATATCTTTTCTAAATTTGTATAAATGGCAACGGTCCACTGAATTTTTGCATTTTACATATTTTTTTTGTTCTCTCTTTGGCCAAATATTACAAAAAATCTCTGAAACCGCTCATCCATTTGCTTCTTAATCAGACATGTACACCTCTGGGGACTCAAACCCTCTACTCCGCATTTTTTCTGCTGTAGTCCCCAAGACTTAAAGTATTGCCGTTTTACTAGCCCTCTATTCAAACGTGTCCGTCCATCTTATAATAAACAAATCCCATACAGAAAACCATAGTTTCTTGTTGCACCAGGGCTAGTGCTTTGGGATTTTGACTTGCCCTGAATGGAATTTGACTTAGCCTGGACTAGTTGACAAAAAGGTCCTTGAAAGCCTATAAAAAGTTCATATTTTGTGTTTAATTGGCTCATTGAAATAAGCCTGTATTGTAACAAACTCGGCCTTTAATCATAAATGTATGAAAGGGTGAATGTGTACATGTATATACTTTGCGACCATGGAATAGCCGGGTCTCGAACCAGCAACCTTTAGTATTAATCACCTAACAGAAAATTGGAAATGCACATACCAACTGTGAGTATTTAATCAAAAAAATTCATGCCTCCTGGTAAACATTGTGATCAATAACCGAACAGGTTGAAAGCCATTAATTTTGGCTGAGCTTTTAGGATGATCAGTCATCAGTCCGTCATCCATCCGTCCACAAATTCACGTTCTAGACTTCTCCAAAACCGCTAGACAGATTCATTTGGAACTTAGTGGGTATGTATCTCGGGTGGGTCTCTATAACATTTATTCAAATGGTCACGCCCCAGTGATTTTGTTGTTGTTGTTTTATTTTTTTTTGGGGGGGGGGGTGGAGGGGGCAAAATCTTTAAAATCATTTCCAGAAGTCTTGGCCTTGGTTCAAAATCGCATAGGGACACTTCTGGGTACCCCTACACCTTTCTGCAAATATTTTTACATTTTTACGTGTATGTTTTTGCTACTTTCGACTCGTTTCCCCAAATTGTAACGGAGATCCGACTGAAACTTGTTAGAAATGTTCCTTGTGGAAGGGTCACACAAAGGTTTTCACTAATTTGCGTAACTGCAGATTTCTTATTTTTGAAGATTTTAGTCAATTTGGATACCTATCGGTTAATGCACACACTTACATTAATTACTTTGTAAATCAATGGGGATTGCAATGGTAATTCTTTTTTCTTGCTTCTCCAAAATCGTTAGTCGGATTCGCTTTAAACATGATGAAGATGTACATTGAGTAAATTTCTACCGACCTGTACAGAGGGCCATTCTCCGGCAATTTTTTTTTTTATTTTTTTATTTTTTTTTAATTTTTGGCAGCATCTTGAAAAATCGTTTCCAAAAGTGCTTGATAAGGTGCCTTGAAATTGCATAGGGGCACGCTTTGGGAGCCTTGGATCTAAATTTGTTCAACAGGTAGTCCTCCATTTTTTCCATTTTTTTTTTTAGGAATTTTTGTGTTTTTCATGTTTTTGACTTCTCCATAACCGTCACACAGATCATGCTGAACCTTGGCGGAGATATTTCTAGTGCAAGGGTCATCATAGCTCTTCTCTAGGTGGCGAGAATGTAGACTTCTGAGTTATAACGAATTTTTCAAATGGCATAATGCAAAAGGCAGGAAGAAGCAGACGATATCATTGGTGAAGAGGAATCACCTGATCTACCCTGACCATACTATATTTTGCTCATTGTTTGGCAAAATCTTCAAAATCCCTACAGCTGATTTTGCCAATTGCTTCTTAATTGCATTGATGCACTCCTGGGGACCCTTAGACCTTAATTTGTTCAACAGGTGGCTCTGAAATTTTTCTATTTTTTAAATACATTTTTGGATGTAATTTCTATTTTTGACTTCTTCAACTTCTGGAACTAAAGCAAATGCTCCTTGTAGTAGGGTCAAATGAACTTACTAGGTGCTGTTACTGTTTTATTTCTAATGAAGTTTTAATTTAGGCACTTATCAGTTAATGCATGCATTTCTATTGATTTCTAAGTCAATAGGGATTGCAATACTGATCACCTAGCTACGAAGCTTCAGACTAAGTTTCAACTTGACGGGTATGTCTCTGATAATTTTGTAAAAATTATCATGTTCCGTTGATTTTTCATTTTTCATCTTGTAACTCATTCCATACTATGGTGACCGGCACTGGTCAGTGTTTCTGGAACTGCCTTAAGACTATAAGCATGTTGGTACTTGAATTAAAGCTCTTTTCATGAAGAACTTAAATATGCAATTGTCCCTTAAATCCAGGATAAATGTGTTTCTGGAACTGCCTTAAGACTATAAGCATGTTGGTACTTGAATTAAAGCTCTTTTCATGAAGAACTTAAATATGCAATTGTCCCTTAAATCCAGGGTAAATGTACGGAAAAATCAGGGACTGGTATGGAATGAGTTAACGTCCTTTTACAGGAAAACCGCTTGTCCAATTTCTGAAAAACTCAATGGGAAAGCGTCTGGGTAGCCCAAGACCTTAATTTGTTCAACAGGTGGCACGATCATATTTTTCTATTTTTTCAAATGATTTTTGTGTTTTCTATATTCTTTAACTATACCTCAAAGTCATCACTCAGATTCTGCTGAAACTTGGCAGAAGTGTTTCTTGCAAAGGCGAGCAAAGTTGTTTACCTGATGGCATTGCTGTAGATTCCTGATCTATATTACAAATTTTCCGATTAGGGTACTCATCCTATTGAATGTGACTGTTAAGGTTCTTTTTAATTTCTTCAAAACTGTCAGTCAGATTGACTTCAAATTTGAGGGAGGATGTACCTCTTGATGAGTCTCTACCAATTTTGTCCAAGTGGTCATGCTCAAGTGATCTGTGGATGTCTACTGATTATTTATTTTTTTGCAAATCTTTACAAATCTTCTCCTAACTGCTTATCCAATTGCATATATACGGGCACTTAAGTGGAACCCTAGGAATTAATTTTGTTCAAAAGGTGGGGCTTTGAAGAAGCTCTGAACCTGACATCTTTAACGTATTTTGCATTTCACACTTTTTTTGTTTTTTGTTTTAAGTAAAAGATATTAAGCTGGATGCAATAAATTTGTTTGTTTTAAATTGTGGGCTGATTGACTAGGATTCTTTATTTTCTGCTTAAAATTAACGCACATACACACACACGCACACATACACACACACACGCACACACACACACACACACACACACACACACACACATATATATATATATATACATATATATATATATATATATATATATATATATATATATATATATATATATATATATATATATATATATATATATATATATATACGATACTTTGTTTATGGTAAATAAGCGCCGCACTTGGACGGGGCATAGGTGATCTTTAAGACGAAACAAGGCTACATGTTCCTTCACACGCGTTTTGTTGTTAAATTGATCACCCAAGAACTTCTATGAAGGGGGCTACTTCAGCTGACTATGGTTATTTTTTGTATCGCTCTTTTCTTTCAAACAGACATAAAGTATTTGAATGGCAGATCTTTCAAGGAGAAATCTGGATCTGGAATCATTGAAATAATTAAGGTGGGCACAACTTTTTTGGCTATCAGCAGACAAAAGGTAAATTAGCTATGGGAAGCAGTCCAGACCACGAAAGTACAGTAAAAGGTAATGTAAACGGCAACATTCATAAACCATACTTTACTGCTGAAACATGTAAATGATCCCTCTGTCTCACATGCAAGTCGCAGATCGAAAAATACAAATCACCTTTGTTTGACTCAAACGACATAAAAAAACAAAGGACAACAAATGTAAATATTAGTGATTAAACTGAAGACGATTTAAAAGTGTTTTTAATATAATGAGATAGGATGACCGCCATTGAGGGTTTAAAATCCGCTAACATGGGGGCCACCAATGTTAGTTTGTCTAGAAGCGACACCACGGACTACTAATTGGGACAAATACAGTACAATTGCCACACCCCCCCCCCCCCAAACACACACACAAACACACACAAATTTAAACTTTCAAATTCACAATAACTGGTAAATATCTCAGAGGTCTCCGTCAACATTTCAAATTTTCGAAGGTCATTCAGTTTTTAACACGACACTGTGTGGCTTATTTGACTTTTAAAGAGCACATTTCTGGTCTACGTCAAGAGCTTTGCTCGCTGCACTTGGGGAACAATCTGACAAAAGTGCACATCAGAAAGCTGTTGACAATTTTTTTTTTTGGCCTTGAAGTACCAAAGTATTTGACTGATACGATTTTGCATGAGGACTTTGAAGGTGATTCTTAATATTTCAGAAGCATGCTTGAAAGCGAGAGGTCTTCGGGGAATTTCCTTCATGTGTCTTATATTGCACTTTTTCCTAACACCTTCAGGTACGGGGGGGGGGGGGTATTAGAGTGTTGTTGTCCTGATCCATTTAGGAAAGCTTAACAAACACAAATGTTTTCTATCAGTAAAATATACTTCTGAGATGATGACATGCAGAAGAATCTGTGTAGAGGTTTAAAACCTGTATGATGTTAACTCATATTTCTCGAAACAATTCCACGCGCTGTCCAGAAGCAATGGCTTCCTTTCATTGAAGAACACATCCATGAAAGGTCTCTCTTTCAATATGATCGAACCTACAAGTGCTTATCCTTTGTAAAATTTTGAGGAAGGGTGTCCTTCCATGTTGATAATATTCAAACGAACCTATAAGCTATTTTGTAAACAGGCATATATCCTGTTTTATTTAAAGCAGAGTGTTAAAAAGTACACATTCTTGCCCTTTTTACGTATGAAATAAATTGAATTGATACTAATGGTTTCCTCAAACCTTTCAGGTCAACAAGTGCAAATATACGATAATTATATACAGGTTTTAATATTTGTTTTCAATTAAAATCTTAAAAGGTTCTAAGTATATAAGATATTGGTGCAAACAATAGCTATTTTAGCAAAACCAATGTGTCACAATTGCTCAGCTTTGTTACAGAGATGTAAAGATAGGGTGGGAAAATATGATGGTGGCATATCATAACTTGTGCGTTAAGAAGCGCCAGAACTATGCTCTTCCATGAAAGGAAACCACTGCTTTTGGACATTGCATGGTGTTGTTTTAGGAAGTAAGAGCTAGAATCAAACGGGTGTAACCGGTGCAGAGATTCTTCTGTATGTGATCATCTGAAATGTATATTTAACTGATGGCGAATGTCTGTGTTTGTCATGCTTCCTTACGTGGATCAGACCAAAAACGTGCTGATACCGCCTGGTATTCATCTAAGCGTAAGAACATCGCAAAATAGAGACGCATATTCATAGCTAGCGTCCAGTCGAACGAGAACCTCATGAACCAGTCACATATATGTCCCAATCAAAATAAAAACCAGTATACATCATTGCTATGTACTTCTAAGGTATGCGCATGCCTCTTCCTCAATGTTATTTAGCGGTGGTTCAACATTATGATCATTGTAAAGACTGGCCTTTGACATCGCATAATCCTGCCCACGAAGGCGTACTTTTTCACATTTAAAATGATTATTTGATGGTCCAAGCAGTAAAAACATAATAATATCAGAGATTTTAATGGGATTCCATCGTAAGCATATCCATCTTTTTTCTTCCCTTTTTTTTCAAATTTCTACAGACATACATGATGGTTGCTTGCAATGACGAGCCTTAACGTTTTCATCACCAGCTTCGACCAAAGTATACGTGTTCTGAATGACACAACGATACTGGGTCGTATTGTTGGTAAACCGGCCTTTATTCAAGTACTAGCACGCCTACAGTTGCGAAGACCAAAACTTTCCAGGGGCATTGTTGCAGGTAAAGCACACCGAGCAAAAGCTGACGCAGTCTGGTATTGAGAAGGTTAACAACCAATACATAAATTGCCACTTTCTTACCCACTTCCATGCTACATGGCATTTATGGTTTCATATGAGTGATAAATTCCTCTTTGTCCAAAACTGTTCGTGACATCTGATTATCAAGTAGCGAATGTTTTTGATTTATGTTATTGCAAGCGTACGTCGTCCCTACTGAGTGCTGTGTGTTACCTGCTGCATTGAAACTCATTTCATCAGTACATAATACAAAGATATGCATTTGCTGATGCATCTGAATGTGAGAACCTAAAATTGACTACATTTGGTCAATATGTTTTAAGGCTCTTCGTATGAAACGCAAGAGTTGTTGACCAAGAAATGACAATTTTTCCATTGTCAAAGAGCAGCACGTTTAGCTATTTTAGCAATCGTATAAGGAGGGAATCAGTATTTTACTGCTTCAATAAACATGAAACAACGGACATAATTTTCACATGTCGCATATTCCTTTTGTATCTCCATTTTGGAATGTTTTGATTTGTTGAAAATGTGGTGTACAGGGTAAATGACATGAGTCATCTAACCCGGCCAGTGGGAAACCCTCAAGTTTACTTACCAAACAAAATAAGTATGGCAGACGGAACACGCCATGAAATGCTATACTTGCAGGTCTGTTGAAAGCATTTGCGTGATGTTGTGCACACGTTCTTGCCCCGGTGTATCAGATGAGATTTTTTCGCTTTTTCAAAGTAAGCCCAACTTTTATTGGGAGGGCCTTGTGTTTAAAACCGGTGACTAGAGTTCCTCTAGGCGCATTTTCTCTTAAAGGTTGCGGCCCATGTCACGCCAGTAGCTGGTTCAAGATAGAATCAATGCCCACAGCTATTTGTGTTGTTCGAATGGCTTTATCTGTTTGGTGGTAGCGTATTTTCGTCAATCGTTCATTTTCACTGTAGTGTGTGGTACCTGGTGAAGTTTCAATATAAATGTATATTTTTCATGTTGGCTTATACCAAAACAAACATCAACGATTGTAAATGTAAAGATGTTTTAGGTATCGAGCGTCTGATTTTCTTGTTAGCCTGTAAAATAATTTAACTGTCTGTTGCAAGCAATTATTTTCAAGTTCTTTTCAGTTAGGCCTAAACTTAAGTTCTAAGTATTTAACCTTCAATATTTTTAACATCATTGTGTGCAAGCAGTTTTTCAATTGTTGCGAGACTTACCTTGAGTGACGAATGCCGAGCCATATTAACTGAAGTAATTTTTCAAATATCACTCAGTTACACATTCATCATGGATTGTGGTTGTGTGGTTAGGTTTGTACTAACTTTAGATCTAAGGATTAGCTGATAAGGATCGAAGGTATTCTTTTAGCATCATCATATCAAACACCGTCAAAATCAGATTCCTATTTAAAGTTCTGAGTCGTCACAGAATGAAAAACTACCTTCAACACATTGATATGACATCACTACGAAATTTTGTACCATAACTTGGATATGGCATATGGTGTTCGTGACCAAGCAGTTGACCGGTTGCGTAGAATCATGTGTGCTAGCATTTCATGCCAAGGATATGTTGGTGAATTATACTGATATAGTTTTCCCGAGCAATGTTATGCTGGAATATGTGACGTGAGAATTTTGATATAATTTTATGGATATCCATCCGTCATTCATTCATAATAATCATAATTATTCTTCAAGATTGAAAGCATTCAAGTAATTGGTGGTTGACATTTTTGAAATAAAATTTATTTGAAATAAAATTTTAGTTCCTGATGAAGAAATATACCGTTTAATTGGCTCTGTGTGGTCATTAAACTTGCCATGGCTTATTATCATTACGTACGTTTTCTGAAGTAATGTAATTCTTGAGTTTTGGTACCCCCAAAGCAGTACTCCCAAGTTTAAGTAGGGTCGTATCACAGAGTTGTATATTATTTGTAAGATGTAATAATAAAAATAATCTTTTAATCCGTTTATACCACCTATTGACTTTCATAGCTTGGATGATATTTCGCAATGTGACTGTTCCAGTTGAAATGTTTGTCAATTTGCAGACCAGAAACAAATAAATTCACTTACACATTCAATTAGAGTGTTTTTATTTGTATTTCAGGGACTGATACTTCTCTTTGTGCGTTATCGTAAATCATAAAATCAGGAATTTGTTTTCCTTTCTTTTAAAGACAACTGATTATATTTCATCCATTTACTTAAATTGTGTAGTTCAGCATAAGTATTCAAAGTTAGATTCCGAGTTATGTCAGACATAAGTAGATTTTGCAGAGTACTGACTAAAGTAGTAATATCAGCATATGCTAATGCTTTAAAAGGGTTAGATGCAACTGGTAGATCATTTATATGGATAATGAATAGCAGAGTACCCAGAATCGAGCCCTTGGAGGGTCGCCAGTGGTAGTTTTAATAAAGTTGATTTGGTGTCGCCTATTTCCAGGTATTGCTTACGGCTACATAAATAATTCCTTAGCAAATTTGATGCAGTACCTTTCATACCATAATATTCTAATTTTGAATTAATATCTTATGTTGTAGTGTGTTAAAAGTTTTTGATAAATCCATGAACACATACATTGGAATTTCTTGTTTGTCCATACTACATAATTCCCTGTCAATTGGTTCAATGGAAGCAAGTTCGGTAGAATGTAATTCTCAAAAAACCGTAATGGTGGCAGTAATATAATTGAAGTTGTTAGAAGTGTTCATTTAGTTGATTAAACACGAGTTTTTCAAAGATTTTAGAAAAATATGGAAGGAGAGAAAAAGGTCTGAAATTATCAAAGAGATGGATCATCTTTTTTGAATGGGGAATTAGCTTTATTATTTTCAACTTGTCCGGAAAAAAACCTGTGGCAATTGATTGGTTAAATACGAGAGTTAACACCTCAATTGTTTCATTTTTTTATGAATTTTAGTAGCTTAATAGAGATCCCGTCATGGCCGCAGCTGGTTTTGGGTTTTAGCGAGACAATAATTGTGATTACCGTGTCAATTGCAGAAGTATTGAAAGAACATTTATATTCACATTGCGTGTGTAGATAATTTAGAAACTCATTACTGTTATGGGGGGATATATTTGTGTGGCAAGTTTTGAACCTATTTATAGAAATATTTAAATATAAGTCATTGGCAAATCTTTGTTTATCATTGATAGTTTTACCATCAATCTTATCGAAATAAGGAAAGTTTCATTTCTCTTTATTTTGGTTCAGTACTTCTTTTATAGTTTCCAAGTATCCTTTATGCACCCTGTGCATCTTGCAAAACACGAAGCATAATATGTTTTCTTTGCTTGTTTGATATTGTTTCTCAAGATATTATTGCAAGTGTATTGTGAGTTAATTTTGCGCTGATAAAATTCTAACGTATTAACAGGAGTCTTTTTGAATTCTTTATACAGCCTGTTAGTGCGTGTTATTGAATTCAAGATTCGCTGTGTGATGCAACAAGATTTTTTTTTTATGTTTATGTGTGTTAAATTTTGCAGTTTTGGAAGGGAAGATATTTTCTAAAGCTTGCTTGCAAATAATTCCTAGCAAATCATAGTTCTCCGATGGGTTTACATTGGGATTTATGCCCATCATATTTAATAGATCTGATGCATTGATTTCTTGTCGGTTGTTATCAACTGTGTTCGATTTGTTCAATCTAATTGTGATATACTTTGGATTGGTTTGATGAACTCTACCACAGTCAAATGATGTGCAATAGATATATTCGATTACAGAATACCTGTAACTGAAGTTTGATTCAAATTTGTTAACTTCAGGAAATTATCGATTAATGTGCCACGTGTTTGAGATAATCTACTGGGTAAAGTTATCTAAAGGAAGAAGCTGATGGATGTGATTGTGTCAAAGTAAGTGTTCACAATATTTCTCTCGTTAATTTTGAATAAATCAATGTTGAAATCCCCATTTATCATAACCTGAATGTTTTTGTAACTCAGTAGATCCAGGGTAAGAGTTAATTCGTTTATGAAAGAATTATAATTGTCAACTGTATCTGTAGGGAGTGTATACACTTTACCAAGTATTCTGGGTTTTTTGAATCAGCTTACCACCAATCTCAAGAAATAGACCTTCCCATAAATCTGACACCTTATAAAGCAGAAGTTGTTTGGAATAATAAAAGTGTTTCAAGTGAATTGTAAGACCACAATGAGCTGTGCAGATTAAACCTTGGCTAATTACATGTAAGTTATAATTATATACATAAAGTTCAAAAGAATATATATATATATATATATATATATATATATATATATATATATATATATATGAAATGCATAAAATGGTATTCTGCAGTCATTTCGACTTGTTTATGCTCAAACTTTATTTGCAACACACACACACACACACACACACACACACACACACATATATATATATATATATATATATATATATATATGTATTTGTGTCTTTTTGCCCAGATTCACTTCCTAGTAGTCAATATCCTATTCCGCAGTTCGAACTCTTTACTCTCCATAAGCTAACCTGTCCCTGTCTAACCTGTATATATATGGAATTACTATTGTCTATATTGCCCACGTTCCTCTATAAAATTTTGACATAGGCTGTATCAGCCCAAATAAACTAAAGGGTCTTCAGCGGGTAACTACTCAACATGTTTCGGAGCCTTTTACCCGTACATGTCTCTCTGAGTAGCGGTTCCTTGCCTAAGCTAAATATTCAGCAAAGACATCCCACATAATAAATAAATATGAACGTGGCAATTGATGAATTAGCTAAATATGTGAAGTTTTGCTTGTAAATGCAGAGCTTCATATCAAAGAAGAATACCTGTCAAACAAACCACAATTACCAAATTTTCATATATATATATGTATATATATGTGTACACAGTCGAAATGACAAGTGCTAAATGCTAATCTGGAGTCTTTTGGATACATTTACATTGAACTTCTACTGTATGTGCAATATCTATTGACAGAAATACTAGATGTGATAAACCATTTCGGGATTTCCTAAAGCAATACTTTCTTGAAAGGTATATGTCAAGTGACCTTGACTTTGATCTTGACCCATAAGAGTCACATCGTGATTCCCGAAAGATGTGCAATTTTGTTTGATTCAAAACAAGTCAACTGCCTTCACATTTGTTGAAAACTAAGTAGTCAGGAGCCAACAACTCTATAAAGCAGTACACACGCATGTGAAGGTTTGCAATTGCATGCTTGGTTGCTACCCTTGACCTCTATATTGAAATTCCTGAGAATTTTCTGCAAAATGTTTACATGTAAATGGGTTAGACAATTTGCATGCCGTTTGATTAATGGGCTCAATATGAAGATTTTGTGACAACTCACATTTGTATAATGTACATATAAAGTCAACAGGTTAAAGGTCAAGATCATATGACCCTATGAAAAGTTTTCTTCAATAAATTTTCTTTGAATCAACTTTGACAAAGTTGGGGTCAAATTGTAGCTGTTCTGAGTGTTAATATTTTCTGATTTACATGTGAGCTGTGATGTTCAAAGCTCAAGGTCACTTAGCTGTTCAAAGGGAGGTTTTTCAGGAGCATCAGACAATATGTGCAATAACTTTGGGTTGACGTCTCAGAGCTTTTGTCACATTTGATACTTTCATACATATGCCGTCTAAAAGTCAAGATCATTTGGTAATATCGCGTTTCTCGTTTAAGGACTCATGTTGGTCCCAGTTTTAAATATCATATACGACTTTGATGGGACCCCTCACCATCAATCCATGAGGGAGTTTTTTCTTTCGTTTCTTTTCTTCTTTTTTTCCGTTTTACGCTGTTATAATGCGTCGACAGCTTTCCTTGTCATGCTGTGTCCCAAGGCGAGAAAAATTGTTAATTCGCTCTATTCTTTGCTGAAATTACTGACTTTCAGTATGCTCGTAATGCTCGAATGAACGGTCATGTTTTTAGGCCTATAAAAAGTTGAATTTTTGTGGGTCAAAATATTTGCATTTGTGGGTACCAAAAGGCTACAAAATAGGCCAATTGTAAGAACACGCTCATATATTGCTGCACGTGACGGAGAAAAGCTCAGTCAAAGTCAAAAATTTGTTTCCAGATAATATTTACAAAGCAGTTAAAACTTTCACTGATTGTATCCGGTAGGTACCACGTCAAGGCTTGACTCGGCTTGCTTTTTAAACTTATTCAGTTCCAAATTTGTGGGATATATACCTATGAAAAGTGGTAGGCTGAATGACATGTGTAATTCGAAGAAAGTAGCCTCGCATTATGTATGCAGTTTTGTATACGTGTACCAGCTGCTGTCATGGCTTGACTTGGCATGCTCTTGTAACTAATTTCTTTCCATTTTTGGGGATTTTTTTTGTAAAAAACAGTACATTCAGATTTAGACCACCATTGTCAAGACCTCCGTGTCTAGCCAAATATGCCCGACACTATTCGGTTGGGTTGCTCATTCAGTTATTTCCCAAAAATGACAGTCCTGGTTGCACCATCTATCGGATCCTATAGATCCGGTGGTGACACCCAGTGCACATGCTCGCTTGTTCTTCCTTTCTCCTCGATGATTGGTCAATTGACACCACCTGCATGAAGGAAGCGAGGTGGTCTGGTAGGTTTCTCTGGTGGTTGAGAGTAAGTATACTTACTCATACCAAACTTAGTAAACATTTCACGTATCAGTGATGTAATGCTACCTCCCGACAACCATTGCCGAAATACAAACACTTTGGAGCAGGATGCAATGTTACAGGCATACTGACCAAGGACCACTGAGACCAACAGACTGTGGGGGACCATCAGTCTGAGTGAGGAGGTAACATCTGAAGGGAAAACCTCAGGAACCGTCCACATGTGACAGAGACTAGCACATCCCTCTCACTGGGCACAGGACTCTTTACTTTGTGGGATAAGCCGTATCCATAGCAAGGAAGGTCAAACCCTTAAAGGCTGTAGATGGATATCGAGCAACTTGGTTCTTTGCAAGGAAGCCCAAGTGAGGCCTCAGGATCACCTGGGAGTGGTCAGGTGACCACTAGATTTGGTCATGTGCTAGAGCATAGATCTTGCCTCTTCTAGCATCCATAAGCAGTGTTAAGAGGAAACAAGTTTTTCACATCTAGTACTTGAGGTCCCCCAGTCAGGGGTCCTCTAGACACTCAGAGGGCCCCTTCTTTAAAATGATTAAGACCACGTGGGGGTCCCACCACATTAAGATGTGCCTGTTAGCCAGTCTGTTAGTGTAGAAGAATGCAATGAGTGCCAACATGTAAGAATCACTCCCGATGCAAATATCCAAAACATTAACAAGAGTTCAGCAGATGGTTGGTCATAAACCCGCCATGGTTCTCAAGCCCTGACTGGAATAGCAGGAAGTCGGCAATGTGTCTGGTGCAGAAAGACCATGAATGTATTGGTGCACCAATCAGAAACCACTGTCCAATGAGCTGAATAAACCATCCAAGCCCCCCCCCCCAGCCACTAAGTCCTAGAAGTAGAGAAGTACTAGGCACATTGCCTAGTGTCCCAACCAGTCTAAGTGATGGGATGTGGACTGTGCTGGCAAAATGCCCAATGCCACCTGGCTCTCCACATGGCTCCCTGTCTGGACCATTATCTTTGAAATTCAAGTACATCGCCCATTCCTTGCACTGCAGGGCTGCCACCACCCACTGTGGGGTCTCTATCCTAAAAGATGTGTACGTGTCCAGCATTGACATTTCTAAGAGCCAACGCCAACCACTGTCCCATTTGGGGACATGTTAGAGTAGGTTGTAGAAGTGGGGCAAACCAGGATTCCCCTCCTGCTCTTTTGCATTCTTCCTCAGTAGTTTCTCCACTGCCTCTAGGAATGGTGATGGTTTGGGTTCCTGCATGGGGGGCATGAACCATTTGGGTTCACAGCACAAGGGAAGCCTGTCTTTTCCAAAGGGCAGTGAATAGCCCTGTCTCAGGGCATTCAAGATGAAAGAATCGTCAGTAATGCACTCCCATTGAGCACAAAAGGTGGGAAGACAACTGCTGACAGGGCACCCTGAGACGTCCGTAGCAGTAGCAGAGGCAGCCCTGAGACAGGGAGGGGGGGGGGTCTGGCAAGAAAGAAGCAAGAGACCTCAGGCTTGCCCAACTTCTTCACTTACTGAACTGCTTGCCCTTCTCAGATCACTTCCTACTCTTCCTGGGTGCTCATGCCAATGGCCGGGGGGGGGGGGGGATGCAGGTTGCAAAGCAAGTAGCCCTGGTCTGAGAGCCATTCATTGTGGCAGCAGTGGCCAAAGCAAGAGCAACCTAACAGAGTCTCTGAAAGTCTTGGTCCAGGATCGCTCAGTGGAGCAGGCCCAAAGGTCCTTCATCCAGTGAGCAATATCCCCAACCCTCTCTTCCACAAGCAGGGTGCTGAAGACGAGAAGCCCCATTCATGCTCTGCAAAAAATCAGGTCAGGCAGTTTCTGTTAATGGAGGTATTCATCCCTTCCTAACAAATGCAGGTTCACCTTGAGCATACAGGCCATCCTAACATGGTGATCAATTGCCTTTGCAAGTACATCGTGAGTAAAGTCGCATTGTCAAGCCAGTCCCCGACTCCCTCCTTGACCCAAGCAGAGTGCTGGAAGTCCTCGGAGAGAGACCTGCAGGACACCAAGAAGTTAGAGTATAACACTATAAGGTCAGAGCCTCTGGCATCCTCCTTGTGTCTCCAGAAGTGGTGCATCAAATTTCTCAAAATCCAAATCAAATGGAAGATTATATGAGTGAAACATCTGCTCAGGTGCAGAGTAAAACTTCCCTTGAATGTGTGGCAAAAAAAGGAGTCTCCCTTGTCGCAGATAGCCAGAAGTCACACAGCTACTTAGGGTCCATGAATCTTGGCCATCAACTGATCATAGAACTAGAATAAAGAGGGCAAAAAGAGGATGGGAGCTGTGTGCTGCGCATCCTCCTGGGATAAGCCCTGGTGAAGGCCCCTTACCTCTCCTCCCTTGGGGGACCATGGCTAATGTAGTGTCATTTCCACTAGGTGGTCCAAAACCAGCAATGCGATTCTAATTTTACTTGACTGCATGGAAAACCAGGTCACTTGCTTATTTGGCACTGGGAGGCTGACAGCATGGGAACTTTTACATGTTTGATGTGGCAGGCATACCAGACATCAGAAAGTATTTTGACTTTTCACAAGAAAATAATCACATCATTGCATAACATAATAAAGTGCACTAACAATACACATACAGCCATTTGTAGCAGGATAGATATAAGTATATATGATTATATATATATACATATATATATATTTATATATATATACATGTACATACAAACATACATACATATGAACAAAGTGTGGCAGGACACACATCTGGGCATATTTACAATGAGTGTTAGGATAAGCCTCACTGAGGATAGAAAAGCGTTTGGTGTTTGGCAGCAAATATTCCCTCTGTTATGAGTAAAGTGAGTGTGTGTGTAGATGGTGAATAGTGAAATATACCTTCTAAATAGTTGGGAACTTCATTATTGCTTTATCTAAAGCTACATTTTAGAGCTTTAAGCTTTAACGTATCTT
Source organism: Hermodice carunculata (assembly GCA_964020975.1). Taxonomy (NCBI): domain Eukaryota; kingdom Metazoa; phylum Annelida; class Polychaeta; order Eunicida; family Amphinomidae; genus Hermodice; species Hermodice carunculata. The sequence continues at coordinate 98,029,146 of OZ026615.1, read as the reverse complement.
AAACTTTGTGAATATTTAATTTCCCGAAAAAGGTGCTTTGGTGTGAACACCATATCTGGCATTACACTAAAGACAGAATACTATTTTGCAAAGTACAAATATTATCATGAATGAAACCCCAACAAATCATAGAAAATTTTACTCTTTTGCTGTAAACTTTACTGACTGACAAGTAGGGAGAATTAAAAGGTGATAGGCCTAACAGGTCTCTTTTTATTTTTGGCAGAAGTAATGAAATTTGTGTTTTGGGTGATTAGGCTTATACATTTTGGAAAAGAACTAGTATCTACAGTTAATGATGAATATTTCTAAGGTTGAGAGGACCGGTTTAAAACCACCAGTTGCCTTTTATGGGTGACTGCCTGTCTCAAGTCAGGAGTGAAATTTGTTTCGTCACATTGGTATTGGAAGAGAAATGTTGATGCTTTGGCAAGTCTGGAATCTCTTTGCTGTCATTGTTGGGTTTGGAATTAATGAATATGGATCATGTTTTTCTGTACTATTTAAATGTGAAAAGAAGGTTGTATATCAACAGTGAACCCTCAGCAGGGACATATTTATTAATTCTGTGGAATATACCTACAATTTTGGATAGTTGTTTCCTTTTTTTTCAAATGAGTATTTAAATTAAGCTTTTCTTGTATTTGCAAACCCAGAAAATCAAATTCAAATGCTCTGCTGATAAGAATTTGGTCAAGCTTTAAACTTGAATCAAAATTTAACTTCTATGGAAAGGTAAATATCATGCATTTCATTTTGGCAGTATTGAAAAATACTATGTTTGCTGCTAACTTATCATACGCTTTGTTCAATTTAACACTGGTAGAATCTAATGCCAGAATAAATTAGTGTATGGGGAATTTCTCAAGGAAGTAACATGGAAGTATAGTATGGATATATAGAACAGGATCAAATTTTGGTTTAAGCATATTTTACAAAACAATTGGGGAACATGGTTGACCCTTTATAAATTCCTCTTGTAATAGAATCAAATTTTGTTCAGGCTGAGTAAATATCATTGCCTAGATTACAAAATGGGGCCAAGGATAGATACCTGTATAAAACTTACAAGATTGTTCCAAAACCTGACTGTGCCACAATCTCTTGGTTCCTATGGACCTGGTGGTGACTCCCAGTGCACATGCTCCCCAACTGTCCTTCCCCTTTTTGAACCATTGCTGGCTTGCTCATTTGAGTTGATGCTCGGTGAGCTTTTGTTCACCATCACTGTTTTATTGCTTTACACACGTTGCCTTCTGCAGAAGATCGTTTTTAGCGATCCAGAAGTCTTAGAAGACCTACATCGCTAATATTCGTCCTGTGGAATAATTGGGAGTAGAGCTGGTCATTTGGCTTGATACCTCAATTTTCAAGATAGTGTCTCGATGTACAGGTCACAGAGAGCTGGAAGACAGTGCACACCAACTCATGCTGCCTTTGGGCAGTGAGCCATAGGTGTTGATCCAGTGACAAATTTGCACACATCCTTGGTGGATGAAGGGCAGAACCTGGACTCACAGAACCTCTATGTGGTAGCCTGCGACAATCATCAGTATTGCTATGGCTGCTGCATCTGGTTGGATCAGGTTTGTTCTCGTGAATGAATGTGCAAATTCTGTGCACACTGGGCAATAGACAAATGGTGGGTCTAAGAGCAGGCACAGAAAAATGGTGATAGCGCAAGGCATAGGCAAACGGCTGTAACTGCCAAATACCGAGTTTTAGAATCTGACTGCATTGATTCTTCACTCGCAACACCACTAGATAAGGTAAGGTGTACCCATGTGGCTCACTCCCAGACTCAGATAGTTGCAGTCTCTTCACCACCCCCACCCCCACCCCCACACACACCCCACCTCCAGAGTAAGGAGAAGAGGGAAGATAGTGACAAGAAGGGCAGCCAGAGATCTTTTTGGGAGGTCAAGAGTACCTGCTCACCCCCAAGAGGACCAGTGCATCTTGGAGTCTATGGCCCTGAGTACACAGTTGTAGGCTGATATGTTGCATGTACTTCCTTTGAAGAAGTCAGCCAAGTGCAGATTGAAAAGGTTTTGAGATCTTGGTCCTCTGGGTCCAAGTGCTTGAAGCCAAAATGGTGTAAGTGAGTCCACAATGGACACTAGCCAGTTCCCGTCCAGGCATCTTGCAATCTCAGCCAGTCCAAGTGCTCGGATCATAAGTCCATGCAATCCAGACCAACAAAGCCAGGACAAACTTCAAGGAACCACTTTATGGCAGCCTGAAAGATCATGACCACTGTTTTGGCTGTCCCCAGCACCTTGGCGACGTGTACTCTTGTGATAAAACATGTCGTTTTTGATCTGGTTGAGGACAGCCAAGTGGCTGTTCTATGAACAGGCCCAGAGGAAGAGCAAGAGAGCCAGCCATTAGTGGCAGATGTTTGCAGCTTAATGCTGGGCCTTGGACTCTATGTCCATTGAATTTTCTCGTACAACTCCCAGTTTCAGGAGCTCAGATCATAAGTTCAGGCAAACTGGAGAGAGACGGAAGGTACCGAAGTCTGTGGTGGTGCCTTTTGCCATTTTTGGTTCTTTGGCTCTATTGGAAGTGACCCCCCATGACCCAAGTTCCCCCTTCATTGCCTCCAGCTGCAGTGCCAGCTTTGCTTCCTGAACCTCCAATGGATCCACCCCGGAGTGAGCAGCTGGTGATCCCACTGATTCCTGCCTTTGAGCCAGGTGCTCTGCTTCCCTTTTTTGAGAGGTAAGCAAAACTCGAGTGCTCCACAAGGAACAGTGCTTGCAGTTGGAGACCTCTTCTTCTTCCACCATTGCCAACACTGCCAGAGAGTGTGGGCAGACTCTGTAGGCAGAGCAGCTTGCTGCTTCTGCCTTGAGCCAGCTCTCATTTGGCCCAAAGGCTCGGGAGACCCTGAACTCTTTCAGGACCTCACCTGCCAACAGACATTTCAGTTGGCAGCTATTGGTCACTTTCAAGTGACAATAATTTTCATTATTTGATCAGTAAATGGCAAGGCTGTTGTTTTGGTTGAATAGATTTTTAAAAATAAAAAAAATTTTTGGAAAGGATATGCTAGTTTTGATTGTGTCCCATATTCTTAAGTATTGTGTTTGACCCTTTTATGTAGAGAATGGTAATAACTTTGAGAGTAGTATTAACTTTTTTGTTCATTTATTTTATTATTTCATTATTTCTTCACAGAATTTCATTATATACTTAGAGTTTTTGTTTGAGGGTGTTAGAATGAGGGTGGAGATGAGGGTGCATTTCTGTTTTTTGTAAAGATTGTAACGAAATTTGATGGATTTCAGAATAAAATTGATTACCCATGGACAAGCAAGAAATGGTATTTTTGAAATCCAACAAATTTCGTCAAAATGCCGTGCTATTCATGCAAAAGTGGAGGTTCACACACACGAATGTGGTGTAACAAGTGAGGAGGGAACGAGCAAGTACGTTTCAGGTTTGAATTGTGAATGCAGGTTGGAAAGCAAGAGGCTTGTTTTCATTAAATGTTCCACCATGAAGGGGCCACAACTGATGGAGCCAAAGGCACACTACAAGTAGAACACACCACAGATTTGGGTGCCATCTCAGGTGCATAGAGATACCCAGATGTTCAATACAAGCTCTCTGAACTGGAAGAACAGGGAATTGGCAGGGGTTCGGTGCTTCAGGCTACTCGGATGTTCAACCCAATGTCTAGGAGTCAAGAGCTCTGGGAATTTGCCAGGGTGCCAGGATGCGTAGATGAGGAACCATAGGTGTCCATTGTGGCTTTACCATCTTGGCTGCCTTGGTTTTAGAGTGCTTGCAAGCAGGGGATCAGGGCAAGAAGATCGGACAAGGATCTGAAGTGGTCGGCTTAGGGGGAGGAAACAGTTGCCTGATCAGATCCATTTGCAGCTGTTGGTTCCTGTGTGGTCATCGTTTCCAAGACTGCTGAGCGTCTCAAAGCAGTGGCCCAGGAGCCTCTGGTTGCCCCCTAAGGGTGCGCCAGGACTCAGAATCCTCGCAACTGGATCCTTTGTGATCCCACTTGTGACTGTGCTGTTTCTTTTCCCTATTCCCCAGGGGTTTTCAGATGAAGGAGTAGCAGCCCCCTGAGCCTGTGGGTGAGCCACACGGGTTAGCTTGCACGTCTCAAGTGGCCTCACTGGGGAAGAAGACAGGTGGAGTCATACATCATGGCCCTGTGTTTAACAGCACACTTATGTCTAGCCCTCTTGCTTTTCCTCTGGGACTGATCGTAGAGCAGCTACTTGTTGTCTCCCTATCTAACACAAGACCTGCATGTACTCTCTTGAGAACACACACAGCTAAGTTGTTGGCGACAACCAAAACAGTGGTCACTGTCGTCCCACGCTGCCATGAAATAGTTCTGAGAATCCATTTCTGCTCTCTACCCAACAAGGGAGAAGGAGAAGTGGTCTCTGACTCCATACCCACAGCACGCTGCCAAGCAGCAATTGGCTGACTGCCACTGTTCTCCCTCTGTTTGCGATTTGACCCGCCAGAGGCAATCTGGAATGGATCGGAAATTTAAATGTGGATACATCGGAAAAATAATGTAACACAATATTTCTGAAAATGAAATTCACCAGACGTGACTGTAATGGGCATCCCCTGAAACCAAACTGAAATCATACAATAATTAGGCTACTTGTGTACACTACATTGCACAAATCTTATATGCACACGATCGTAAAAGATTAGACCACTTAAACTCAGGCACCTAATCCAGAACACTATAGACACAGAAGGCGCTAACTGCAAAATAACACTTTTGAGAAATTTCAATTTCAAAATTATTAATTAATTAGTAATCTTTAAAAAATCTTCGCTGATTTGCTATAACGTCAAATGAAAGCCTATACAAAGGTAACAACTTACACATAGAATAAGTAGAATGGAGCATCTTATGTTTTAGATTGACTTTTTTGCTTAATTTTGTGATGGCACCTTCTATGTTCTTTTAGTGCTAGACGGAAAAAACGTTAGATGGTTTCAAGACAAATAAGCCCCTTCTATCCCAGAAAAGGACAAGTCCATCACTTTAAAAACAGAAGGGGCTTAAAGCAGTTGGCTCTTTCTGTTATGATGATGATGCATGCCTATAGCTGCTTCAGTGTAGCCATTTTCCCAATGGCACCTTCTGTTACTACCGATACCTCATGTTTTATAGGAATATATAGTACCATAAGGTGACAAAGTGCTTTAATTTTTTTGGGAGTAATGTTTAAACTCGGTTATATTATTCAACTAAGAGGAGCTTATGTTGAGTTACAGACTATGTAAAAATACAGCTAATAAAATCCATTTTTCTACATTTTTTAGATAGCAAAAATGTAAATAAAATTCATGGAGGACCTTACGAAATGTCTTAATTTTGCGATGGTGCGAAACTTTAATTTTTGTTAAATTTTCAGTTAGCACTCTCTGATTCTATGGGGACGTTCATGTAGCAATATTTGAATGGTCACTTTGATAAAGAAATCAAGTAAAATGGTTGACAAGAACTCACATCTTCGTTCACTCGTTTGTCTCTAAATAGTTGTAGTAAATCACTGTGGTCAGTTTTGTTTTATAATCTTATTTAAATTTGTAAAACTGATTCTTTTTTCCTGTTTCACTATTGTAAACATTGGCAAACAGGCTCGAGCAAAAATGATGGATCGCGTATATTGTTTATAGGGGGACACTTGAGATACATTTATTATATTAGTATGCTTGGATACCACTACAAACTTTTTTCGGTTTTGTCACTCAATCGAAAGATGATGTCAGACAGGAAATAAGCCCAAAGAACAATGAAAATAAATCCTGAAAAACGACGTTTTTATTATATATAAATCACTATTTTTGGCACGCATTAAGTCTTTTTGTATCTCCAGAGTGACTGCCTATGTCTTGATGTTTACAATATTTCATGGCAAGCACATGATGGAGAATTGTCGTGCAAACAATTTTTGTTCTGCTGTATTCTAACATCTGCATGTAATTAATTATTAAATTATGTCAGTTTTTCCTTGAGCAATTCGTGTGCCCGCCCTGATGTGACCTCAAATTGTCGATGATGACGAATATTGATAATACCTTGGACATATTAAGGGTTAAAGTTTGAAACAATAACGCCTTAGAAAGTCGATGGTGACTAATATTAATAATATACGGGACAGATTAAGAGTTACAGTTTCAAACATTGACACCTCCGAATGTCAATAATGTCGAACATTGATGATGTCTTTGACATAATTAGCATTATTTTGTTCAAAGAATCACTCATTTAAGGGTTATGTCGAACAAAGGATAAACTGCCCGGCGAGGAATGCAATCTGAATGCTGCAGGCATATCTTAGGTAGGCATCCGTACAAACGTGAACGAGACACATCTTTGGAAAAGTATTGCCCTTCCATGTCTAACATACGCCTTAGAAAGTGTCCGTTTATATCCCTCCATACAACGTTTCCAGTCTTTCCAGCTTCAATTATAAAGCAAATTCTGAGGTTCGATAAGAGATTGCACAATTCTACTGGGCCCAGGTTGACAGTTCTCATATCTCGCCTGTTTCTTATACGAGATTTTCGAATCACGCTTCCATGGTATGATATCATCCAGCCAAAAATTATACCTCTAGATTATAAAACAGCAATGCTGAATATCCAGCCTTTTGTGCAGTGCACACACAGGTCTATGAAGCTTTGTAAAGCAGGAACAATAATAGGGAAGGATAAGATATGCACAAAATCAAAAGAGTTAAACGAATTGAAGTTTGTGTGAATGCTGTGCTCGTTGCTGGACAGTAATTATATGAGAACATAATTGATACATATATTGAACAAAGACGACGAGGAATTGTAACCATGTCTGGTGCCACATCGGCAAAAATTGTGTACTATAAAAGCGTTTCCTTGACTACACTATACCTGCACATGCACAGTAGCTTTAAGGCAAAAATCCCTAGAGAAGGACAGATAGAACACTAGAAAAGAAGATTTGCTTCAAAGCAAATCTGTCTGTGTGCCTATAAAAGTTGTAAATATTAAATGCTACAACTTTTATCCTTTGGTACTTCACACTACATTAAGATTATGGCTGGATGCAAATTTCAAAATACACATGACCTTGACCTTTGACCTTTACAGGTCACACGTAAATTCCGCAGTGCTACAATACCCACAATTTAAGCCCAACATGAACCCAATCGGATGAAAATTGACCAAGTTATGGCAAGATGAAACTTTCCAAGGGCAAAATGACTTTGACCTTTGCAGGTTACATGTTCTTATAAAATGTACAGTGTTGAAATATTTACAATATGAGTCCAACATGATTAGAATTGGATGGAAATTGGCCAAGTTATCACTGGATGAAAACTTTCAAATGTCCAAATGACCTTGACCTTTGCTCTTTACAGGTCACATTAAGTTTAAAAAATGTGCAGTGTTACAATAGCTACAATTTGAGCCCAACATGATCAAAATTGGATAAAAATTGACCAAGTCATGGCTAGAAGAAAGCCACCATCAAAAGTGGCCTTTGACCTTGAGATGACCTCTACCTGAAGTGAACCCCGACCTCAAAAATGACATTTTGGCCTAAATTGACATTTGACCTAAAACTGACCTTGGACCTTGACATTTGAGATGACCTTTACCTTGCTATGATCGAACTCCTATACACTCGGAACCACATCTAGTATAGTATATAAGATATTGAAGATTTAAAAATTTAATTAGCCCTCATTTGCATAATTTTGAAAAGCATGACCTCTTATTAAAAAACGACCAGACTTCATGTATAGAAGTATAATTGTGCCAAGTTTGGAGTTTCTACATGTAATACTTTCAATTGAAATGTCGGACAAATTTGCCGGTAAAGAAAGAAAGAAAGAAAGAAAGAAAGAAAGAAAGAAAAAAAAAGAAAGAAAGAAAGAAAGAAAGAAAGAAAGAATTCCTAGAAAAACAATATGTCTGTACTGGCACACAGACATAATTATATATTTTATAAAGCATACCATCATGACATTTAAATCAAAACGCCTTTCGGCGCCCAGAGATATAACAGAGTGGAGCCAGCCAAAACAGCTTATGCTGCTGCATCACTATTCGAGTGCTCAATCCATGATTTCGCAGGTACCTCTTCCTTTATGCAACCCATATTGAGTGTCTGGTGCCTTGTTACTCCAATTACAGAAAGTTTAAGAGGTTTTGCATGAACCTAATTCACAGATATTGGCCCGAAATTATTGGGTACATTTGGGTTCAGCGTGCCTTTATTGCTAATGGACACCCGGGAATGGACAATATGATCCCCGGCTCTAAGATACATGGAACGACACTATACTGTATCATAATGGAACACAGATCAGCCAGATGTATACAGATTTAAACTTGGACGCCGTGCTACAAATATCTATTGTAGACCCTATCGGGACCCGACGCTGTGTTACATCTTGTGCTATGTATCAACTCCTTGTCTGCATGCGATCGTCATTAGATACCCTTGCGTCAGTAATTTTTTGCATACTTCCAACAAGTTCTTTAATCTTATTATGTTAAGGCACCAGGACGCCATTATCCTACACGGTAATTTGATGGAACGTTACTAAGCCCGGAGATATCAAGTCTGAGTTTGGCTTTCTGTGGTTCTTTTTCTTTAACTCGCTCCAAAAACTCCCATAATATTCCAGTATGAAAATGCATATTTAACTTTTGACTATCTCTATCGATGATTTACTGTACTTTATTTTGCCATAACTAGCATCTGAACTGATTTTTGTCTGCTTATAAACGGTTAGACATTTAAAGTCTCGGGCTCACTGTCACCTAACCATGAAGCCCACCCAAACCTTTGCCTCTCCCGCTAAGTTTGAGTTTGGTTTTTTATTGTTTTCTTGTTTAACTAACTTAAAATGCCCGTCGCATTTCAAGCATGAAATGGCAAGTTTATCTTTCAGAAATCATTGTCGATGAAACTTTGCTTATATTTCCATGAATAGCATCTGAACTACGTTTTGATCACTCACATGATTACCGTTACTTAGCCATAAAGCTACCAAAACCTTTCCTATCCCGAATAAAACGTCGAGTGCGCACCAGTGATGCTTAAGTCTAAAAGTGTTCTTGGGTAGCATGCTGGCTTTGTGTGTGAAGGAGTTAACAGCGTCAGATCCTACCATTCCATGCTTTACCCACCCACCTTTAGCTAGGAGGGATATATTCTGAGCAACTCCATCATTTCGATAAAAAGTTTGCCATACTATACAAATTTATAGAAGATTACCTATTTCATTTTACATTGCCCACACATATCTTCTGCCCATTACAGTATGCAATTGTAAAACCTTGGGATTTCCGTCTACATTTACTTTTACAACCTCTTCTGTAATTACCAGATATCTTGGCTTAACCTCCAACATTAAGGGCAATTTCTTCTTTAGCCTACGTCCTAGTCGGCCTTGCAGTATGTAATTATACGTTTTCTCCGGTCTCAACCCGTAGAAATAAGCTCGGTACTAGAAATTGCATGTCTGTACACGGGTTCAGAGTGTCAAGGTGCCACCCATAAATAAGCAATTCCTGCTTTTTACTTAGCTCAGGTTGACAGAATCTTGACGCATTGTTCCGTTTCGATTGCACTGCGACAGCCGTTTTGGTCATTCATACCATAGACTCGCACGTATCTACCTTGTGGTTGAATTGTTTGTTCTACTTGTGGTTAATGTTATCATTGTGTTTCTTGTTGCAGTTGGTACCTTCGTTTAAAACTTTGCCATGAGCAATCAGGCGGGATACAATCAACCTTTGTGTAAGCCTTTGTGTTCCAAAATCTGACTCTCAGGCAACATTTTACCCTGTTAGATTGGCTGATCAGTCTGCTACTCTAAACCGTGCAACATAATGTAAATGAACTAGCAATGGTTGTAGCCATGTAAGCTTTTCTTCTCTAACTTTTTACCTTATAACGCTCTGCCTTTTTCCTTCCGCTCCACTGGTATGCAACTTTCATGCAGAACCGGCGAGGCACTTTCAGGGTGTTGTTTTATATTTATCTCTTGTGTGTGTAGTCCGAAGTAGCCGTAATTTTAAATGAAACCTTTTTTTTCCAATATTTTTCTGAGTTCCTTTATTTACAATATGCAAGTGGTACATCCAACAAATGATGCGACTTGCAGCTGACATACAGTATAATACAAATGAAAGTACATTGTGTGCAAAATTTGAATTGTTGCTGCGAGTTGTTAAATACGAAGTATAATGTTGGAGTGTGTAAACATACCATGTAGAGTATACATTTTTTGACTTATTCATAGTACCATTGTTATGATTATGACGTACAGAATGGATTCAAAAAGTTTATTCATAACCATTGTAAATGATGATATAGCACACACATTACAGTGATTACTGCTGTAGGTGTGATAGTTTAAGTGGAAGTCCTTTTCGCAAGGTTTCCCACGTTGCTTTATATGTGTATTTCTTGCTTTTACTGCACTACTGTGTTCAAATACAGAAATTTCATTTTTAACAGGAATAAAATGATGTCAAGTTAATATTTTCAGAAGTAAATCTTCGTAAATAGATATAATATTATCCATACAAAATACATCAATTCAGGTTGTTTTTTGGGAATGTCAAACAGACCAAATATTATATTTCCGGTGCAAATGTGACGCTTTCATTCATGTTTGTTTCCCCAAAATCAGATAAATGATTCCTAAAATAATTTGAGGTAGGACACAGTCCTAAAATTTTTGAACTATTGTTTATCTATGTTCTCCACATATTTTACGTATTTCATTATCTGTAATTCCAATTTTATATGACCCGTGCTTGTTCACAATTATCCGATGCATGATTTTGATTTGAAATGCTTTGAACTTTGTTTCTATTGTAGTTTTGAATGAGAATGAATTTTTTCCAAAATAAAGCAGTGTTACATAGAGTCTAGCTCTGGAAATATGTCAAGCCACTTTAGAGTGCATGAAGGTTCACTTACCTCACTACTTTCTATTATTACCCAGTATATATCTTTGCATTTTAACTGATCCAAAGAAAGAGATTTTCAATTTACGAAAAAAAATAATAATAAGGCACTGCGGATAGTCACTTTTTTTTCTTTTAACAATCTGCTTCCATTAATATAGAATCGCAGACCGTGTTTGTAGATACTCTTGAAAATTTGGCACAAACCAGAATTTGTCATTTATCTGTTCTAGCGTAAGAAATCTTCCATTCTGATTTACACTATCATTGATATATTTTTTTCCTTTATTACACCATTTTCTGTGGAAAATGTGCTTTTCTGCACAAATATATTATCATTAAATCAGAGCATTTCTTTATGTACAAAAATAGGTGTACTTGCTTGATATAGGAATAAGAACTCATTCCAAGCTTGTATGATATGAAGATAAAATAATGGTATTTGTGTCCAGACAGAACTAATGGAGTTTCGACTTTGAAACAAGTCATTAATATTGATACCAGGAAAAAACATTCCTGAATGGCATGCTCCCAGTAGCATTTTAGGCACTGAGGAGCCGTTTGACCCATGTGATTAATAATGATTTGACCTTTACCTCAATATTTGGTGCCTAGAGACCGCCATGACAAGTCTTTTGGTACACAACCTTTCTTTTAACTTTAGGAATGTAACTTCCCAAGATATACATATGAATCTTTATAAAATATCAAATTTACATTCTACTGATACATGAAATTTTCATCGCGTTCTGACAAAATACTTCGATGCGCGAGAGTGTGGGCTGGCAATAAATTCTACAAAGTGCAAATTGGCCCTCCACACCTACTCAGTACCACACACACATGGAATCAAATCTTGATTGGTCTACTTTGGTTAACATGGTGACGAACTATAGGGCAACAGGGCACACATACTGCCAATGGCTATGGTAACGATGATAAACTTCCTGATTGGTCTGGAAGTCCATGCGAAGAGTGACAGTGCAGCTTTATTACCCTTACAATATATAGCAATTTGTGGTCCAGGGGCAGACCATAAGTATAGTCGATTGAGTACGGCGCCGCGTCTGCTTAAGAGACACGTTTCTCGTAAACCAACATAATTTCGATATATTTCGTCTTAGTGAAATGTGACAGTGTCGGCAATAATTAAATCAGTGCAGGTTCTCAACTACACAGGCACGACAGGGATAATGTTGGGACGAAATTGAAATCCCTGATCACAATTGCTTCTCAGTATGTGATTTGTACAGATGTCCAAAAAAAGTGGATTTGGAGGTTTTTGAAACGCTAACTAATAAAGTACCAATGTTGCCTCTCAAGGTACAATTACTTTTGTTGGGTAAAATGAATTTTGATGAGAAAGGGACTTTATACAAAACCTTATGTACTACATTGAACAACTCTGTCATATGAACATACCTTTTTCAAGAACTACCCATGTCTGACTTACTGAAAAAGGTTTCTACCTATTAGTAATGTAGAGTATGATAGCGTCTATGGAAATAGGAAATATTACGAATTGTACGGTTTTATATAATGCGACTGAAAGATACTCTAATTACCCTTTGGGCAACTTGGGGTACAGTTACCCTGATGTCGTCACCATGGTCACACTCGTTCGTTGCAAATTTCGACAACTGCCGTTATGCCCTGAACTGATGTGATGATGCGAGATTCTTCAACAATGTAAACCCAACTTTCAGTTACGTACTGCCATGGCCACAGTTCCTGTAAGATAGCAGACACAATAAATATGATCCAACAGCGCTCCTCAGTGCAATTTGGGTGCGCCCACAGCATATCCAGAAAATTGCTGGCCCAATGAAAACTTGCCACTGAAAGAATTAGCATACCAATTAACAATAAAGAAAACAACAATAAGATGCAGTAATTCAACAGACTGCTTTCTTTGTCACTATATGCTCATCAATTACATAATTATTCGATTACACATATTTTAGCAGCATTACACCATATATTGAAAACATGCAGGTTTCTGTTCTGCAACTGCAACCTTGTTTTGTTTGGAATGACAATGCAGACAGCTACATGTTAACTTGCAAATGGCATACTATAGTAAGTGTGAAATATTGTAATCGTGCTTTTCTGGTATGTGACTTTAACACGTAATACCGCTTAGTGGTTATCTGCACATTCGTACCAGCACAAAATATGTTAATGGTACATTTCCCAAATAGAAAATGTCCATCGAGTATTTTGTCCAGTTCCATGGTCTTACACTGGTAACTGTAAATGTTTAATAATGAAAATCCTAGTCATTCAAATAATTCGCCTGTCATACAACATCATAATTCTACGAAGATGAGATTTTCCTTCTGTTTACAGTATCATAGACATTTTTATCTTTTACTTCATCACTCAAAAGTTATTGTTGAATATATGTCATCTGTCATCATCAGCTCGTGGATTCTAATAAACAAGCTCTAAAACAAAAATATGCAACCAAGCATACATATTTTATAGCTGTTTCTCGTGCACATAGTCCGGCAGAAGTTTGGGTTCACCTGACACTAGTGTCTATAGTTTTTATCTTGCTTAATTTATGACTACTGGGTCACACAAAGTCAAAAACTGCCGGGGGCATCTTGCAATCCTTGAGCATTTTAGTATATTGATGTTTATACATTTATCCCTCCCCTTATCTCCATATATGCTTTTTTTCACCCCACACTGACAATTCATTTCAAAATAATCACTCAAATTTTAAAAGGATAAACTCTTACCTCCAAACAGATTGCACAAAACAAAACAAAATTGTGTTCCATACTGTGACTTTTAGGTACTTTGACCTTTACATGATCTTCAACTGCTAATTGTTCTATTAGTTTCACACTTTTTAGTACATGTATGTGAAATAGATGTAAAACAAATTTGGTACATCCAGTATTATCCCAGGAATTCTCTTTGGCCTTGACCTTTGTCATGACCTTGACAGGCCTTCAGTCTTTAAAACGTTGGTTTCCATTCACTTAGGAATTTCCGTAACATGACAAACTATGTTTGATTTGTTGCAGGTAAAAAGGTAGTGGCTAACAAACAAGTTTTGTTTTTATTACAGGTAAGCAGTTGCAGTAGCTGATGAAACAATCAGTATTGTAAACATGCAGCATATAGGTTTACAGTACTGTCAAACTCCTTTTTACCCTCGACACATAAAGTGCCGGAGAGTATTGTCGTCCCCTCGGGCGTCCGTCCGTCTGTCCGTCCATCTTGTCGACATTACCGCGATTTCTCCAAAAATATTAACCGTAGCTGTACCAAATTTTTGTTACCGAAAGAACCTTGTGATGGACCAGGCTCTTATCGAAAACAAGCTTCCTTTGATTATTTTAAAGCTTTTTGCAACTTTTTAAAGAATTAAAGAAGCTATTTTTGTTCCCTGATATAAAAAGGGTAGCAGAACCAAGGTCAGTGATTACAGACATGTGTCTATCCTCTGTATTCTCTCTAAGGTTTTGGAAAAACAGTGAAAGAGCCGTTGGATGTTCATCTGTAGTCTGGTGATCTTATTTAAAAGTATCAATCTGGATATCGCCCATGTTTTTCTGCAGGCACTTGTTTAACATACTTGACTGCTTATGTCAAGAGGGAAGTGGTATCGGGAGATAATGTTGGAATGATTTTAATGGACTTACAAAAAGTATTCCACACGTGAGATCATCAGATTTTGTATTCAAAACTAGCAGTAATGGGGTTGGACCATTCCTCAGTGTTACGGTTTCAGTCTCATTTATCAGGCAGAAACTAAGCTGTTGGTGTAAATGGATTAATGTCGAAACTAAGACGAGTAACATGTCGCCTATCACCTCAAATAACGAGAGAATTATTATTTTTTATTCACATAATAAAAATATAGGTTAATATCTTAAAGAAAAGGAATGGTTTTGGGGGGCTAACGGCAACATTTTAGAAAGGAGAGTAGAATAAGATACCGCGACGCTATATATGCTGAGCTTTACAGACGACCCCTTAAAGCTTCACCAAATTCATAAGGTCTGGCAGAACAGAGCACCTGAATACGTTTCTAATTATTTTCATGAGCGTAATGTTATTTCTGATTACGACACCACAAACAACTCCCTTAAATGTATTCTGCCTTTTGAGAAACTTAAAGCCAGGAGATCTCCTTTTTTTGTATACTTGCATAGTAGAGTGGAACAAGCTCCCCTCTGAAATTCGAAGGACAAGCAATTTTAATACTCACAAACTACTCCTTAAAACATCTCCATGGAGAGGTTCAAAGGAGCATTAATCAGAATTTCACTTATTATTAGACCTACACCTTGGTGCTATATGGTAGCTTGTCTACATTCGAGGTCAGTGATTTATAAAATACCAATTTGTAATTTACCTGAGATGAGCAGCTAAGTGTCAACCATTTACAGACGGCCTGGCGGCTGTCATATTGACTAACCCTTTCCAGACTGCAATATTCATCATCGGGTCTATCGTACTCGGCATACTAGTCATTTTTGAACAACCTTACTGTCTTTCATCTCTCTCTCCCTGTCGCTCTCTCTCTCTCTCTCTCTCTCTCTCTCTCTCTCTCTCTCTCTCTCTCTCTCTCTCTCTCTCTCTAACACACTCACACACACACACACACACACACACATTTTTCACAAAATATTTTTTTTATTCCGCAGTGAATTAAAATTTTATTAACAGACCTGA
The DNA here is from genome assembly GCA_964020975.1 of Hermodice carunculata. Classification (NCBI taxonomy): domain Eukaryota; kingdom Metazoa; phylum Annelida; class Polychaeta; order Eunicida; family Amphinomidae; genus Hermodice; species Hermodice carunculata. The sequence goes on along the minus strand of OZ026615.1, from coordinate 98,013,480 downwards.
TATTGTATTTTATGGCTTTTTTGCAAGTTTTACATTTATATAGATTACACTATTTATTGATATATTTTTAACTAAAGGATTGCCATTGAAATAAATCTTCGGACTTTTGGTGCCAACTTTGGTTCATTTTCTTTTATTTCTATTGTGTTATGTGCAGTTGTTGAATAAACCAACATAATATCAATCAATATTTTTCTATGCTGTTTCAGGAGACCCATTAGCAACAACACTGTCAAAGTATTTTTTCCTATATACATAGCCTACTTCTAATTTGCTTCGGACTGCCAAATGTTGGATAAAGACATTTCATTGTGCTGTGTTTTTTCTCGTTCTCTCAAATTTTCTTGCCTTTTCCTGCAAACGGTTTTACTCTTTTTTTGTTTTTGTTTTATGGTAGTGTGCTTTTTTTTGCCTTAGTTCCTCGTCTGTTTCATCATATCTGTCTTTTTCTTCTTGCTCCTTTATCTGCCTTCCTGAAATCTTGGTGTAATTGGTTAGCGCTAGCTGAGGCTGGTTTTCAATGGCTTCCACATCATCATTGGTTATTATTAGATCATCTATTACATCTACTTTCAGTCTATTTCTTGTATGTAATACTGTGTTGTTGTTGCCAGTCACACTACTAGCCTGTTAGTATTGTCATGGGTCAGGGCTGAAACAGTTTTCACTGCCTTTGAGAGTGGTGAATTTCTGCTGTCTCCCATGTAGGATTGGGCTTAACCCTTTGTGCCAGTAGTAATCAAGTCATCCATATGGACTTTAACTATTGAAAAGCTAAAAGTTGATATTTTAGAAATTCTTGAATCACTGCGTTAAAAACCACCAGTTGCTTTTATGGGTGACTGCCTGTCTCAAGTCAGAAATAAAATTTGTTTCTTCACATTGGTATTGAAAGCTGAAAGTTGATGTTTAGCAAATTCTTGAATCTCAGCCTTTTTAAAAAATTTTTTTGCTGTATGTAAGTTTGCTGTCATTGTTGGGTTTGTATTGTGAATGTGGATAATAAATTTTTTTAAAAACTATTTAATGTGTTCCCTGTCGTGATTTTCATTTTCAGGATCACAGCTTATTGGGTTTTGTAACAAACCTTAGGATTGGCATTTCTTGCATTATGGCCACTCATTCCCATCCTTGGATAAATCAAATTCTGTGCTGATCTTTGATTCTTCCTTTTCTAGAATTTGTCATCTGTGCACCTGGCCAAAGGCAAGATATACATCTCAGCAAATGATTGTCGATAGCAAGACAATCCAGTAGGTACTTAACTACAACATCAATATAGCATTTCTTCATGAGCATCAATCCGATGTTTTGCTCATTTTCAGTAATTGAAACCTTAACACAGTTTTTTTCGCCAGCTCCTACTTCAATGTACTTCTGCTGAACGTCAGTGGCTGTACCACCAAGAGCTTTCATTGCTTTGCTAGTGGATAGTACCCGGTCTCCTGTAAAATATCTTGCCATAATGCAGCAGATGAATCATGTAGTCTTTTGCCTGGGACATTCTGTCAAATGATTTGAACACAGTTCCAATATCAATGACAAAATGTATCTTCGCTTTCGTTTTAGCACCTTGCGGTTTTGACTTGATTTTCTACACCATGTTGTTCCAACAGTCCAGAAATGACAAGTAACAGAGATATAACAGATAGAATATATCTGAGTACAGCTGTTCTTTCCATATATCACCAGACCACCTCTGAATTGCGAGAGGGATTAGGGTAGGCCTCGCCTACTGCCAGATTGTTTGAAATATAACATGCTTAAACCAATATTGAATTCATTGTGTGCAACAAGTAGAATGTACGGAATGACCCCATTGATTCCTTGTTTTTCAGAAGTTATCTCTTTCTTCAGAAGCTACTAGATTGATTGTTTACATTTGGGTCATTCAAGCCATTCATTCAATGGCAAATCTTTTAATGTTTGATACAAGTTCTATATAAATGCTTCTCTTATTTTGTTTCTAAAAATTACTGCTTTCACGATCTCACTTTCATTTAATTCTACGGATTAGACCAAAATCTAACAATGAGATCCTTTTATTTCTTTATTTGCCAAGTTGCACATGTCATCCAATTGCAAAACCTGTTTTGTATTTGCATGCATATATGATTGCATGAGTATGTTTCAGTCCCATCTTCTATCAGGTAAATAATTTCACTTCATTCCTTAGAAACTCTATGAAATTGGTCAGGAAACTTATGAATGGAATTCTTTTTCATGCTATCACATTACGCAGAGGAGAAGTCACTAATCCTTGCTGTTTTCATTGCCAAGATTATCTCTACAATAAACGTTTGTTCTTGGAGGCTCTTTCTTTTGGAAATGTATCACTTAATGTCGTTAGAGTGGAACAATATCACAGTTACCAGTGGACAATTGTGTGACGATAATGTGTAAACAACTAAAAGGCGATTTTTAAGAATAGTGATATTTTATTATTAGCTGTATTTATATGTATAAAGATAACATCCATGTCAAACAGCCAGTCAATAGACTTGAACATTTAAAAATAGCGTTTTATCATGAATATCACAGTTACCAGTGGACCATTGTGTGAAGATAATGTGTAAATACCTAAAAGGCGATTTTAAGAATAGTGTTAGTTTATTTTAGCTGTCTTCATGTGTATGAAGGTAACATCCATGTCAAACAACCAGTCAATAGACTTGAATATTTTAAGACTGATTATTTGTTAAACAACTTTCAGGATATATATGAAATGTAGAAGGAGTATAACTGTGGTAGTGTGCCTCCTGAACACCTGTCTATTTGACACTGATCCAAACCTACACCCACATCAGAATCTTAGCTTGTCTGGCAACTTTTGCTTGTCAAATAAAATGCTCTTACAAATCATTTGTACTCTTTTTCCTTTTGCATATTAGGCTATCTGAGGGTCCTTTGCGTTGCAACATTCTACAGACTTGTGAAAATGGAAAAGCCACCCTTCAGCCAAAAACAAAACAATTAGAAGTGACGAATGGAGACTTGGTGAAATTTGAGAAAGCCATATTGAAAGAAATTGACGCTACTGTAGCAGATGATCTGAGAAATATGAACAACACAAGGGAGCGAATTAATGCTGGATATACTGTAGCACACCACAGGACAGGCTATCTGTCAAAGCAGCTTTTGTTCAAGTGGTCTCTGAGGCAAGGAGAAGTTAACTGTGTACATATTGCTTAAAGAAGGAGTACCGACATCCTTCATTACACAATAGACCATGAAAAAAATGTGACTTACAAAAAAATAAGAAAATGTAAGGATATGTGCATTTTAAGTCAAAAATACAGACTAATGGACTTTTAGTCACTGAACAAGATACCAGTATATGTGAGCATATCTCTATCAAAACAGCACAAAATATGTAACTCTTGGAAATATAACCTGCACTTTTTAGAACGGTCTTCATCCTATTTAAAATTATTACCTATGCTTGAACTTATCGTCATGTTTAAAATAAGAATTCCCTAATTGCGTAAATTTAGTGTCATCGCTGGTATATCCATCACTATACTCTCATCATGATGGATGCATACCCTGAGTGCTTAGTGACAGGACAAGCAATCTTGATAGAAATTGATATGCATGGGTCTTACTAAAGTGATAAGTGTCTTGTATTTGGGGATGGAAAATACACTGCTAAACTGTCATGGAAAGACACTTTCTCACCCTACCTACCAAGCGTGATATGTGGATAACGAACATCAACTCTGACTTGAAGACTCTCACGTGAGTTCTGAGAGCATGAAATGGCATCACGAAGCAGCAAATGAAACACAATTCCATTGAACTGGCACCTGAAGATAAACTGGACACTGGGCAACATCTCCTCCATCACCTTGTATGAAAGGAGTCTTCTACTGTGCTAATTTGTATTCTTTAAGATGACAGTTGTTAGGCATCACCACATGAATCAAGGCTCAATATCTGCTTAGACACAGGGGCTTCATTGCGCAATGACCTCCGCTTCATTCTTACACGTTAGACTAAAAACCTTATCCTATCGACAGACATAGCAGAATTATTTACATATCAGACTTCATGAAGACAATTAGTATCATAAAAATGTCTGTGCTTAGCTAGCGTCAGCAATCCAAATGCTGACTTGAAAACACTAACATTCAGATCTGTAATGCTTGGTGTTGCTCAGACTGTCTCAAGTTAACAATGAAATTTGTTTCTTCCCATTGTTATTGAAGGCTGAAAGTTGATGTTTTTTGAAATACTTGAATCTCTGACTTTTGCTGTATTCAACTTTGCTGTCATTGTTGGGTTGGAATTTATGAATGTGTGTCATGTACTATTTGTCTCTGGCAGAATATCTACAAAAACATACACCTAGACATTATAATACCTGGGCGTAATGTGGACAATGAGGCACTGAATTAATACAGTGAAACCGAGAGACTAATGTAAAACTGTGGATTTAACCTATGTGCATCTGTTTCAAGTAGGAAACAGTAAAAATCACAGCCGTTGAGGACGCCATTGTTTAGAGAGAAAACAATGTCAACATTTTTGGTATACTGTTGGGTGCTGACACAAACTGGCCTGCCACAGACAGAGAGACAGCTCTTTGAGTAATAGCTGACCTGACCACAAAGCACAATGTAGCTCAAGACGTGTCAAAGATATTCAGCTGTTTTGGTCTTATCTCACATGTTCATGTGGAAGCAAAAATCCTCATGCGTGAACTGTGGAAAAACAAACTGTAATGTAAAACATTATGATGATGGCAAAGTCTAAAACAATGGTATTGCCACAACTAAAGTGTAAAGCAATACTAACATCAGAGAATCCAGCAAATTGTGTGACAAAGGCACTCAACACTACTACAAGCCACGAGAACAGGGACATGGTGTGATAGCCACATCGGGATTCTTGACGAGCAAATACTATCCAGCTTCATTCAAAACATAGTGAAATAAGGAAACAACCTTCCCCAGAGTTCACAAGCCTGCAGACCTCCATACACGTGGAATTACTCTTAAAGAATCGACTACATCTACACTTTGATGACTAGTGATCTGTGACAGTGCTGTACTTTTGATTGAAGAACTTTGTGTAAGGACATTATTAATCAAAATACAGCGAAAAAAGATCACCTCTTCCCACACACATCTGAGAAATGAGAAACCGGACAAGTCAGGTGATCAGCTAAAATCAAAACCACAAAAGGACCTACCAACTGACTTTTCACTAAGCAGTGCCCAATTCAAATTTGCTCGGACTCCAGAAATACCAGCAGTGAAGCTGCCAAACCAGAGACTGATAACAATGTTACCTCCAAGGAAACACCACGCAAAATTGTCGAGTGGGCAAGAGAAAAGATTGAATTTGCTAAGTATAGAACTAACTAAAATGTGCGTATGTCTCGGTTAAAATTACAAGGACTAACAAACATGCAAGGGATAGACATTCTACAGCTTAATGACTGTAATTCGTGTTGACCTTTATTTGTGCCAAGAAGACGAATGCTTAGCAATTCCTTATTTTCATGATGCATAAGATAGCCTTAAGTGTTTCCACATAGTATAAGCTTAAAATCCGTGTGATGACTCACTTTTGTGGTCCTGGAGTATCAAGAATCACATGTTTATATAATCCTCTGAGAAGAAGAGAGTTGGACTCCTGGTGAACTGTGTGTACTCTGAAGCACGGCCGCATACGACGTCATTATCTCGGCGTCCTTCTTTCACCAAGATTCCGACCTCTGACCTGTATCAGCACACCACAACACATACATACATACATACATACATACATACATACATACATACATACATACATACATACATACATACATACATACATACATACATAAATACATACATACATACATACACACACATACATACATACGAGTGTGTGTGTGTTGGAGAGAGAGAGAGAGAGAGAGAGAGAGAGAGAGAGAAAGAGAGTCAGACAGACAGACAGAGAGTGACAGACAGACAGAGAGATTAAATGCCCATTTCACTTTAGTCTGGTAAACCGGTGTGTCCTGCGGTCTCTCTTAGGTAAGGTTGATCATGCAACTCCACTGTCATTATGTTAAAATACACACCTATTCCACCTTTATTCTGTGCACACTTTTACAAAAGCGCAACATGCCTCACAGTTATATCCATAATCTTTCTTCAGTTTCACCAACTCAATCATGGGGATATCAAAAATGTGGAAGGCTTCACAAAATTTCGCATCTTGAATAGGGATACATGAAGGAAGTCATCGAAAACGGATTCCTTCAATTCAGGCTATAACATTGGTTGCATGTATACTTCATTTGGACAAGACAGATTAGAAAGAGGTAAAATGTGCCATGATAATCTTAAACCACAAGCTGAAGTAGACAGTTGCACTGGAAAATTCATTAATAACTAGAAAAGGGATTTGCTTCAAAGCAAATCTATCTGTTTGCCTTCAAAAGTTGTAAATATTAAATGCTAAATCTTTTATACTTTGGTACTTCACAATACATTAAGCTTATGGCTGGATGCAAATTTCAAAGTCCAAATGAACCTGACCTTTGACCTTTACAGGCAACATGTAAATTGCACAGTGTTACAATACAAACAATTTAAGCCCAACATGAACCAAATTGGATGAAAATTGACCACGTTATGGCAAGACGAACCTTCCAAAGGTCCAAATGACTTTGACCTTTAGAGGTCACATGTGAGTTCAAAATACCCAACATGATAAAAATTGGATAAAAATTGACCAAGTTATGGCTAGAAGAAAGCCACCATCGAAAGTGGCCTTTGACCTTGAAATGACCTTTGACCTTGAGATGACCTCTACCTAAATTAAACCTTGACCTCAAAAATGACATTTCGGCCTAAAATTGACGTTTGACTTTGACATGACCTTGACATTTGGGATAACCTTTGCCTTGCCATGATCGAACTCCTATACACTCGGAACCACATCTACTATAGTATATAAGATATTGAAGATTAAAAACTTTAATTAGGCCTCATTTGTATAATTTTTAAAAGCATGACCTCTCATTATAAAAAGGCGGGACATCATCTATAGAAGTATTATTGTGCCAAGTTTTGAGTTTCTACGTGTAATACTTTTCAAATGAAATGTCGGACAAATTTGCCTGGAAAGAAAGAAAGAAAGAAAGAAAGAAAGAAAGAAAGAAAGAAAGAAAGAAAGAAAGAAAGAAAGAAAGAAAGAAAGAAAGAAAGAAAGAAAGAAAGAGAACAATATGTCTGTGTGGGCACAGAGACATAATGACACAAGTAATGGTGTAAAAGATTAACATTGGTGACAGCCTGTACTTGACCTGGCGAGTCAGTCGACACCGATGCTCCGTGTATGCCACGATAAAGCTTATTGTCTGCCCGCCTTTGCGCTTGTCTCTCTAGCGGCATATGGAGACCAACATCACTCTTTCACCTCCAGGAGCGCATCATTATTTCTAATAGCCAGTGGGGAAGAACAAGTTTCAAATAGGCACTTTTGATACACATTTGATTTTGTGATGGCACGAGTCCAATTATTAAGCCTTGCATCAGCAGAGAAAGGTAAACGATAGAATGACAGCACGAGGGAAATTATGGAACTCAGCATTGTGCCTTCTACAGCACAAACTAAAATACTATAGCGTTGTGTCACATTGATTTTCAGTAGCATCTATACATTTGGTTCATCGTGCGTTATTTTGATCGTTGGGAGTTGTGACTTCCATATATATGGTAAGTACATCAGGGGATACAGACACATGTGACGGCACGGATTTCTTGCGGCTGGTTTGCATGCACAGCACGGATGGATTGGTAGATATAAGTGTGGAAAGGTTATATATTATTGATTATGGCCACGGAGGAGGGGCACGCATCCAAGATGTTTCACTCCAAAAACTTTTATGCGGACAATTTAAGTCGTTGCGATAGTATGGGTCGTGTTGACAATCACCAGGAAGACTTCTCCCAACAAGATTCTCGTGACGAGAACTCGAGCAGGCCATCGACGACAAGCCAAGATAGGCCAGACACCGAGACAATAATCGTAAGTAAAACCTCCTACAAATGTACATCACAATTCTTTCCTCAGAGAAAGCTGTCAAATGGAATGTCACCATAAAATTATTAAATGTATGTAAATAGCCCTCCTTGACCCAGGTTGAGCTGTAAACATAAAACTAAAATTGAGGACATTGATTGACCAAAGACTGTGGCCTACTCATGAGAATACCTGTAAATTGGGTAAATAACTTGACCTAAAGCGAAGAGGTGAATTCATTCATTAAATAGATATCAGCAGTATTGGAGAGTCAAAATTGGAACTGAGGAAGAAATGAACACGTCTGGTCCCTGCTGTTTGCTGCTGTATATCAAAACCTTCTACATTAGCAAGATCACAAAGTATGATGTTTGTCGGACAGGCATTAAGTGTAAATTATAAAAATAGTAAAAGCATCCAAATTATTAATGTCACGAAATATAATGTTTGTCGCAAAGGCATCCAGTATGAAGTATAACGTGTACTTTATAGAAAAGCAAACCCTTCCAAATTATTATCACAAGGCATAATGTTTATCTATCAGCATGAACTACAAAGTGTACATTACCAAAAATACCAAAACCATGCACATTATCAATACCAAAAATATAACGTTTGGCGTATCGGGAGGAAGTATAAAGTGTTCATTATAAAATAGTCTAGGAACAGCAATATTTATAGAATATTGACCATTTTTGACGCTTTTAGTGGGAGTATATACTGACCTTAAATCTGTTCTATATTTTACACATTGCGTGGGCTGAGTGTACACAAACACACACACACACACACACACACACACAAATATATATATATATATATATATATATATATATATATATATATATATATATATGTATGTATATATATATTCAATATTTTATAGCTAATGGACTATCTTACAGTCCATGGTGACTAGAGATTGCAGTCGATGTCTCATACATTGTTTTTTCTGTGCCCTTTTATCCACGGTGTCTGATTATAATCCACAATTGTGCGTTGCAATTCACAGGCTGCCGACCGCTAGGTTGCACAGGAAAATGATAACCCATTTTACAAATTGTATTTCAAGCAAGAAAATCAGGAGTCTGGTGTGAGTGTACATTTTCTATACCCGTTACTTTGATCACTTAGTAATTTAGAAAAGTTATATGATGTGAAAGAGCTTGCAGTTTGCTCTCCGAGACCACATAGATTACATTGCACGACTAGACTAGCACATGGAATGAATTTGACAATTTATCTCCTTCGACGACTACCAAACCAAGGCATGCGCTCCTATCACAAATCATACAATGACTTGCTTCTGGTTCCTGAGTGTACCACTGGGAAGGGAATGTTGTAGTGCTTCAAATGAATTCCAATAGGCGAGAATCATACAAATGTCACAAGGTTTGCATCAGTGTATCTGCACGTTGTAAATGGATAGCGATTGACTAATCAGATTTGATCAGGGAATGTACCTGTTGCAGTGCTCGTGTTTCTGTTTGTATAACCGCCATGGACAGGTAAAATAGTACAGGTTCACAAAATATAAAAATGATTTCGCCACTTGATGACTGCAATTGCACCCGACTTGATAATAATGCAGGAAAGCCTGCACGCAAAGAGGGCCGTTAAGTGATGGTAGTTAATTAGGGTAACTCCAAATTGAAAACATATATCTGAGACTATTCCATTTGTCCAGTTCTTCTTTTTAGGGTAATGTCCAACCGATTTTGGATAATTACAATTATTTTGACATGTTGAAATGTTTCGGAACACGCATATGTTATGCATCACATTCCATATTTGCAAGTTCTAACCCGAATACAATCTGATAAACAAAATACATTTTTATGTCAAGAGGGTAGTGAGGGCGCCTTGTTAACTTTTAGATCTTGATTACAGACAATAGGTGTCTTCACCAAAAACGGCCGCGTCCCATTTGTATATCTATGAAACTAACACTCTGAATTTAAATCAACAAAAACGTTTTCTAACTGAATAAAACCTTAGGGCAAAAACTTATCCGGCATTTCAAAGAAATGATCGGTACTTTTGTAATCGCATATCAAAATGGAACAGTTTACCATTTAACAAGCAAACAGATTCCCATTTTACCACCTTTGTTACCACCTTTGTTAAAAAAATCTTTTTATCGAAACAAACCCTGATACGTTTCTGAAAACTATTAAAATATATCCACAAAGTTCTGAAGACACATTTTTACCCAAGTACGCTTGTGTTTATTCATTAACTTTGATTTCGAGTTTTTACCTTTGGTGCAAATCAATTATGCAAAGGTTTGTGGTCAACAGAGCACGTAGTTTTACTGCGGTATGTTAGGAATGCTTATATCTGATATTTGGCGTAGAAGTAAAGTACCTCAGCCCAGGGGGACATGAGTGTGAACCGTAATTAGGCTTGCCTTGGCTAATTGCTATCAGTACAAATTTCCCTGTTGGGTAGGGTGGGGTGGGTCACTGTGGCATATAAAATACCCAGTGTGTCGATTGTTCATACGAACTATAATTAATTATTTATCTTGAGCCATGTACCCTGCAAATTTATATAATGCAAGCAATATGGACAGCCCCACATAGCTGAACAATGACTTCTCCGACCACTTACACCTCCATGCACGATGCATATTTCAATCAGTACTGAAGATTTTCTCGAACAGAATAAAGAACGGACACTGAGGTATGTTTGTAAAATATCTCAGTCGGTAAGATCCATGCCCGGACATCCGTCTGGAAAGAGATTCCTGACGTGGATATCACAGTTGTTCTGATATATATCAAAACTGAAAAAAAAGTTGAAATTTCTAGTATATTTATTGTGGAGCTATTTGCTTTGTTGTTATCTTCTTGTCTTATATTTTAATAAATTAACGAAATAAGCAAACTGCTTTCTTCTTCTTCTTCTTCTTCTTCTTCTTCTTCTTCTTCTTCTTCTTCTTCTTCTTCTTCTTCTTCTTCTTCTTCTTCTTCTTCTTCTTCTTCATCTTCTTCTTCTTCTTCTCCTTCTCCTTCTTCTCCTTCTTCTTCTGCTTCTTCTTCTTCTTCTTCTGCTTCTTCTTCTTCTTCTTCTTCTTATTCTTATTATTATTATTATTATTATTATCATCATTATTATTATTATCATTATTATTATTATTATTATTATTATTATTATTATTATTATTATTATTATTATTATTATTTATACATGTAGTATGCGTGACAATGTACATACATCTGTCTGTCCAGTTTTCTGAATAATTCACACTTAATGTCAAACGGCTCCCACACGCATGAATTATTACACACAACTGAGTCGCTCATCGCAGCAAATGAGACTGATGGTCTTATGAATTTTAACGCGGCAATACATCATGAATCCAACCTGTACTCTAACTATAAAGCAAAACCATCATTATAATGTTCCTATGCCCCAAGAGCAACAGATAGAAACAGAACAAGATACAGAACAATGCAATGATGCCCCAGCAAGTGAATTCTTTGAAACGATACCAATAGCTGAGGAGAATATGTGGTATAAACTAAATCAATACTTTTTTTACACGGTATAGGCTGTGACAATCAACTGCTTGCACACAGAAGTACTATTCATTGTTTGGGATGACATATTTATACATTTATATTTATGCCCAAAGTAACTGCCAGCCAACAATTACCTTCGTATCGTGCATAATTATGTTCCTTACATTTTTTGTATGTTACTTACGCACGAATCACATTGGTCGGTGATTTCTTCGAACAAATGAGTTCACCTTGTCAAAGGTATGTCAGTGAATATCTAATCCAATGAAGTCGGCCACGAAGATTCGTGTGAACAGTTTATTAATGACAGTTAACCTAAACCTTAGACCTGAACTCAGCAAAATGTAAGGCGGGGGAAATAATGTAGGCCTCTGGTCATTCCCCACCGAAACTCCTACAGATATCGTATACATCGCTTGGATTTGGTAACGAAGGATAGAAAGACAGAACAATGTTTCATCTCAATTAGTGGAAAAAAAATTAATGTTATATTGGTCCATACATGACCAGGAGTACAAAGTCGTGTATGTAATAATTTTCAAGTGTGTTATGAATAGGGTATGTCAGGCACACTATTTTACTTGGTGGCATCACCTGCTTCCTGTGTCAGATGAAATTTTCGACCAATGAATAAAGTAGGTTTTTTATTACCCCGCAGGCGTGTAAGTGAAGACCAAGAACAAGTTACATGTTGTGGCACCAGCAGGCGACATGCCCTAGTACATGAATTTAGTGACGAAAGCATGAAGATGATTGTATATACATACATATATATATATATATATATATATATATATATATATATATATATATATATATATATATATATGTATGTGTGTGTGTGTGTGTGTGTGTGTGTTAAGATTGGTAGTGAACATGTACTTTACGATTAAAACTATATTGTACCCTAAATTACTAGGAGCAGAAACAATCGTTATATTCATTGCATTTTAAAATTATGGCAGTCGACATAAAGTTTTTACAAAAACTTTTGATCACTTTTACGGTAGAACCAGTCTCTTTCCTAAGCTGAAAAATTCACTATTTTACTTTTGAAGCCTATTGTGATTGGTAAATTACTGATAAAAGTGGAGCAGACCTTGTTTACGGCCTATTTAAGCTTATGCGCACTGAGCTTTTAATATCTGTGATGGAACAGAACACAATTTCTGTACTTATGACTTTCATTCGAGCCACAGGTAATTACGTGGAGCCTTGCACGGATATGTAGTGTTTAAAAGAATTCCCTGTAAAATATCACATTCATGGAAATTCAGTGTCGGATTCTGAGCATTATAAGGCTCCTTGTTATCAGTGATATGAGGGTCTCGCGGGAAATTAAATACTTTATGGAATATGAAAGTTTCAAGACAATGTCAGCAGTATATGCTTATGTCTAATGTGGGGTGGATTTAAGGGAATGACATAGGGCAGAAATTATGGGAGCAAAGCACAATTTTCTCTCCATCAAAACTAACCACTCAACTCACTGCTTTGCGTCCTTTGGTTTTGCCCTGTGTTTCCCTGGTGCTAAAGGACTAATTACATGCCCATCTCAATCGTAGAATAAGCCTGCCCGTGGTGATTTAGAAATTGATACACTGCATTCATACAGTCACATCAATATCAGAGTGTGTAAAGCACACTTAACCTTTTTACAGATAAAGATACAATGTAACGATGCTATATCGATACATGACAGCTGTGGCCATTAACTATGAACCAGCCATCCCTTTAAAATCATCTTGCGGGTGACCAACAGTTCGAGAACAGAAGTGGAACGCACAAAATACTCCACAAAAGATGTGACTCGTCCACATTGAAAGTTGCGTGGACCATGTTGCCACGGAAGCAACATCTTTGGACATTTATCAAACTCGTCGTGAGTAAACATATCTGTTTTGTAGTGCAATGATATACATACATAGTGAAGAAAACAATCTTTTGGACTACTTCTTTGGGGTCGTATATTTGTTCGATTAGCTCTCTACCAGTATGCCAAGGACAGCCGTTCCTGTTCTGGCAGTTGAAGCACAGTGCCAATGGGCGTCCTTGTCCTTTATTCCTACATTATCAGGCGAATGATTCACAACTTTTTCCCGCCAAAACTGGTCGACAAAGGTTTGAGATTTTGAAGTCGTCGGGTTTTGGTATGTTTTCTATGCAGCCAAAATTATAAACCAATGATCAATCCTTATGTTCGGACACTCTTGGTCCTGAGAGCATTTTAGACTCCATCTTTAAAAAAAAAACGCAGTTTTTGTTGCAGTTATCTAGTGGTGTATCGTTGCTGCCTCGCAAATGCTGCTAACAGAACAGGACACAAAAGAGCTGCGGGCTTTGTTCAGTGAATTACATATTGAAAAATTAAATTTTGCTGTTCACCATATTGTCAGCCCAGGTGCCATGAATAAGCCAGCTAAGTGTTGGACTCATTCGAAAAAGTGTTCACAAAATAATTGTTGGTGAAAAGGTATCGCAAAGCACTTTGGAGATGAAAACTTCAGCACTTGACAAAAAGTGGCGCTACTTTTAAACAGACAATTTATTGTATCTGAAGTAATAGGAATCTTCGTTTGTTGTTAGAAACTGGTACCCAAGATAAAAACTCAGTCTCCTTAACAAATATGGTAATTTTGAAAATCAATCAATCAATTGACAGATGCTAAAAAGGCTTGCCAAACGTACTTAAGAAAGTGAAAATTAACTTTTATGTAAAAAATCAATATTGTCAATTTACAATCCTTATGTATACGGTGCATTTACATACTGTGCTTCTACATTACAGACTCTGCCTCTCCTATATTTAAGACTCTGTCTCTCCAAATTACAGACTCGGTCTCTTCTATATTACACAAACCGCTTGTTCTACATTACAGACCCCGCTTCTCCTTCATTACAGACTCTGCCCTTTCTACATTACAGACTTGGTCTCTTTTACATTACATACGCAGCTTCTTCTATATTACAGTCTCTGTCTTTCCTACATTACAGACTGCCTCTTCTACATTACATAATCTGCTTTTTCTATATTACAGACTCTGCTTCTCCAACATTACAGACTGCTTTTCTACATTAGAATCTCTGTCTGTTCTACATTAGACTTGGTCTCTTCTACATCACATGATCTGCTTTTCCTACATTACAGACTCTGCCTTTCCTACATTACTGACTCTGCCTCTTCTACATTACAGACTTGGTCTCCTCTACAGTGCATACTCTACTTCTACATTACAGACTCTGCCTTCTCTATATTACTGCCTCTGCCTCTTCTACAATTGCGGTTTCTTCAAGTAAAGTACATTAAAGCTTGACTCACGATTTGGCAATGTTTTAGACATTTGTTTTTTGATGGATAGGCATTACACAATTTAGCAGTGTTTTGGATATTTGTTTTTCGACGGATTTAAATAACATGTATGAGGCAGTTTCGGGGAATAAAAACAAAGTGTAAAAATGTGTAGAATCTGCCTTCCTTTGAAAGGATGACTCTCGCTTCATTTTCAGAGAAAGTACCATGTCTCTGATTGGGAAACAAACAGCCAGATAATTATTTATCGAAGGGTTAATCAGCCGCGCAGAAATGGACTGTACACTATATAATGTTTCATTGACCAGAGGTGCAGATTAATGACTTTCTCTGTATCAAATATATCAGATGCGCCCATGAGATTCCTCGAAAAAGATGGCAGAGCTTCTCACCGCGATGCCGAAATGCTTCCAAGAAAAGCCCTGTCAATTGAACATCCGAACATACAATCGCACCTGTGTTTCTCTGCAAACTTAGAGGGCACATGCGTGCAATATTCAGGTGTGCGTATGTAATACCAATTTAGATTACCAGGTTGTGACAATTATAACTGTGATGCAAAATGTTCGTTACCCACACTTCTATGATATGTCAGTATCGTATGTATGTACCTATAACACCTTAGGGAGGTGCACGTTGTGTACTTGATAGCATACCATTCCCTGTCGCAGAACGTCTCCGATTTTTGTTTTATCAGCCTGTCCGTCATCTACGGTGCAGAGCCGTGGGAACAAATCTAATCAGACTTGAACACAAGTACTTCAAGATGCATTCAGTTACAAAGACATTTTTGACGAAACCTGGGGGAGAAACTAATGAGCGCTTTTGCTGGATATACGTGCAACACATTACAAGACAGCCGTAATGATTTCCATCTCAATTAAATGTAGCCGGAAATATAGCATCCGTGCATTGTTGTTGTATTGGGAGATTCGACGGAAGAAATCACAATGCGCCATGTTATTTCTTCATGTGGCGCTACAGTCGAATGAAGTTTCATTTATATTTCCATTTGTAAAACACATTTGGAATGCTTCCTTGTTAGTCGTCATTCAGTTTGCTTTAACTTTATTATTAAAGGACAATTTCAAATCCATTTCCGTACGGAGAAAAACCATACCATGTATTTATTAGCGACGTTTATGGCAGGTACAGTTACTTTAGTGTCAAAGGAACAATTGATAATCAGTATATCAAAACCAATATACATCAACTTTAGTTTGAACCATTTATATCAAATCACATAAATGTTTCAGTTCGCGATGAAACTGAACGGGGCACATGCAACCACATAAAATAACAAGAGGACTGTGTCAGTCCTATACACTGCTGCCAACATGCTTTCTTTCAGATTTCCCTCAAGACATATTATTCGCACACACACAAAAACACGCCAAACAGTCTTTACAGAATGTAGAGACAGCTGTTTAAACAAAGTGGTTGCAGTAAGCAGACGTTCACAGTCCAATACAATTTTGAATATATTGAGCTGTTTCTGTGAAGAAGCACATTGAAGATTTTACCCTAAAATGAACCAAAATAACAATAATAATCATCCTAACCTCGAGAATCAATGGAGCATGTTCTTTTAAATAGCATTAGTTTAAACAGCTGATTTTGAACGGGATCAACCCAACGATTAAAAATCTAAATATGCATGTATATATATGTACATTAGTATCCATAAGCATGTATTAACCATGCTAACATCTACTTTTGTTGATCATAATATGATGTCCCAAGACAAAAAATAAAAAATAATAGTGCCATCAAATGAACATCCTTAACAGAAATAGAGTGAAGGAGCATTTTAACCAAGTTTCAGCAGAATCCAGCCGATGGCTTTGAAAAGGAGTTGAGATTTAATAAATAACACATAAAGGTCATATGAAAACAGGACAGAACACACCCGAGACACCACCTGTTCAACAAGTCAATCTCAAATACTAGCTTTGAGTAATTGAGTAGCTACTGACAGAGCGGGTTTGGCGAAAATGTGTTTTTAAGATTTTGTCCGACAATGAACAAAAATCATATTTACAACGGATCTAACAGACACCCATCAGGGAAAACCCAGCGCCAAATTGAAGAGGATTCGGACAAAAATGTTATTGATAAGCCATTAATATGAAGTATTAACAGTAGCTGAATGGGCTCTATCGGGCCAGTGACATACTTATATCATAAAAACCATTTTTTAATGGTGAACAAGTGCCTCCGGTTGTGCCCAAGTAACAACTAATACTGACGTCAAAGGAGGTAATATGTAAAAGGGGAAAGAACATCCATTTTCAACATGTTTCAACATATGTCCAAGTTACCCAAGGCCTAACAAAAATATATGTGCCGTTTCCGTAACCAGACCGACCCAGCTGAAAAGCCCCCCCCCCCCAAACTAAATTTTATGAAACATCATGATGGTTTCAGTTCCTTATAATTAGTAGTGACTCTTCGTCCGGAGTTTCAAGGCAAACCCAGGGTACAGTTGCAGGCATTGATGTGCTGTCTGTTGTGTGCATGTGCTAATTAATCAGATAAGACTGCCTACTGTGAGCAGAATACAGTCTGGACCCCCTGTTTATGCCCCCAAGAGAAAGTAGTTTTCTTTCTTGTCAAGGTTGCTGTGGCATCTGAGCATATCCATCAAATAATTTTCATGAATATTGACTGCTACTCAACAGGATTAAGAAGTCCTGTGGGAATAATCACCACACCTCAAGAAGACATCCCTTCTGGTTCTTAGTTTCTAGCATTTTGTTTACAGCATGATAAAAAAAAAAAGTTTTCAAGCTGCCCTTCCCTGATACAAATTGGTCGACCCTGGCTGAAAGATTATATCGGAAAAGTGGCTGTCGTGTGCCATTATTTTGCAGCAGTCAACTCAAACACAGCATTTTTATTTTAATTGTTTGCAGGGTTAACTTGGGCCGTAGAAACAGCATAGCTTTATAGCCAAGGTTCTACAGAGAAACAGCATAACTCCGGTTAAAAGATTTTATGGAGAAGGTATCCATCGTGGGTCGCTATTTTAGAGCAAAGTCAACTCAAACACAGCGTTTTATTTCACCTTGTTGGGAGGGTTAACTTGGGCAGGGAAAACACATAGCTGCATAGCGACGGTTGCTCGGTGATTGTTATTGTAATTTTTCGCTAGTTTCCAGGTGTCAGTTCTCCGAGTTACCAGGGCAAACGGTGGTTAAAATACCTTTTAAACATGACTTACTATCTTAATTTAAATCTGCCCGCTCGTTTGTGTCTGAAACAGTTATCACCGCTAGTTACAAATCCAAATGCGACACGATACATCATACCTTGATCCAGCAAATCAAAGTCGCCACCAGGCTATGAATTAAGTAGCAGCACTGGGCACAGGAGCCAAGAGCCCCCACTGAGTCAAAGTAAGAGCTTAGTGGAGAAGATTGCCCCGGTAGTGGATTCAGGTCCGAAAGTACCGGCTTTTTAAAAGTATATTTGAAACAGGGATAGGTTAACGGGGGGGGGGGGGTTAACAGGACTTGCATAACAGGATGGAACATGCATTTTCTCTTGACAAAGGAAGGGTTATTTTTGACTGCGCTTAAACAGGGTTTTTTGCCCTGGGTGTATTTTCATCTTGAGAAGCTTGACCAGCTGCATGCATTCCCTTTAACTCTTTCAGTTCCAACTGCGACTACAGTCAATCTGCCGATATGAACTGCTCTGAATTATGATAAGGGTGCCAAATTTATATTCTATATAAAAAGAGCTTTCATTCAAGTGTCAGCATTCCTGAAGTTACATAGAATATAGCAGTTCAGGTTAACAGCAAAGAGCGTCGAGGAAAGCTGTTGACTCAGTCTAAAATGTAGCGGTGAAACAATTACAAAGTGTAATATAATCTTATTTTACCACAGTACTAATTCCTGCAAATCTATTTTCTGTCCGATTAAAACAATAAGCCGACGATGCATTTATGTTGTGACGTCGGCAGCCAAGATGAAACTCGTTAACTGTACCTAATTAATTGCAAAATTCACAAAAATACGACACCAAGGTCGACCCACGCCCGGTGTTACATCAAAGACAAGACATATTTCAGCTCGTATCAGAAATCATTAACTAAAATTACTTCATTTTAATCACCAAAACTTCAAAGTTCTTCCGTCCGTGATCAAGGCTGCACAACCTACCAATCCATGGGAAAACAACACACCCAAGTGTTTTCGATTGGCGTGTTGTCAAATTTGCGAATGTTGATCTCAGTTTGTCATTGAAGGTTGCTTATCATGGTGAAAACGTACTGATGGAATTGGGTTGCAATTTAAATGAGCAAAATGAACAAACGTTCCATTTTATTCTCGTTTCTACCTACCTGAGCGATAATGAGCAAATCTGCTTTCAGTGGTACGTGGTGACAAGGATATTCTAAACTAACAGTCTGAGCATCCCATAGTCAGTGGTAAATGAAGTTGCAAGTTGGACATATATAATACATATCTTTTATACGATCATATTACGCCAAAGTTCGAACTTATGTGATAGATCGGTCAGTAAATCATTCCAGAAACATTTTTAAATGTAGCCGTGTGAATCTTAAAAACGGAATAAAAATTTTAACAAAGTCTTACATAAAATAAAATAGACAAAAAACATTTCAAATCAGACAAAACGAACATGAAACAGATCAAAACAAAAATAATTTAAAAATAGAATCAAATGTAATGAAAATACATAATTAAACAATACCGTTATCCTTACTGAAAATAGTGGAAGACATAATTAAATAAATAAATGCATACAAACTATTTATTGGGTAGATTGATTCTGTCCAGTGATTAAACATAATAACGATGACATTGGCCTGACTTTTCTCTGGGTCATCAGGCCTGTAAAGTTTAAAGTAGTGGCATGGTAATGACAAGGCCCATCTTGCACATCAACAGAGAAGAGAATTAAACCACAAGGTCAAAATGTTTGCCTGTGTATATAAAACTCTGATGGCTTGCTTCTGGGGCACTAAACCTAATTATTTTGAAATTTGGAATGTAGTCACGTTTACTAAAGAACTCAAAATCTATTGCTTGATTGAGGCAAACAAACCATTTGTCGAAAAACTGGACTCGGAGTGCACACTTTAAACATAACCATTTTAATCAGACTTAAAGATCAAAGTCATATTGTCACTAAGATTATGTGTCCACATACACAAATTTCATGAACGCTCTAGCATTTGAAATTTTGGTATATCTTTATGGCACTTGGTGGAATTGCTGCTCTGGTCAAAATGTTGCCGCTTGGCTGTATTAGTGGCGCCATCTAATCTTGGGCGGAAATTAGGAAGCAAATATTTTGAAAGTCACCAAATTCAGTGTCTAACAATATGTTAGCTAGACATGCCAAATTTATACAATATACAGATCATGATAGACACTAAGATATTTTATAATATAGATGACGTTGACAGATTTGTCACAGGTCACCGGTACTGTAAAATTGAAAGAGGTGACTTGCCAATAATGTCGACAGTTTTCAAGTTATTAGTCTCATATGACTTTCAGAACTTATCTTATTCAGTGAAAAAATATATATTTATGTATAACCCTAAAGTGAGCAGAGCACGAGGCCCATTGGCCTCTTATTTAACTATAGTTATGCAAGCAGTTGACCTTGCCTTTCAAGTCCAGTCATCGCAGTCCAGTCTGCGACTCGTTTTAGTTTGTACTGTAATACTTGATGTCTTTGATATCATCTTAATTCCGTGTGTTTACTCAACTTATGACTTTTTTTAAGGAGTCGCTTAGAGAAACCTAGGTCACCTGAATACAGAGATGACAGCATCGTCTTGTTACGACTAAAAGAACACATGTGTTTTCCAAAAGGCCACTGTAGCTAATATTAGCTAGAGATGTACACAATTGTCTGTGCGAAGTTGTGCACGTTCGCTTGATAAACATTTGTAAATATGTGAAAAGAGTGCTTGCGAGGCTACACAGAATCTTTAATTCGTACTGCTACGATATATTCTTTGACGATTGTTATAAGACCACTATTGCTAAGTGCTAGATATGGTTTAACCCTTTCCCCCTCAAACCGGCCAAAACCGGCTGGTGGTCAAATGTCGTCTGCTTCAGTGTATTCTACAAGTTTCAACAGTTATGAAAAACAATTTGACTGAGAAATGTACATGAGACTTATCAAGATCACATGCCCCAGGTCAACAGCTTTCCTTGGCATGGGTTGGGCACTGCATGGGTTGGGCACTTAGTGCCCAACCCATGCCAAGGAAAGCTGTTGACTCAGTCTTAATTCAAGAGGGAAAGGGTTAATATCTGTATAATGTCCTGTACGAGTTCAGGATAACCTTCCAAACCTTTCAGCGGAGACCCATGACACAGTGCCATGTCTGATTTTGTCTCAAGAAATAAAAAGTTCACATGTTGGTCCATATCTTGTTTGCCCCTTGATATAATAAGGTCCCTGGGCTCAGCCGTGTTCACCATTTACATTCGAGCTCCTACAATAACACAGACTTTTCTGTTTTGATTCCTGAAAAAAAAAACGATTTAAATCTATCAGATATTTGCCAAGCCGTTGGTAAAATTAGCGAATAGGTGGATAAAAAAGATGCAGAATGGTCAATGTCTCGTTACAAGAGAAAATCCCTGATTTTTATGGCTGTCTGGATGTGCCAACGAAAGGGTCTGGCAATCTGTTCCCAGCTAGGTATCATCCTGTATCAGTGTAGACTAAATAATACGGGCACGTGACTTTGCTGCAGCCTTGTACTATCTGGACATAAAGTACGAACATGTATGCCTTCAATTGTAATCATGCATCAGGGAATAAAATGAGTATTTATTCAACAGCCTTTTGCAGGAGCACGCTTACAAGACATTTCTACTTACCATACTTTAGAGCCAGAACTGAGTAACTAGGTTAATATTCTTTTTCTGTCACTAGATCATGGAATGTATGAAGACAAGAAACTCGTAACGCACTGATTCTATCGCAACATAAGAGCAAATTATCACCAGACTTTTTTATTGTTGACAAAATTTATCTCTTCGCCCTTCACCCGAAAGTACACGTGTAGGTTGCAGCCAACCGAAAGAGTATGGATTATATTTGAAATAGGCATAAAACTAGACTTGCCAATGTGGCGCAAACAGCTAGTGGAAATGTGAGACATTACTTTCCTATCTGTCCCCAGTACGTTGTTGTACACAAAGACCTTCATTTAACAACAAGTTCCGTGGTCTCTGATTGCCTCACTACACGATCCTGTGTTAACAAGCAATGTAACTGAAAACAAGAGGATTGTATTTCTCGCAGTGTAATTCATTGAAAGAAAGAGACGATTTAAAACTGAAAAGCTTTTTTTTTCGTAGAAATAACCATTACCCAACCTGTGCCCTTATGGCGTCTCCTAGAATATCTGCTGCACATTGTGGTGCCGTCCAGGGAACCGCAATAGGCACGTGACCTTTTGAAATCCGCCTTATCCGCCGATTTAGACGGAAGGATGCCACCGCTTTTTATGAATATGAACTAAAGACCGATTTTACTATGGAATACCGAATAATGTATGTATTTGTGTTAGTTATGGAATTTAAAAGGGGTTATTGAACATCGACTTTAACTTTTACCAAAAACTTATATCGAAATAAACAATTATATAAATAAGTCTACTCTCTAAGAGAAGCCTTCGTATATGTTGGGCAAGCAGGATTATTTTCATATGGTACGTTAAGTTTCCGTAGCTAAAATAATTTATGTGCACCATTGAATGGAAGTACTTTCCTCTAACATGAAATAATATCCCCGAAACCCAAAGGATATAAATGATAGCTGCTTCGGATTTCTGATTCACTTCTATTAGCAATTATTACTTACAGATGCGCTTCGTGGGCAGCCTATCTGCATCATGGTCTAACAGTTACAATTTCATGAGCACATGTGACATTTTAACTGTTGAGCAAATACAAATCAAGTTCTTCAGGTTCATTTTAAGTATATATCACAATTCTTCCACATCTGCATTGAATGCTGAACTGGGGAGCTGGTTTCCAGTTCTGATTTATACTATCTGTCGAATATTGGGCTACCTAACACACCTTCTACTATGCCTTTGAGGAAACTACCCAGTGTTAAATTCGAATTGTACATGTTGCAGGCAAAACGTGACAAAAAGTATCCCTATGACATTTATTTTTACTGGAACATGCTAATGGTGACCATATTCAAGGGTCTGCTCAAAACTTGTGGTCTATTTAGGCTCCACATACACAAGTCAATTGTTAAGATACACATAACGTTGAAATAGATACTCAAATAACTTAAGAGTTTACTGCATATGTAAAAGATGTTTTGGTAAAGAAAAATGTCTAAATTTGAATTTTCCTTTTCAAATTGGGAAAACATTTACCCTATATATAGGCCTATATTATTGTTATTCATCACTACACCATACCGACTTTGCATCGGTTTATGTACAATGAAACTTTTTCCCTATACTTATTTCTCTCAATGTCCAATCGGCAACATAACTAATGTGTCAATTCTTACAAATTTCGACAGTCTTTCGCCACATCGTAAGGTGCGGTCCTTTATGACATTTCCAGAGCCAATCGCAGGACTCCCGAATCCACAGCTGAAAAATGAACGGGGACAGGATCCCCGGTTCTGTAGACACTTCTTTTACAAGCCTCTTTGTTTCTTTCCATTTTATTAATTAATTAATTAATTTATTTATTTATTTATTTTTATTTATTTATTTATTTATTTATTTATTTATTTATTTATTTATTTATTTATTTATCTATTCATTCATTTATTTATTTATCTATTTTGGGGTAGCATGTGGAGGTTTATACATGATTTAAAACAAAATTCATAGGGTCAACAATACACCAGTACACTTTGCAGGTTCCGTTGAACCAAAATAAACTTTACCACATGTTGGTTCTCCAGGAGCAAAAAATAGAACCACTTTCACTTTTCGTGGCTAAGGCTGTTGTTGACACGTCGTGCGCAGTACAACCCAATGATACATGCAAGCACTATATCGGATATCTGGAAATAAATGCAAAGTACTGTAATGTACGATATTAAGAAAACATATCTGTCAGCATGAATTGAACCACTATGATCGTGAAACAGAAATTTGTGACAAACCCAAGGAACCTTCCAATGCATTCTGGTCATGTGCAAAATCCCTCATAAATGCCGAACCAATAGAGGTCGACTGCAGTCAAACTGAAAATAATGTATGGAATACATCATTTTTCTTCTCACTTTCTCTGTAAATACCCTTCATGTTGAGGACCTTGTAAACGTAAAGTAGAATTATTGGCAAGCTTCAGCATCTACTGCACAAGTTTGGTACTAAGATAAGTTCTGTCCAGAAAGGTGTAGGTATAAACGCCAAACATGTGGTGGGTGATACCAAAAAAAGAACATGGCTGGCAAAAATCCTTGAAGAAGCTGATGAAATCTGCTATAGATGGACAAAATGTGCAAGCAATTCTTTTTATTGGCATGGGACTGCAACATTAGAATGAAAGAAGCGCATATACCAGCCTTAAGAAAGACCTTGCCTGCTGGGATTGATCAGATGGAATGTGTAAACTATACGATAATGGTTTCGAGGATATTGGCCACTCTTTTGTCACGTGTAACTTTGCATTGAAACATGCGGTGCCACTCAGTGTACCATTAAACAGTGATCTGACTGGCAAAAAAATCGTCTGGCAGGATCTTACTGTTTTGGTAAGCATTTCCCTTGACGTAACAGTAACACAGAATGGCTTAGCTCGTCTTACTCTGGGCCTGGGTCAGCTGGCCCTTTCGCCTGCTGAGCGGCAGGTGTCTTCTTCTTCTTCTTTTTTTTTTTGCCTGAGCTCGTCTTGCCAACTTTTCCCAAATCTGACAGGCCAGGGAAAATAGTACACTCTATCTAACCAACTTTTTCCCATCTTCAACACCTATTTGTTATGTCTTACCATATTGTAGTAAGACCGGCTAAG